>JARHVA010003644.1:1215000-1655000 GCA_037957365.1 Torreya grandis
AAAGCCCTAGATGGAAAGGCAAAGAAACTTATGACAATGAATGATGATGGCTGGGAAGAATTAGATAAAAAAATCTCTCAGTACAATACAATTGTGTTTAGCAGATGAGGTTCTTTTCAACATAGCTAGAGAAAATATTGTCGCAGGAGTATGGACCAAATTAGAAGCCCTATACATGAAGAAATCTATAAAAAAAAATGTATTTAATTAAAGAGGTAGCTATATACATTTCAAATTAAATAAGGTATTAAAATTGTTGATCATTTAAATATTTTAAATACTCTGTTATACCAGTTAACTAGTATTGGTGAGAAAGTGGATGATGAAGACAATACGGTCACCTTGTTATGTAATTTATCATATTCTTTGGATCATATAATAACTTCCATTAACTTTAGTACTATTGATGAGCTTGACTATGATTCTATTGTGGGAGAATTGTTGGTTGAGGAGATGAGGAGAAAATCTAGTCTAGGGACTTCTACATCTGAAGCTATGGTTGCTAGGGGAAGATCTAGAGAAAGAGGGAAAAGCACCAGAGGTATATATAGATCTAAGTCAGAATCCAAGAAGAGTAAGGAAAAGTGTTGGCACTATGGTAAAGCAAGGCATCATAAGAAGGATTATTGGCAAAGAAAGAAGGTTAAAATAAGTAAGAATCCACGAAGGAAGCGAATCAGGTAGAAACAAGTGAAGGTATGAGTGATGAAGTTTTATATTTTTGTAATGTTTCCTCTTAATATCATGAATGGTTATTAGATTCAGGTTCTACACATCACGTGTCCACATAGAAGTTGGTTTTCTTCTTACCAAACCCTTGACGGAAGTTAATCAAATGTTTAAGAATAGACAATAGAGGCGAATTCACATCCTTAGAATTTCAGAACTATTGCAAGGAAGTTGGAGTTGAAAGCATAAAACCACCAGCTATACACCACAAAAAAATGGGGTTATTGAATGTATGAATAGGGCTCTTCTAGAGAAAGCAAGAGCATGCTCAACAATGCAAATTTGGACAAACATTTATGAGCAGAAGTAGTTTACACAACATGTTATCTAGTAAATCGATCACCATCAATTACAATAGACTGTAAGATTCCTAAAGAGGTATGGATAGGTCATCCATGTGATTATTCAGATTTAAATTTTTTTTTGTTGTAATGCTTATGCACTTACTAATAAGAATCATCATTCAAAGTTAGACCCATGATCTAAGAATTACATATTTGTTGGGTATGGTGAAGTATATGGTGGTAAAGGATATAGAAAGTGGGATCCTACTTACCACAAAATCATCATTAGTAGAGATGTACAATTTGATGAATCATCTTTTCTAAAATCAAATGCATAAATGAAAGAAAAATAATAACTAGAACATCACATGTCAAGGTTGAAATCGAGACATCTTCATATTCTAAAAATGAGGAAATTCAACCATTTTTTGATGGTGAAGATGTTGAAGATTTACAACTTGAGGAAACACCTCAACAGTAAGAATGAAGGTCAGAATATGAGGAAACACCTCCATAGCTAGTATGGAGATCTACATGGGTGAGGTATCCTCCTAGTAAGTACAATTGTAATATTTCAATTTTTTTGATTTATAATGATGGGGAACCTAGTTGTTATTAGGAATCATTGGAAGATGAGGATAGTGCCAAATGGAAAAAAGAACAATGTAAGAGGAAATGAATACCTTGGATAAGAACAATTCATGGGATCTAGTATAACTTTCAAAAAACAGAAACCAGTTGGCTGCAAATGGGTTTACAAACGAAAGAGAGGTGTTGATGATAAAGTTGAAAGGTACAGGGCTAGATTGGTGGCAAAAGGATTTGCGCAAAAATAAGGTATTGATTATCATGAAATATTTTCACCATTTGTTAAATTTGTTTCAATTCGAGTTGTTTTAGAGTTAGTAGCTTTACTTGATTTGGAGTTGGAGTAGTTAGATGTTAAAACAACATTCTTGTATGGATATTTATAAGAGGATATGTATGTATGTATGTATGTATGTACCATACATACGTACATACACGTATGTAACATACATACATACATATAATATGGAATGACCTAAGGGTTTTGTACAAGATAACAAGAAAGGATTTGTTTGCAAGCTTAGGGAATCATTGTATGGCTTGAACATACATACATACATGTGGAACAATCTGAGGGTTTCATACAAGATTACAAAAAGGGATTTGTTTGCAAGCTCAGGGAATCATTGTATGGCCTGAAACTCACCCAAGCAATGATACAAGAAGTTTGATTCTTTCATGGGGAGATAAAATTTTGTTAAGAGTGAGTATGATCATTGTATTTACTTCAAGATTTTAGATAGTGGCTTATTCATTATATTAGCATTGTATATTGATGATATGCTTGTAGCAAGCAAAAGAATGGCATAAATCAATAGTTTAAATTCTCATCTAACTAGTACATTTGATATGAAGGATCTAGGAGCAACAAAACAAATATTAGGCATGGTGATACATAGAGACAAGAAAAATGGTAAGCTTTGCTTATCATAGCAAAGATATTTGGTTGCAAACAAATCCTTTTTTGTTATCTTGTACAAAACCCTTATGTTGTTCCATACATACGTACATATATATTTGGTTTTAAACAAATCTTTTTGGCTCCCCATGAAAGAATCAAACTTCTTGTATCATTGTTTGGGTAACTGTTTCAAGCCATACAATGTTTCCCTGAGCTTACAAACAAATTATTTTTTGCTATATTGTACAAAACCCTTAGGTTGTTACACACACACACACTTTGTGTGTGTGTGTGCGCGCTCGCGCACGTGCGCACGCGCGTGCGTAACAACCTGAGGGTTTTGTATAATATAGCAAAAAATAATTTGTTTGTAAGCTCAGGGAATCATTGTATGGCCTGAAACAGTTACCCAGACAATGATACAAGAAGTTTGATTCTTTTATGGGGAGCCAAAATTTTGTTAAGAGTGAGTATGATCATTGTGTTTACTTTAGATTTTAAATAGTGGCTTATTCAATATATTAGCATTGTATGTTGATGATAAGCTTGTATTAAGCAAAAGCATGGCAAAAATCAATAGTTTAAAGGCTCATCTAACTAAGACATCTAATATGAAGGATCTACGAGCAACAAAACAAATCTTAGCAATGAAGATACATAGAGACATGAAAAATAGTATGATTTGGTTATCACAACAAAGTTATTTGGAAAAGATACTAACCATATTTAGTATGAAGTATGTGAAACCAGATAGTATCCCTTTTGTTTCCCATTTCAAGCTTTATTCAAGTTTATGTCCTAGTAGTGTTGAAGAAAAGAATTAAATGTCTCATGTACCATATGCTAGTGCAGTAGAAAGTTTAATGTATGTTATGGTATGTTCAAGGTCAAACATTTCACATGTAGTAGTAGTTGTCAGTAGATATATGACAAATCTAGGTAAAGAACATTGGGCAATAGTGAAGTGGGTGTTTCACTATTTGCGAGACACAAGTGACTATTGCATCACTTATAATAGATTTGGTGTTTCTATTTGTGAATATGTTGATTCAGATTTTGCAGGAGATCTGGACAAAAGAAGATAAAAATTTGGGTATGTTTTTAACATTTGCAGGTGGACCTATCAGTTAGAAGTTGAAGCTTCAAAAGACTGTTGCTACATCAACTACTGAGGTAGAATATGTCGTTGCCTATCATGTTTGTCAGGAGGCAAGGAGGCAATGTGGATAACCACAAACTAAGAGCTGGCCATAGAATGATGAAGAGGCTTCACAGAGAACCGACAACAACATACTTCAACTTTGTCATCATCGAGATTGAAAAAATGGACAACAAAATGAGAGACAGTTACGAGAAATTCACGACTACAATTCTAAAACTCTAGCGTGGATGATGTTTTTGGATGTTCTTTTTTGTTGGAGATTCTTAGAACCCTCACCGGCAAAGATCAAATCAATTCCTTTGACTATATGGTTTCCATAAGGGTTATCCCTAAATCATCTTTATTATAATTATTAGGTAGATTTTTGAATACCAACCACATGATTGCAGAGAATTCTACATTCTACTATCTATACATCCCACAAAAGAAAACCAATCTTCCATTTATAGATAAAACTTAAAATGGGTGTTGCAATCTCAGCAAAGGATCACTAACATATGCAAGAACAATATGGTTTTGGCTTAAGAAGATTCTTTCTCCAAATGTCTCTGATTCAGTGTATGACAAGCCTAAAAATTGGGTGCGTACAGGGATCACTGGGAATTTAATTACATTTTAAAGTTTTATTTTAAATTTCAAAGAGTGTGATCCTAGGGGTAGTAAAATGTGTGGTGATGTAAACATTGTTTAAAATTTTAGATTATCTAAGAATAAAATTTCATTAGAATTAAAATTATTTGATTATTCGAGTAAGAAATAGTAACATGTTTAGGATTCTTTATTTTAACGCATATATTTGTGTCAAAGTTAAACATATTCATTTGAAATATATGTACGTGTGTGTGTGTGTGTGTGTGTGTGTGTGTGTGTGTGTGTGTGTGTGTGTGTGTGTGTGTGTGCATTATTTATTATTTATGTGACATAGACTATAGAAACACTATATCTCTAAATTCTATCATTAATGTTTTTTTCTATTTAGTGTTATTAGTTTTTGTGTATGTGCATTATTTATTATTTCTATGACATAGATTATAGAAACACTATATCTCTAAATTCTATCATTAATGTTTTTTTCTATTTAGTGTTATTAGTTTTTGTGTACTATTTAATGTTGTAGTGACCTTACATTATAAATGTACATGCAAACTCAACTTTAAATATTTTATAATACAAACACATGGACGAACTGAGACGCAATGCTTAATTATTTCATAATAAAAGTAAACATTACAAACAATTTATATATTTATTATAATTTTTTACAATTTTTGACGGTCATAGAAACACTATATCTCTAAATCCCACCATTAATGCTTTTTTCTGTTTAATGTTATTAGTTCTTATATATTATTTCGTGTTACACATGAGCTTACATTTTTTTTGTTTACTATTATTAGTTTTTACATACTATTTATTGTTGCACTAAATTTACATGGACTAGCTGCTATACAACCCTTGGTTATTTAGGATTGTCATACAAATGCGGCTCTTGGTTATTTAGCATGGTCATACAAATGTTAATATATTTCATCAAAGGAGGAGTAGACATTTAACACAATTTAGTCGCAGGGCCCAAGTTCATGTTTACTATTATTAGTTTTTACATACTACTTACTATTATATTGAGCTTACATTTTTTCTGTTTACTGTTATTAATTTTTGCATACTATTTATTGTTGCACTAAACTTATATAGACTAGCCACTATGTAACCCTTGATTATTTAGCATTATCTCTCTCTCTCTCTCTCTCTCTCTCTCTCTCTCTCTCTCTCTCTCTCTCTCACACACACACACACACACACACACACACACAAAAGCGCCTATATATTAATATAAAACAAGATATGGTACAACACTAATCATACAAAAAAAAGGTGAAAAAAGTCACATCCTACAAGCAAGTTCACACCGAGGGTTAAGAGAAACCCCTCAAGAAAAGTAATAAAAAGTGGTCACAAAGTAACCACACCCAAAAAAGCTACATTACATCACATGCCAACAAAGCAGAGAAACTAAAGTACAAATATCACTAATGATAACACTTATGTAGCAGCGACGAACATGGACGTCAGAGGACATAGAGGAGACGAAGGACTAGAGGCTTATCACCTCATCCTCCCATGGTTGGAGGGTCTCCATCAGCAGGGAAGGGCTCCCAACCAGAATTTTGTTGTTCTTCCAAAGTCTCGGTTTGATTTCTTCCAGGGAAAATAGCCAAAGCCAGGCATGGGTATTTGTTGTAGGGATGTAGACCTCAGTCTTTGTTCTCACCATCCTAGGACGGGGGAGGAGATCCCCAGCGCCTACCATCACCACCAAAGCAGAAAGAACCATTTCGACCACCATGACGAGGAGAAGGCCAACGAGGTGGTGAAAGATATGGGGGTTCTCGATTGACCACATACGAAGTGTTCCCCCAATAAAACAAACATTAAATGTAATTGAACTCCAAACAAAGCTTATCTATTTAGCTTTGAATCTAAAAAATAACATTAAAAAACAATAATTTTATTAGAAACAAAAAAAATTATGTTTTAATATATTTCATTAGATAAAGTTCATATATTTATTATAATCCTTTACAATTTTTAATGATCCATCTATCTTTTTAAATTGATTTATTTTGTAAAAATCTACTTTGAGAGAATTAACTTTTATAAATCGATCATGAAACAGCTTGGTGGCAGGCCCCCAGGTTCCTACCACTACACGAGCGCTCAAGGCCAATGATCTCTTTAAAATTTCAGTTCATGAAAAATTTTACGATTAAAAAACGTAAATAAGGTCATATGACCTGGTTCAGTGTGTATCTATTAATCTATTAAGTATTGACCCGACGATGTGACAGAGTTGAAGAAGTTGCCACCGTTCATTTATGAAGGCATAAAACATATTTTCCTGGTAAGCGCTCCCGGTTGTCTTGCGGCCGCCTGCAAACCTTCTCTGCAAAATTTCCGCTTCTGTTGATGTAATTCAGACCCGACTTTGCAGCTTCTAAAAAGATATGGCCGAGAAAAATGCGGCCTTGCCATTCAATGGGCTGCCCTATGAAGAAGCCCAAGATGCAGAGGACAGTACAAGTGTGGGAGAAGGCGAATGGCTTATCCACATCAAACAGGGCCTCCGTGGTCAAAACACTATCGGCCGTCCTCCGACTGTGTGCATCTTCAGTGTCCCCAGGATCCTCATCGACTTCAAGCGGGATGCATATCTTCCCAAAGCAGTTTCCATTGGCCCTTCTTACCATCGTAACAGAGATCTCTCCCACATGGATAACCACAAGCTGAGAGCTGCCCAGAGAATGATGAAGAGGCTCCACGGAGAAACAGCAACAACAGCCATCAACTTTGTAGTCGCAGAGATTGAGAAAATGGACAGCGAAATCAGAGACAGTTACGAGAAAGTCATCGACTGCAATTCTGAAACCCTAGCGTGGATGATGTTGTTGGACGCTTCTTTTCTGTTGGAGATTCTCAGAACCTTCACCGGCAAGGATCACTTCAATTCCTCCGATTGTATGTATTACGAACCCCTTTTCGATGAAAATAGAATTAAGTCCGTCGGATTTGCAGTACTCGGGGACATTGTCAAGCTGGAAAATCAAATTCCCCTGTTCGTCATGGACAAAATCTTAGAATGCGAGGCGGGATCCGAGCAAGACGCACAAAACAGGCTCTTCCGCTTGCTCTTAGACGCGGCTTCCACGTTTTTCCCTTTTAAATATTTGCAGATTTCACAATTTGAAAAAGATTCTCCGTTTATAGTCCAGAAACATTTTTTGGGGTTCTTGCATGGTTTAATTCTCTCTTTTTTTCGCGGGGCACAGGGGAATTCTTCTTCTTCTTCTTCTTCCAATGTAGAAACACAGAGTCTGTGTAATCAGGTTCTGCCTTCTGTGTCAATGTTATGCAACGCAGGAATACGCATCCGGCCGTATGCGGGAGATGGGGGCATGGCCCTAAGATTTGAGAAGGAAACGTCTACTCTTTTCCTGCCTGTTATCATGATCTCAGAAAATACTGAAACCGTTTTGAGAAACCTGATGGCTTTGGAGGCGTTTGTCCCATCAGAGTTGCAGGTTATCTCTTGCTATGTGGGTTTAATGGATAGCTTGATTTACTCGGAAAATGACGTGACCTTGCTGAGGACGGCTGGGCTTTTTTATATCTATGTGGGGAACGATGCTCAGGTGGCTCAGTTGTGGGAGAGTCTGTGCAAGGGAATGGCCATATCTTCTATTCAGCCGCTCAAAACATTGAAAAACCAGATGATAGACTGTTATAAGAGCAAATGGAGGGCTAGACTGCAAGAATTTATCCTCCACCGTTTTAGCAGGCCATGGCGTAGAACAATATCTTTGCTTGCTGCCTTTTTAATATTTCTGTTTACATTTACTCAAACCTTGTCCTCCATGTATGGTTTCCATAAGGGTTCTCCCTGAATAATCTTTAATGTAATTATTAGCTAGATTTATGAATACCAGCCACATTATTTCAAAGAATTCTACATTCTACTATCTATAAATCCCACTAGAGATAGTGGGATAAAAAGAAAGGTCGTCTTCCATTTACAGATAAAGCTTAAAATGGGTGTTGCAATGTCAGCACAGGATCACTCACATATGCAAGGACAATATGGTTTTGGCTTAAGGAAGATTCTTTCTCTGAATGTCTCTGATTCAGTCTATTACAAGCCCAACTTTTGTCTATTGTAATTGCTGGTATAGATGGAAGGCACAAGCACAAACTTTGTATGAAATGCCGAAATCCCACTTCACACTTTTGAAGCCAATTTTTTTAATCTAAACCTGACCTCTTCGAATCCAGGCCCAACAAGCGGCCACAATCATTATCGTATATAAAATTGTCCACACAACAGGTAAATACCAGTTCTGCACAAACAATACCACAATAAAAAGTATATCAAGCTGAACCAGCGACTACTTTGTGTGATCTTCAACAAAAGTCAAAATTGATCAAATAAGGAAGCAGTATCTCCTCTTAACTTTAAACACAATTCTGAAGATGACATCAATTCCAATTTAGCACCCACTATTTCAGTATGCAAATTTGCAATTACAAGGTTAGAAAATTATATTACTAGAAATCAGATCAATGAGGGGTTGGAAAAAGGAAAACAGAAGATGCACACAGAGAAGAGGAAAGAAGAGCTCGCTTAGCCGCATAGGGTAATGCATGGGTAGAGGATGCCCTCATTAAGTCCAATCATGAACTTAATCAAATGTGTAACCGAGCTTCCATTGCATCAAATATTGCCAAGTGACTCTATGGTCACCATTCCATCTCAGTAGAGTACATGGGTAACTAGCAGTTGTAACCACCATGTATGTTAGGAAGTGGTACTGAATATTGGGATTAGTTAGTTATTATTTCCATGTGCAATATGTTTTATTCTTTGCATTATATCATCATATTGAGGTCGCTAATCTCATATAATTAATTTGATTGTATTTCTAAGATGAAACAAAATTATAGTGTCATGATATACCCTTAAAGTATATCCTTGTGGTAATCTTCTGAATTTTTGATGTTTGATGTTCTCCAACCTTGAAGTCTTATGGGACATCTACCATACACCATAATAATGGTGTCCTATCTGCATGTCCATACTGCACACCATAACAATGGTGTCCAATTCCATCCTTGTATTATATGAAGTATCTCGCGACATCTACTGCACACCAAAACTATGCTGGCATATTATCATGACCCTATTACTTGCTTCAACCTAGAGATACACCTTTAATGATTGGCTTATCCTGGATGGAACTCATTGCCACCAATGATTATACCATTCCCCTTTTGTAACATGATCATTCCCTTAGCCACCAATATATTCTAGTGATGAAAGTCCCATCACTAATGATCTGACAGGTACCCATGTCAATTTGTAGTCATTTTAAAACACACTCCTTAGGTTCGTCTCTGCGATTGAATGTCACTATCTTCCCACTCATCATAGAGTCTACTAGTTTCCACTCATCATAGAATGATTCCACATCAAAGCCCCTCGTCACATGAACATTTTGTTTACTGTACCTTTTCCACTTTAGAGCACCTTTTCACTTGGACATTTTCTCTAATGTACCTTTCCCACCTCAAAACATCTTGTCACTTGTACACTTCATTTGATACACCTTAGCCTCAAAAAATCATCCTTGGCTTATTGACCTTAAATCCATTCTAGCAAATAATTTCTCTCTTTTTAGCTTGCTTTCCAGCTTGCCCCATTTATATCCCTAATTAGTTTCCATTACCAGTGGTAATTAATCCTTTTGACTCGTTTACCGTGGTAAAATACCATTTTGATCTCCATTGTTGGCTCTATTGTGAAGCATGAGTATTACTATATTTTTTTTTACAAATCCCCTTATGGAACTTGACTCCTTTGATGGTCTCGATTATGTGTCTTGTTATAAAGATTATTTTATTTTCAAAAAATAACTTGTTCCAAATTTATCAACAACAGTCTCCCATACTATGAATGGTCTCCTCCCCCCTCAAGATTATAATGGTCTCTTGAACATATCAAATTCCAATGCCTCTACAAGCATAGCTATGCCAGAAAAAATGCTTGATAGTGTGCTTGTCTCTACCAACATGATATAGGCCTCACAACCTAACCATCATAAATAAATTTTATTAAAAAAACCCCTCAAACATAGGTATATCATATTAACCTTGTAACACCCCACCTAGTCTTATAGGGCAATTGATATGCCATCTATTCATGATTATTATATTGGATTAAGGAAGAAAATATGTTTATTATTTTTATGGTGAATAATCATTTGATTAAATTTCATTTATATCTCTTTATAGTATAGTGGGACCATGATGATTTTGTTGCATGTGTAGGAGAGAGGTGTTTCCGAATGGGTCCTAATTTTATATATTGACTATGAGATGAGTTGATTGGGTTTGCATTTAGTCCATCGGTGTGTCATTTGAGTTGATGCAACAAAAATGGGAGCTTCAACAAAGGACGATTTTGGTAAGCATTCACCCTGATAGCAGATTGGCAATAAGGTTCACTTATGTGCAACCAAATATATATCATATTGGATGCCTAGTATTTATCACTTTATGCTTGAGTGGCATAAGTATAAGAGGACATTGAGATCTATGGGGGCCATTATCCATGTGTGCATGGAGAGGAATTTAAAATAAGATGAGAAGTCAAAAATTTCTATGGCTTACCAAAGAAGATTGCGATTACAAATTATAATCATCTTGAAATTACCAATAAGGCAACACAATGAAATACAACCAAGAAAGATAAAATAAAGCCATGAATAAGGCCACAATGGTTGGCAAAGGTTAATGTACAAGTGGAATAAGGCCATAGTGGTTGGCAACGTAATTGCTCAACAACAACTATAAAGAAACACAAGATGGAAAATGACTACAATAAGATGCAAGGGCAAACAACTTGCAGTAGAGAATGGAGACCACAATAATAAATGACAACTAACCTTACAACCTATAGAAAGTAAATGTGGAAAAATGAAAATGTAGCTATAATAAATCTTAAAGTCAAGATACATCATGGAATGTAATATAATGAGTTTTAAATATTATTTAGATGTAGTAGAAAGCAAAAAAATATAGTCATAAAAGTGACAATTTATTATAGGGCAAAGTCCTTCAAACGGGCTTAAGTTGCATCTAAGATTGTTGCGAGGAGAATAAGTTCGCTAATGTTTGAAATTTTCATACTCCAAGAGCTACGTAGGAAACTACAAAGTTCGACAACTATCTGCATAGCTGAGGAGTCAAACATCTGTTTGGACACTCATGATATAATTTGAGGCTTAATATGTCCACTTTTATCATTAAATTATGGTTATCAAGGCAGCTATTGGGCTTCACAATTGTCTATGTAGTTGTCGAGTTCTATGGATTCTTAGATATATGTTCTAAAACAAATGATCTATGGAAATATATATCCATCCTCTACTGAGGTAACCATAGAGACCAATATCTACCTTGAAAACCATGGAACATGGCAGCTGCTTGGGAAGCCTTGGATCCTGCAACTACCTAGGAATCCACACAACGTGATCTCTACTTGGCTAGCTGTGGCTTCTATCAACTGTTAGAATCTATCTGTATACAAAGGGAAATATAATTGATCTATTAATCAATACTATCTCAAAGAAGATAAATCATACTTACACTTTCGATTGTTGATATATTAAATATTTGGGGTCATTACCAAAATGGATCCGCTAGACCTAACCAAGGGATTTCTTACCACAATAACATCACTAGAGAGGGTTCCAAAGCCTCTAGTCAATCAACACCATGTAATAACCCTATCTAGGTCTTATGTTTTCATATTCACAAATTATATGCAAAGCAAAGTAAAATCTAATATAGTGCTCACCAAAGCTTGTGCCACAAAATGGAGGTTAGTAAACATAAAAGTTAACATGCATGAGAGAATACTAATTAAGTTATGTATAAGTAAAACCCTAATACATGAAGAGATCAATATATTCAAAAGCCATTACTTATGCTACTTCTATCTATTAGAATAGAGGAGTAAAGTTAGAGATACTTACCTTAAAGATGACCCTGTTGAGACTCAATCTCTCCCTTGGCCAAAGGTGCTTCACAAGAGATTATTAGGGTTTGTAAGGATCACTAAGAAAGGCCAAAGCATCTAAGACTTTTTCATAATACAAGATTCTTCTCTAAGTGTAAACCCCAAGCTATAACTCTTCAAGTATAATGGTAGAAGCGCAGATTGTAAAGAAGTGCAAATGATTAATTAACTTTGTTGTCTCCCTAAGAAAAGGAAAAATGAATGTGTATATATAGTTGAATCTAACCCTAAACCTTTTTAAAATTTTAGCCGATAGGGTTAACCTAATTTTATTTGTATTTCTATTGATAAAAACAAATTAGGTCTTGGTCTAGGTCAGTCAGGGGCCAACCTAGACCCTTAGTGTGTTTTATCAATTTGAGTACAAGGTCAATGGGGCCGACAGTGTAATGCAAATTGTTAAAAAGGGTTTTAGGCTTAGGAAGGGGATAATGAAGGCGGTAAAATCTTAGAGGAGTGTGAAAGAGAAGAGATAAGGATTAGGGAAGTGTCTAGGAGAGGTTTGGATTAATAGCAAGTGGTAATACATGGGACAAAAAATCTGCGAAGCACCAATGGTCTCCCCACCCCTTTCTTGGTGCACCTTTTAAGGCATGCACTCAGAGAGGTTGAGAATCGATGAGTTCCTACATGCGAGAAAACATCAATAATTGAATTTTTTTGAAAATATTATGTGTATACATATGCCCCACTCGAAGCTCATCATGTCACGCAGGTGGAACAGGGGATGGTGCTCCAAGAAAAGAACATAACAACACAATGTTGAAGCTAAATAAATTATAGTATTTTAAAGCATTAAATAATTGAAAGAAAAGGATTTGAAAAAAAAATAACTAAAAATAAAAGTAATGTATGCGTACCTTTACTTACCTTTATCATTGGATGGTTGTTTGCTATATTTGTAGTTTTAATCATGGAGTGCGTAGAGACTGCTTTGGAAAAACCCAATGATGAAAAACTAAAGAGAAAAAACAAATAAACGCAAGAAAGCCAAGATAACTGATGTGGTGTAGGCATGATGTACTTGGAAATTTGGTAAGCTGTGGTGACAAATGTTAAGTTAGGACCAAATGATCAAGTTAAATTTTGGAGTAAATTGGGTACTAAAAATCCAAGGCTACTTGTAGACACTAGAAAGCCGCACGGTTCTAGTCGTCATCAAGCACCCCTTGGCCCCTTTGGCCCCTTGGGTTAGGATTAATTATTAGAATAATTTAACACAACCACTTACCCCATTTGGCTAAAAGTTAATTAATTTTAAAAGGCCTATTTACAACTCCTCACCCAAATCCATGGCTAACTAATTGATATCTAGCCTTAGGATTAATTCCCACCTAGGCATTTAATGCCCTAACTCCCTAGACTTGTTACTCATGCATCCTAATGCAGTCTTTATTAACCTTAGACCATTACCATTAGTATTAACAACCAGTCTTAAGTGCAAATAGCCAAAATTAACAAATTTTGACTATTTCTCCTTGATCGATGTCGATCACCCCTCGATCGGTGCTGATTGACCAGGACCGATGATGATTACTTAATGTCACCCAAAAACCTTGCCTCAGGAGGTTGAATTTATATTTTGCATGAGAAACTTAAACTCTTAGGTGAATCAAATCTCCCAGGTGAACTAGGAACTAGATGAGAGAGCTCAAAGTGCTTCAACAACTCACCATGAAGAGATCCAGTACTGTTACTCTGCCCGTATTTCTCCAAGATCCCGCATAGCTTGCACTCAACCTCACCATTCTTCTTTGTAAAAAAAACTCTAAATCTAAGTATACCTACACTTACATCAAGTTCTATTACTACCTTCAGTAGTTTTATTTGCTTACATCCATTTCTCATCCCTCTAACACCATTCTTTTGTGTTGGAGTTCAACAACTCCAAGCACCGCATCTCCCACCAAGCACCCATAGGCCATCTCAATCCCCTGCATATCCAACCTACAGGTTTGATAATTCTAAGAACCTATTTTACATTCATGACCATTCTCCAACCCAAAAACAATCCGTACAGGCCTTCATGCAACCAACCCAACATCCAATTTTTCCTAAACTAGTACTTACAGAGACCAACACTAGGCATCTTTGATCGACAATGGTCATTCTTCGACCGACAACAATTGTTTTAAATGGCACCGATCATTGTGTATTTGATTTTGCCCAAAATAACAAGCAATTTCCACCTATTAGCCTGTACCCCAATTCTGATTTCTAAGTTTCTATCAAACCACAGAGGCCTAAACTATTTTGTGAAACAAGTTTGAACATTTTAGCACTAGTTTTTCATAAGTTATTTCTATTTTAATCAAAATCACTTGTTTCCCTTGAAGCATCTCTTGCATTAAGTTTTAGTATTTTTTATTGTTTAATGCAAGCACTTATTTCCATTTTTTCTTAACTTAATTATTTAAAGAGTGGATTGATAGCCTCCAAGAAAGCCTAGTGCTTCTTGGATCTAGCTTTGACTAGGCAATCCACCCATATATTTTACTAATCCACCTTTTTCTAGTTCTTATCTTATTTGCAGGTCATCCTCTTGAGCCATAGAGGAGTATCTACAATCGACTGGATCACGTGTGCACAATGAAATCAAGTTCTTTTAAATCACACCCCTCTTTGTGTTTCTTCTTATTTCTAAGAAAAAGATAAAATAAACATGAAAAATAGTGAAATATTCTGGCATGCCCGATGGGACGCTTGAATTTTTCTTGGATTTGTAGTTGTATTAAGACATTTAGTTGCATTATTTGTTTAGAACATTTAGTTGCATTAGCCAAAAACCTGCATGGTCAGATAAATGGTTAGTGGTTAGGTGAAATGGTTAAGATAAATTTTTAATTCCTGAGGACAAGATCGTGATCACATAGAACAAAGTTGCGAATACTGATGCAAAACCATGACTTGCACATGTACACGTAAAATTTTAAAAAATACAAGTATTTTCTCCTACCAGTTGATCTTGTAAGCTTCCAAAAAGATTTATACCAAATTTAATGACTAAATTGGGAGCAAAGTCCCACCGTGGTCACCAAAATGTAGATGATTTTTGAGATCTAGGGATTAAATAATGCAATTCAATCAACTCAAATAACCAACTACCTATTTAAAATGATAGAGCTATTAAGACCAAATGCAATGGATGAAGAAAACCAATTCAAAATAGCATTAGAGCCCTAAAGATAAGTGATCTACACTATGATCAAATGGATTAACAAAACAAAGAGATTGGATTAGATTGATATATCTTGGACTCAGATTTTGACACTATGATGTTGCTTGATCAAGGATTGATGATGAAGAATGCCTGGATAGGGATTTGCTATGGATTCCCAAGATTGTTAAATGGCCATAAAGGCTTTATGAATTTGCTAGTTAGTCCTAATGGAGGAGTGGCCTTGGTTAAATAGAGGAAGGAGGGAAAGATAAATGGTTGAGGTTTAAACTTGGTTGAGGGATATCAATGGATGAGAATTATCCAAAGAATTTAAAATTCTTTAGAAACCTCTAGATTTAGAGGCTTCTAGAGAGGAGGGGTGAGAATAGGGAAGGTTCTAGATTTTGAGGGTTCTAGAATCCTTCTTAGGACTAATGATGGTTAGAGGGAGGTTAGGTGAATGTTAGGTGGGATCAGAAGGTGATTAGGTCATGACTAGGGGAGTAGGCTTGTAGGGAAACCTAGGAATAGGCTAGTTTAGGTGGGTAGGTGGGTCATAGAAATTTAAAATTCTCAAATAATGAATAAGATATATTAAGATGAAATTAATAAGTGATTAGGGAGATTAATTATGAAGTGGGATAGACTAAGGTTAGTGGATGAATAAATAGTAGAAGACGATATTAGATAAATGGATAGGAAAGAGGGGATAAATTAGAGTAAATGAGATAAGCATAATTAGTGTCGACTAATAATAATATTAGTGATAATAATTGAAATGATCAAAATGAAGTGTATACATTTTTCCTCTCTTTGAAAGGGCATTATGAGTGGAGTGAAGTGGAAGGAGTAATGGTCTTTCAAAGAAAAACCATTTCATGGATGAATGTTAGTAGATATGAAGTTAGTGGATATGATCATGGATGAATGTTAGTAGATATGATGTTAATGGATATAATGCCTTCTTGAGGGGACATGTAGGGAAGAATGATATGGATGGTAAATCGAAAGAGGAAATGATGGGTGGGATGAGATGAATAGATAATGGGATGGGATGTCAAATATATGATAAAGGATGAAGAAGATGGATTTGACTTGAGCAATGAGCTATAGATTGATGATGATGCCCCTGAAAAGGACACATGCACAAGAAATAGGGATGAATGTGTCATGGTTGTTGACACATCCCAAGGGGGAATCAACTGTAAAATGATGATAAGATTAAAGGGCCATAATATTTAGACATATCCCAAGTAAGGATGCATGCATGGAAGAGCTATAGGCTAGGATAGACAAGGATTTGATAAGATTGATGATGGGTATAGCTCAAAGTTAAAGTTGATTGATATGATGAAGTTTATTTATATGATTGACTTTTATGATTTTTGACTTTTGGATGGCATCTCGATTTATTAGGTATGGGTATGAGATGCAAGTTATAGACATTGTTGTGAATTTTAACCAACTCCTATTTTGCGGATGTGTGACGTTAAGACTATGTTGTTTTTTCTAGATGTATGGGGGTCCATATGACCTTCATTTTTGCTTGATGGATACCCTTCCAAATATCTAGACCAAGTGTGCTCATTGCCCTTAGAATAGACAATGCTAATCGGGGAGGTGATGTGAGATATGGGTTCAATTGGAGATTGATTTTGATGGATGATAGGATTAGGATAAGATGGTATAATGGGTGATGGAGGATGAATGATAAGATAGGGTGATGGAGGATTAGTACTCATATTCGTACACATCATTTGAAATGTGGAACATGCTTCATTTGATTGGTGCCATTTGACAAAAGATTACAAGATATCCAAGACACTTTGTCTTTATGATTCATCTTTGATCTGATCACTTGATGGATGATCAGACATGATTTTGACATTATTTGAATTTTGACTACCCCCTAGTGCATGATTTTGGGCTTCACCAAGGGAGATTGATTTTTGACTTGAAAGATTATGTTGACTTTGTTGGTCCTTTAGTGTCTAATATTGGGCTTCACCAGGGGAAGACATTTTTTTATGAGGCCGATGACTTGATTCTTCTTGATTTTGATTGATAGGATCAAAAATAACTTGATCATGATTTATGACTTCTAGGATATGGTCTCGTACCTTTGTATTTGTGACACACTTTAGATTGCTTAAGGTATTGTCCAATGATGTGTGTTCCCTATTTATCCTTATGGAGGGAGGTGATTAAATGATCATTGATGGGAAGAAAACGATTAATGATGGATAGGGGTGGTGGAGATTGTTAGAGGTACAATCACTAAGAGGAGGGGGAGTGAATCAATTATGCTAAATATTCAATCCAATTCCAAATCCTTAATCATTCAACACATACAATCATGAAGCATACACATTAATCATAACAATGAACATGGAAGATAAAACAAGATCAAACACATAACACATGATATATGTGAGAAACCATATTGGGGGATAAAACCCATAGAACCCTTCAAGATGGACTACAGTTCTATAATAAAAAGATCCAACATTTAGACTAGTACCAACTAATCAAGGAACACCTATCCCTTAGTTTAGTGAAACACCAATCCCACAAGGAGCTATTACCCTTGTCTAGCTAAGCACCCATAACAACTAGACCTTTAACAAGCTTTATCTTGCAATGAGGAACCGACCCCCTAGAAAACTAAGTACCTACCCAAATACCTTTAATAGATCATATTTAACACCTATTTCTACTCTCCAACTGATGATAACCACCTTTGTTTTCTCTCTTCACCTTCACTCTTTCACCAAAATAGTCTCAAGGGCTCACTCGCTCAATCTGCCTCTTCTACGCTCATTAGGTCCAATGACCTATGTATCCACCCACATCAACTTGATCAGATAAACATGAATTATCCTATTTTCTCTCTAATGGTCCTCACTGACATGTACCTTATCTTTCAAAAGTTATCTACTTCGCTTAACTCCACACTTTTTCAACTAGCATAATTAGTCCACTTAGACCTTGTACTTATACCACTCTCTTCCTTTAACCCATCTTGGTTGGACAAGATGCTTTACATATTTGAACCACACTTAACATAGGTCCATACACACATTACATGTGATAACCATACTCTTCATTGGTCGATCATTACCTCATTATCCCCAAACCACCATTAGGTCTTGGTGAGACCTAAAACAATTAGGCCTTCAAACTCACACATTACATGTGAGACTACTTAGACCACCTTCATCCTTTACCAATGATTTAAACACATCAAACCTATATCAAATAGACCTTTTCTCACTCTCATATGGTTCCATGCCACTTGGAACACCAAATCAACACTTGAACCTATCAATTAGGTCTCCTTACTCTTTATGCCTTCATACACAGAAAACATAATCTCAAACTTTTGAAGAAACTACTCAAATATTTCACATATCCATATGATTAGATCACATGGGTGAAACCTTCAGAACCTCTATTAGAGTTACAATCACTGAGAGGGGGGGTGAATCAATGAGCCCAAATAATCCAACTTCAATTCCAATCCTTTCAAACTATTTAAGCAATCAACATATATCAACTTGATTAAGCAACATTAACAAGAGAGCTCATTAATTCAATTCATTCATAATAAAACATACAACACATAGTTTATATGGGAAACCCTCATGGGGAATAAAACCCACTCTCAAGACTGTAACACATGGACTACTTATCCTATAAGAGATTATAAACAAGAGACTGATCAAGTCCTTTTGATCAGGATTTAGTGAAACACTAATTTCACAAGGAGCACCCACCCCTAACATGATCAAGTCCTTTTGACCACATTTTTTTTAAGTCCTTCTGACTGAAAACCTTGGTCAATTCCTTCTGACCTAAGGCCTTTAGTGAAACACCTATTTCACAAGGAACACCTGCCCCTAAGGATGATCAAGTCCTTATGACCTCTTTTGAAAAAAACACTTCCACCTTTGAACTAATGTCTTCAATCACCTAATGATGAACCTTTTCTAACATAGTCTCCTTAACATGATCAACTATTCATACACATAGACCATACTCTAATCTACCTCAATCTATTCACCAAGCTCACACTCAAACATCCAAAATAAACTTTTAGATCAACCTAGACCTCTGTGCTCATCCTCAATCACTAGACCTACAAGAGAATTGTTTTACCAACATAATTATGACCTACATGTCATACACACAATCATTAATCTGCTCTGAACATCCTTTGGGCACCCACCCTTTCCTTCGCTCCTTAAAACTCAAACACAATTCCTTACTCAGGTCACTCTTCTATATCGCTAGCCTAGAAACCAACACATTTAGTTTCACCATTTATATAAATATCATGATTATCAAGATCATAATATTTCCTAACAGCCATAATACATTCCTTCACCCTTAAGGAATCTAATCACATTTAAACACAATTCACTTTTAAATAGGCCTAAGTTACCATTTAGGTCTTATGAAGACCCATTCGACTCTTTCACACATCTTTGAGCAAACTAAGAACACATTAACACTTTATAATACATGGACCTATGACACATGATCTATAACTCCTATTTAAGTTCCAAAAAGCATCATAACACCCTTCTGCTAACTCCTAATTAGCTTAAACACCTCTCTGGACACACAATCACCATGAATGAAAACATAGTCACCTTCTAACCTTTTGTTCATACTGCATATAATTTGTCAAACCTTCATAATGCACATAGAAAATCCTCATGGAATCAACACCATACTCCAATATCTAGTTCACCTTTAAACTTCAAGATATCAACAAGCACAATTTAATTACCCTTCTCGGGTTACTTGAAGAACATATACAAAAACATATTCAACTTTGAACCTTCATAAATTTTACTATACACACTTTCAGATCTTCAAATTTATATTTATAGATGCACCTTGGAGTCCTCTCCATCTTCTCTTTTTCTATCATGATTTTTTTTTGTATCAATCAAAAGATATGGCTAAAAAACCAAACACTGGTCTTTTCCTTCGTTAAATTTAAATTTTAAATTCAAACAATCATGATTAAACCTCAAACACTTGTCCTCATCTCATTACTTCTTGATAGTTTGGAACCAACTTGATCCATTGATCTCCTTTGAAATATCTTGGTCTTTAACCCATATAACTATGATTCCCATTCATTAAACATCGATCACTTTGACCTTATCTCGTGTAATAATGAAATATTGACCATATACACATCATTGATCATTACAGATCAACCTAGTCATTATCATGCAATACTCATCATTATATCTCACTCAGACCTCCTGAGATCATGACACTTGTCACCCTCATGTGCCTTCTAAGCAATCTACTATTAGTTCATGTGCTTGTGACACTTGGTAACTCCTCATGTATCCTAGGCAAAATTGTCAGGCTACACTCCACTAGACCTTTGCCACTTGGCAACTTTGTATGTATTTTGCATACTCCTATCAGTCCTTGTGCTTATTCCACTTGGAAGATACATGAGCATTGTTTATTTTTGACTTATTAAACACCATAGATCTTTGTCGGTATGAACCTCCACTCATCATTGATCTACTATCAGACTAGCGATCTTGTGACACTTGTCACTTGTGCGTGCACCCTTTGACATGTTGAATTCATACGCACCATTAGATCAATATCTATAATTTAATGTGCACTATTGGATCTTCTAGAAAAAAATACCTCATATTTTGTCATTTTTAAACTTGATGGTCTCTTACCCTTCACTATCTGTAAGTGCATCTTTGATGTTTTATATCTCGAATTGGACAACACTTCAAGATCCCAAAATTTTAGGGTGTATTATTGACATAATGAACAAAATATTCATGATATCCTTTAACCATTATTGAAATTTCATTTACCCAAAAAAATGCACAAATATACTGGTTCATCCATGTCTGCATGATAGTTTATGATGGTTTGGAAAATATTGTAAACTACCTGGGAAGCCAACTTTGCATCCACATACTTTTGTTGTGATTCATCGCATGATCTAAAAATTAAACCATGTGATCATATTACATAGGATAATCCATCTATATATCAATTTGATCTTGGAACCTTTTTGTGCATGAGATATAATGCCATAAATATGCCTATTCAGATTTCTACCATTGACCCAATTATGTCTAGATGAACAAAATGAAGAATTGGATGAATTCCACTCATGAAAAAAATCATTACAATCATCATGGACCTATAATATAACCCCTCACACATGATCACTACATCATAATATTCATCAACTTCATATCCAATCATATACTGAAGATCCATGCTAACACACTATTCATATGCTTATCTTTTTTCTTTGACCTTAAACCATATCAATATGTTAGATATAATATGATAAGCCTTAAACAATACTTACCTTAGCTCATATGCATCCAAATCCTACCTTGCACAAATTTAGGCTCAAATTCATCATTATCATGACCTCAAAACTTTGTCATTACCTTTGACATTAATGCACACATGACATCAATCTTTGACATCAATGACGACACTTACCAACAATCTCTCCCTTTGTCATTGATGGAAACTTCTTCATTTCCTTCTCCCCCTTTACCATGAATGACAAAGTGGAATAAACAACCAACAATCTCCTCTTAAAATCAATAATGTATTCAAATATAATTCTAAGTGCTCAGGATACTAACATACCTCATATGTAACAATTGTTCCCCCTTTGACATGCATCAATCTGAACTTGGACATCTTTGATCCTTGGACTTGTTCACCTAAAAAACTCATAATATTCCCTTTATCATGCATGAATATTCACTACCTTGTAAAAACTTATGACTTGGTTTGATCAAGTCATCATATCAATCTCCTTTGAATGTGCTACTCTGAATATTGGACTACTCTGATCCTTAGACTTGACAAGCTGTCCACTAAGCTTATAAATATCCCCATAACATCATGTTACATATCATGTCATCATTTTAACCAAAAACAAAAAAGTAACATCTCTAAGATATGATACAAACTCCCCCTAACACTGTGCATACCACTTCTTACCTTGAACTTCTCAACCATGTTCCATGACAACACTCTTCTTTGATCATGCACTACTATCAATGAAGAAAGAACACAAGAATACAAAAGGAATAATTTAACTCACAAAGAAACATCTAATAGAGACTTACCCTAATATCTCTGAGCTATTTCACCTCTTAAGCAACTTCAGATCTTCACACACCATGAAGAACCTTCATACTTGCCTTCAAATTTTCTCTCACAAACCAATCCCATGATCACCAAAAGATGTTTTAATCCATACTAAAAAAATTAAATATGTTCAAAAATAATATAAAAACTCATATGAGAACAAAAATATCTTGGTGTTTTGAATAAAATGACCAAAAACATCAGATCTTCACACTAGGCCTGTTTAGACTCCTTGTAGCCCTAATTGGAACTTGTAAAACCCATAACTTTCAGTAGACACATCTTCAAGATATGAAAATTCATATCTATAGCACTATCGTATTCCCCATAAATCACACCAATTTTCATTACCTAGATTATATTTTGAAACATACTTCCTTCACAAACCTACTAGCTAATTAGGCCTCCATCTTAACAAAAACTTGAATAACTTGAAAAAAAGAAGCCTTTAAATCTCTATGAATCTTGACTTGACTACCCATTTGAATCTTTCAACCTATTAATAAGCCTTAGACATCAAATCATAAGGCAAAACACTTTTCT
This sequence comes from Torreya grandis, assembly GCA_037957365.1. Classification (NCBI taxonomy): domain Eukaryota; kingdom Viridiplantae; phylum Streptophyta; class Pinopsida; order Cupressales; family Taxaceae; genus Torreya; species Torreya grandis. Next base: position 1,238,182 of record JARHVA010003644.1, read on the forward strand.
AGCATAACCCAAAACTCTAGAGCCTCAAAATAAACAAGGTCAACAAACCTCCTTTTGGTCAATGCCCACCTCTGCAACTTGTTGCACACCTGGAGAAAACCATAACACACTTATGGATCAAGTTTTAAGCCTTCACACCTTTGGGAACCTTGACTTCCTATAACCCATTTTTAGTCCTACTTGCCCTTAAGTCAGAATGAGAGAACCGAGAACACTCAAAAAATCTTTAATTTGACTTCAACATACCTTTAGACTAAAAAAATACCATGACATTACTCTGACATCATCAAATCACTTTTACCAAATTGACACACCACCTCCAACTATATAAATTCATCTCTTGACTTCTGGGACCTTCTGAAGAACATCACAACAACACTTGCTTCTCCATTGAAAAGAGTCTCTTAAGAACTAGAGACAAAGACCTCCTCTATACCATAATGCTATTAAAACATAGTGAAGCCAGGAGTGTCCCACATTTAATTAGTAACCATTGGAATCCTTTTATAGCTATAGGACTTATTATTCTTCTTATTTTTAGTTTGAATCTTGATAACTTGTTCTTTGTTTACATCACTTACTTTCTCAACATATGGAGCAATAATAGAATCTTGACATACCTTGATCTCTGAAGTAGCATCTTTGAATTTTAGAATATCACCTTCAGATATTGTCAACACAGGAACCATGATTTAAACTTTTTCACACATAGAAAGTTACTCATTAGCATCTAAACATACCTTAGAACTAGCCTCAACCAAAACCTTAGTCTTCTCTTTAAGCTTGGTCTCTTCCTTCTCAACATGAGTAGAAAATGAAAGCTCTTGACACTCTCTAGCTTTTGTATCATTCTCCACCATAGAAAATATATTACTTGGACATGTAGACTCATAATGGATCACACTTACCACCTTTGGTTTTCATGTATTAAATTACCTTCTTTATTACAATGTAGGAACCTGATTAAACCTATTCTATCTTGTAGACATTTGCTTACAAAATCTACAAATGTGACCTCTCTGTTGACAATTAAAGCATAATATACCTTTTAAAAGAAATGTATATTGCCTTACCTTATTTGGATAATGTTTAGCAGAATGTCCCTCATTAAGATAGTTGAAGAACTTAACATTGTCAACACTTTTTGACTAATGACCCCCATCATAGTTCCATACAAAATTATTTCTAATAGGTCTCTTGCATTCTATATCCCTATGACAACATTTATTACATGTGTAATAGGAACCATTGAATCTTTCATACCTCATGGAATTAGGTTGTCTAATCTGATTTGTCTTCAATCTATTTGCACCATCATTTCTTGACTGATCAATGACCTTCAAGGGCTGAACCACCTTGCTCTCATTTACCTTCATGTCAACTTGAGAAACAAATTTGGACTCTTCATTAAAATCCAATCCAAATTTGTCACTAGTAGAATTTTGACTATTTATGAGATTATCCAGATCGTTGGAACTCTTATCAAACTTGACAAATGATTTTACATTGCTTGCATACTTCTCTAACTCATCTTTGTTGGAAATATTGTCATTGATGTCAAAGGTTTAGTATTATTGGTGATAAAGGCCCCATTGCATTTAATATTGTTTATCTTGGCTAATATGAGTTAATATTTATTTAATATTAACAAATATATTTTTGGTTGCATATGAGACAAAATAAGGGCCCATGGAGAAGTCAAAGAGTCACAGGATAAAGACAAAAGAAGGATGGGACGCATTTTCCCATGAAGAGTCATCTTGGGGAATACCAAGAGTCACCAAGTGAAGACAAAAGAGTAAAGGGTGAATTTGTCATGAAGGGACACTTAAGGGAATATGAAAAGTCACCAAAGATAAGGACAAAAATGGGGAAGACGTTTTTGGTCATGAAGGGTCACCACATGACTTTTCAAATGCTTGGATATGAAGGGTCATCCCAGATTGGCACCATTTTCCATGAGGAATGAAAGGTCACAAAGGGGGAAAGCCAAAGGTCATTTGGAAAGCTATAAATAAAGGCTTGAGTAGCCATTTGTAAATATGGAAATGAGAGGTTGATTTGATATTGTAATATCTAGCTTAGAAGAGTAATTTTGAGAGATGATTTGTATTTGTTATATCTAGCTTAGAAGAGCAAAAGTGAGAGAGAGGAAGGAGATGTTGTATTGATCTATCATTTGTTGAGATAGCAACATTGAGAGATAGGTGTGTGGTATACACAAATGGGTTGGTGCTCCTGTGGGTTGGTGCTCATGAATTGTTGCTGGGTTGGTGCTCGGCAAAGGGGTTGGTGCTCTTGTGGGTTGGTGCTCACGAATAGCAATTGGGTTGGTGCTCGGCAAAGGGGTTTGAAACTCCTGTGGGGTGGTGCTCACGAATTGTAGCTGAGGTTTATACTTGGCAAAGGGGTATGGTACTCTTGTGGGGTTATTCTCATGAATATATTTGAGATTGATTCTCTGTGGTTTTTCCCACATTGGGTTTCCACGTTATATCTGGTGTCTCTCTCTGTCTTGTGTGATGTTTATTGTTTAAGTTTTATTGCATATCTTGAATGATTGATTAAGTGGAATTTGGTTAAACAAAATATTTATAAGATATATAATATACTAATTCACCCCCCCTCTCAGTGTATTCCATGCTTAACAATTGGTATCAGAGCAGGTTCCTTCAGAAAGGGTTTAACAGCTTGAAGGTAAATCAAAGAAAAACATAAGATGGCCAAGCAGCTAAAGAAGGAGAATCAAGAGTTAAAATCTATGGTTGAGGCTCTTAAGGAAAAGGTGTGTATCTTGGATTCTAAGTTGGCTATAGAAGTGAAAGAAAATAAGATATTTATTCAGGATCTTAAGAATCAGTTAGAGGTTACAACTTCAATTTTAACATCAAAAGAAGAAGAGTGTAATCAGTTGAAGGTTGAGTTAGATTCTTTAAAGGTTAATCATGAGAAGTTTATAATCAAGGTTGAGAAAGATCATGAAATATTGGTCCAAGGAAAGAAGGATGCAGGTTTTGCAGGCAAATCAAAGAAGCCAATCAGGCAGCCCAATGCTTTCAAGTTTTCAAATTCTTTTCATGGCCATTGTTTTGTTTGTCATCATGTTGGTCATAGGGCAAGAGACTGTATGAGGAGAAGCAATGAGTCAAAGGGAGATCATAGTCACATTCAAGAAAAAGGTATGAGAAATATTGTTTTCTTTTGTTGTCATGAGGTTGGCCATATTGTTAGATTATGCCAAAATAAAGTAAAGAGATATTCAAAGTATGTCAAAGGTTACATAGACCATAGAAAATATGATAAAAGACAAATTTAGGTTTGGAGACCTAAAATAGTAAAGGTTGATCAGGTTGAGTTCAAGAATGAAAATGAATTACTTGCTATAGCAGATAAAGAATTAGATAAGAAGGATTGTAAAGAATCTCTTGTTACATTTGAGCATGAGCTTTGTCAAGATAAGAAAGTTGCAAAAGTTGAGAAGATGAAAAATATCATAAATGATAAGGTTAGCAAGGCATAAAGGTTAGATATGCTTAAATGGATTCTAAAATAAAAATACAAAAAGATCAAGGAAGAAATAGAGGAGATGTGGGAATCTCCTAAAATTTATTTCTAGAACCCTTTTGTGTGGGGGTGTCTCTTCTAGGCTTCAAGGAGACATTTTTAAGAAAATTGAAGCATGGTGGGTGCTATTGGGTCTTGGATATTTTGCATGACAAGAAGGTGAGTTGACAGATTAATTTGTATATCTTTTGAGGGAATATATTTTTGAAGAAAATTTTGCATCAGTATTTTGGTTTGAGGCTATTAGAATGATTCTTGCATATGCAGTGTTTTAAATGATTATGGTCATAAGAAATTAGAATGTTGAAAAAGAGCTAACAATTTCAGAGAGAAAGAAAAGGATACTCATGCAAATTCAATCAAGAAGGATCAAAGTTTCAAAGCTCCATTCATCAGGAAGAAGGTTCAATCATGTTTATGGCAGAAGAAACAACCTGAAGATTCTATGTTGGTGCAAACAGCTTTGCATGTAAGAGATAAAGATCAACCATGGTTCGTTGATAGCGAATGTTCAAGGCATATGACAGGAGAAAAGAGTAAAGAAGATCAATGGTGGTACAGTGAGATTTGGAGATAAAACCACTGCTAGGATAGCCAGAAAAGGTACTTTAATTTTGGATAATGGTAGAACCAAGACTAAGAATGTTTTATAAGCATAATCTATTGAGTGTAAGGCAAATATGTGATCAAGGATACACCTTAAAGTTTCATGTGGAAGGTTGTGAGATTAGAAGAAAATTTTCAAATGAGTTGATTGCAGATTCTCAAAAGACAGGTAAAATCAGATATCTTCTGAAAGATCAGTGAGAGGAGTTGGGAGTAATTTCTATTACTTCCTGCCATTGATGTTCAGCATCAAGTGAGGGGGAGCTAAGTGTAAGCTCCAGGTAGGCCCTTTGCCATTGATGTCAAAGGGGGAGAATAATAGGTACAAGTGTAGAAAATAGGTATAGGAAATAGGTACAAGTTGCTACAGTAAGGGGGAGTTATTATATGTTTTCAGATGACGGTATGTGCAGGTGACAGGATGTGGCAGTTTCAGGATTGAGGTTGCCATCAATGACAAAGGGGGAGATTGTTGGAAATATTGTCATTGATGTCAAAGGTTTAGTATTATTGGTGATAAAAGCCCCATTGCATTTAATATTGTTTATCTTGGCTAATATGAGTTAATATTTATTTAATATTAACAAATATATTTTTGGTTGCATATGAGACAAAATAAGGGCCCATGGAGAAGTCGAAGAGTCACGGGATAAAGACAAAAGAAGGATGGGATGCATTTTCCCATGAAGAGTCATCTTGGGGAATACCAAGAGTCACCAAGTGAAGACAAAAGAGTAAAGGGCGAATTTCTCGTGAAGGGACACTTAAAGGAATATGAAAAGTCACCAAAGATAAGGACAAAAATGGGGAAGATGTTTTTGGTCATGAAGGGTCACCACATGACTTTTCAAATGCTTGGATATGAAGGGTCATCCAAGATTGGCACCATTTTCCATGAGGAATGAAAGGTCATAAAGGGGGAAGGCCAAAGGTCATTTGGAAAGCTATAAATAAAGGCTTGAGTAGCCATTTGTAAATGTGGAAATGAGAGGTTGATTTGATATTGTAATATCTAGCTTAGAAGAGTAATTTTGAGAGATGATTTGTATTTGTTATATCTAGCTTAGAAGAGCAAAAGTGAGAGAGAGGAAGGATATGTTGTATTGATCTATCATTTGTTGAGATAGCAACATTGAGAGATAGGTGTGTGGTATACACAAAGGGGTTGGTGCTCATGTGGGTTGATGCTCATGAATAGTAGCTGGGTTGGTGCTCAGAAAAAAGGTTTGAAGCTCCTGTGGGGTGGTGCTCATGAATTGTAGCTGAGGTTTGTACTTGGCAAAGGGGTATGGTGCTCCTCTGGGGTTGTTCTCATGAATATATTTGAGATTGATTCTCTGTGGTTTTTCCCACATTGGGTTTCCACGTTATATCTGGTGTCTCTCTCTGTCTTGTGTGATGTTTATTGTTTAAGTTTTATTGCATATCTTGAATGATTGATTAAGTGGAATTTGGTTAAAGAAAAGATTTATAAGATATATAATATACTGATTCACCCCCCCTCTCAGTATATTCTGTGCTTAACAATCTTTCAATGACTTATTTTCAATTTCATACCTTGAACATTCATCTTCTTTATATTTTAGGCTTGTAAATAGGATTTACAATTGGAAATTAAGATGATTGACTATATCTTCATGATTCTTAGTGTCTTCATTTATTCTTGCCTCATACACACTGAATTGCTCCTCATAGTCCTTGAGCTGAGACTTCATCTTATTTTTAATCTTGTTCTCAATATTAAATTCTTCAAGATCATTTATCAATGCATTCTCATAGTCCACCTCATCTTCATCATCATCTAAATCACTCCAAGTAGACTCCTTTTGATGTGATCAACTTCCTTCCTTGACCATAAAAAGAGTTTCATCTTCAATAGGATCATCATCTTCATGATGACATTCTGAGTCATTATCTTCACTTTCATCTAATGAGTTGGAGTCTTTATTGGTGTAAAGACTCTTCTTGTTCTTAAAGGACTTTTTGTTATCACACTTTCTGAAGCCTTTCTTCCTCTTCTTAGACCTGTATGTCTTCTTGTCTTCATCTTGGTCTTTACCATGCTCTTCATCATCATTCTTATTATGCTTATAAGAACATCTATTATAAAAATGTCCCATCTTACCACAATTGAAGAATTTGAAGGGTATCTTACCTTTATACTTGCCTAATCATGTTTTCAATTTCCTTATAAATAAAGCAGTTAGTTCATCTTCATTAGTATCAAATGTGTCATCTTCCTTGAGTTTATTACCATGGGACTTATTCTTTGTCTTCATTTTTGACTTGAAATTTGCTTCCTTATTTGGTGGTTTATCATCATCTAGTCTCATCTCATAGTCAGTAAGGATGCCATGCAATTGATCCATCTTCAACTCAGTAAGATCATGACTTTATTCTATAACAGATACTTTTGGATCAAACTTGAGGGATAAAGAACTTAAAACCTTTTGTACTATAGTAGCCTCTTCAAAGTTCTCTTCAAGACCTCTGATAATTTTCATAATCTCATCAACTCTTTGTAGAAAGCATGCCATAAAATATTCTTCCTTCATCTTAAGACTCTAAAATTATATTCGGTGAGTCTACAACTTTGCCAACTTAACCTTTGAATATTCTTCATAAATAGTCTTAAATTTATCTAACATTTACTTGGTAGATGTGTAATGGATTACCTTGGTGTATTCAGTCTCTAAAAGACCACATGTGATATCATTCATTTCCTTATAATTGTTCTCAAACAACTTGTTATCTGTATCAAGAGTCAAACCTTAGGGACATGATGTAGGTCCTCATCCTCATACTCCAAAAAACATAATTGGATCCACTGAACATTGGTGACTACTTAGTAGAGAAGCCTCCTTGCATTTGATGAATACCCATATTGTATCTTGGATCACCTTCAATATGTCAAGCCTTTACCAAAAGAACCTGATCTTATATCAAATTTTAGAGGTATAATCACTGAGAGGGGTGGTGAATCAATGAGACCAAATAATCCAAATTCAATTCTAATCCTTTCAAATTATTTAAGAAATCAACATTTATCAACTTGATTAAGCAACAAAAAAAAGAGATCTTAGTCATTAAATGCATTCACAAGATCAAACATACAACACATAGTTCCTATGGGAAACCCCCATGGGGAATAAAATCCACTCTCAAGCCTACAACACATGGACTACTAGTCCTATAAGAGATTAAAAATAAGAGACTAATTAAGTCCTTCAAATCAAGATTTAGTGAAACACCAATTTCACAAAGAACACCCACCCCTAAGATGATAAAGTCTTTCTGACCATATTCTGATCAAGTCCTTCTAACCAACAACCTTGGTCAAGTCCTTCTGACCTAAGGCCTTTAATGAAACACCTATTTTATAAGGAGCACCTGCCCTTAAGTATGATCAAGTCCTTCTAACCTCCTTTGAAAAGAACACCTCCAAATTTGAATTGATGTCTTCAATCCCCTGATGATGGACCTTTGTTAACACATCCTCCTCAACATGACCAACTAGTCATACACATAGAACATACTCTGATATACCCCAATATATTCACCAAGCTCACACTCAAACATCCCAAACAACCTTTTGGATCAACCTAGATCTCTTTGATCATCCTCAATCACCAAACCTACAAAAACACTATTTATCCAATAGAATTATTACCTACAAGTCATACACACAGTCATTAATATACTCTGCATATCCTCTAGGCAACCACCCTATCCTTTTCTCCTCAAATATCAAACAAACCTCCTTGCTTAGGTCAATCTTCTATATCGATAGCCTATAAATCAACACATGTGGTTTCACCATTTATAGAGATATCATGATTATAAAGATCAAAATATTTCCTTTCAGCCACAACATGTGCCTTCACCCTTAATTCATCTAACATAGGTCACATGTAATGAAACTACTTCAAGAATTAAGTATAATAGCATAATTATATCCAAATATGACTGAAATATATCCAAATATATCATAATAGATAAGCCACTTCAAGGGGGCAACCTCCAAAAGCTTCAATAAGAGCAGAATTCACAATATGATGATAAATGATTACCCACTACCTCCTATATATAGTCTATCTAGGCCATGGTTACTCCATAGGCTGACCTACTAATCAAAAGAAATCATAGATAAATGTAATATAACATTAAAGAGGGATAAGTAAGCCACAAGTCGGCTAATACTATCCTCATACATGTGATAGGTTAGGGGTGTAGCATGCCCTTCCCCTTCAAACCAATGTTATCCTCAACGTTGAACAACTCTGGATGTTGTTGCAAAAAATCTTCACCTTCCCAAGTTGCATCTTCACTACTTTGGTTTTTCCACTAGATCAAATACTCCCTAATCTCTCTGGTTCTCAACCTCTTAGTACATGTTTAGAGGATCTTCTCTGGTTCTAAAATGACTCGTCCTTCTTCATCTAGTTCTGGGAGCTTTGTCTGGGCAAAAACTTTCTGTCCAATGACCTTCTTCAAACAAGAAACATGAAATACTGGGTGTATGTGAGATGAATGAGGTAACTCGAGTTTGTAATCCACACTTCCAATTTTTTGTAGAACCTGATAAGGGCCATAATACTTAGGAGCAAGTTTGTTGTCCTTTTTCTATTGCTTCAAGGACATCTACTTGTAAGGCTATAAATGAACAAATACCTAGTCACCCACCTCAAAATTTTGCTCACTACGGTGTTGGTCTACTTGTTGCTTCATCCTATTTTGTGCCAAGGCCAAATTCTCTCTCAAACTAGCCAAAACCTCTTGTTGATGTTGAATGTGCTCTTCCACATCTCGAACCTTGGTGTGCACCTTAAATGAAGAAGTGATGGAAGGTGGATGGTAGCCATATAGTGCTAGAAATGGAGACATTTTAGAAGAGGTATGGAAAGATGTGTTATACCACCATTCTGTAAGTGGTAGCCATTTAACCTAATGTTCTTGTTTATCTAATACAAAACAACGAAGATACCCCTCTAAACATTTGTTAACCACTTCAGTTTGTCCATCAGATTGGGGGTGGTAAGATGAGATATGAGCTAGCTGAGTACCCAAACAAGAAAATAATTCAATCCAAAAATTACTAGTGAAAATAAGATCATGATCACTTACAATTATTTTTGGGGTTCCATGTAATTTGAGAACTGCTTCCATAAAAACAGCCGCTACTGTACTTGCTGAAAATGGGTGTGAGAGAGCACAAAAATGGGCATATTTTGTAAGCCTATCCAAAATGACCAAAATAACATTCTTACCTTCAGAACAAGGCAACCCAGTGATGAAATCCATGGAAACCTCCTCCCACCTTTGACTAGGAATTGCTAATGGTTGTAACAAACTTGGGGTCTTAACTGTTTCACCTTTATTCTGTTGGCATATCAAACATTCTTCCACAAAATTTTGTACATCTCCCTTGAGTCCTTCCCAAAATAATTCTTTCTTAATTCTATGATAAGTTTTCAAGAACCCCGAGTGTCCCCCAATTGGAGATGCATGCAACTTTTCAAGAATCTTATGCTTAAGCTTTGAATTTTCGCACAAGTATAACCTACCCTTATACCATAAGACATTACCTTTCCATTCAAATTTGTCAAAGGATAAATTACCTTGCTGGAGATTCTAAATCAAAACTTGTGTATCACTGTCTTGCTCCCATTCTAACCTAGCTTCATCCACCCAATCTGCTTGCAACATGGACATTGCACAAAGTAATGCTTCTGTGAATGCATCCCATCTGGATAATGCATCTACTACTACATTATATTTACCCTTCTTGTAGATGATTTCAAGTTCATAACCCAACATTTTGCTTACCCATTTTTGTTGTTCCTCAGATGATAATCTTTGCTCCAAAAAGTATTTGAGACTATCATGATCTATTTTCACCTTAAAGTGTCTACCCATCAGATAAGGCCTCCATTGTTTAACTGCATGAAGAATAGCCATCATTTCTTTCTCATAGATAGGTTTTTGTAGATTCTTACCTTTGAATTGAAGACTTTCAAATGAAATGGGTCTTCCTTCTTGCATTAGTACTGCCCCCAATCCAGACCCAGAAGCATCACATTCAACAGTGAATGTTTGTGAGAAGTCTGGAGTAGCCAAAACTAGAGTGGTGCACATAGTTACTTTTAGTTTCTCAAATGCTTTGGTGGCATCATCATTCCAATGGAAAGCATCCTTCTTTAGCAATGCAGTGAGTGGAGCTGCTATGCTGCCATAACCTTTCACAAATATTCTATAGTAACCTGTTAGTCTAAGGAACCCTTGAAGGTTTTTGAGAGTTTTTGGCATGGGCCATTCCATTATCACTTTGATATTTTGGGGATCAACTTTGACACCTTCATGGGAAACAATGTGACTGAGGTAATCTACCTCCTGTACTCCAAAAGTACATTTAGATGGCTTTGCATAAAGTTGGTGCTTCTCCAAAATTATCAACACCTGTTTCACATGTTGCAGATGTGCTTCCCATGTCTGACTATAAATCAATATGTCGTCAAAGAAAATTAGCACAAACTTCCTTTAAAAAGGCCTAAAAATAGTGTTCATCAAACTCTAAAAAGTAGATGGTTCATTTTTAAGACCAAAAGGCATTACCAAAAACTCATAATGACCCTCATGTGTTCTAAAAGCAGTTTTATGAACATCTTCATCCTTTATTCTAATTTGATGGTACCCCAATCGAAGATCCAATTTTGTGAAATAATTAGCACCGTGCAACTCATCAAGTAAATCATCAATTACTAGAATAGGAAATTTATCTTTGATGGTGTACTTGTTGAGTTCCCTATAATCTGGGCACATCCTCCATGTGTCATCCTTCTTCCACATCATGACCACTAGTGATGAATATGCACTTTGGCTATGCTTGATGATCCCTGCCTCCAGCATCTCATGGACCATCTTTTAAATTTCAATCTTTTGTGCATATGGATATATATATGGTCTAATATTTAGTGGTTGACTACCTGGAATTATTTGAATGGCATGATCATGTTCTCTTTTTGGTGGTAGTCCTTTTGGCATGGCCCCAAAAATAGATGAGTGGTCCTCAAGAATTATCTGTAGATCAGGGTGTGTAGATACCTATGTGGGTTGAACTTCCATGGAGCATAATCATGCAATAATTCCCTCTGCCCCCTTTTTTAGCATCTTGGTCATTTGATGTGAACTAATCAATTGTGGACATTTTGCATGTAATCCATGTAGCTCAATTTTCTTACCTTTAGAATGAAAGTGCATGAATAGTTCTTAGAAGTTCATCTCAATGGTACCTAAGGTTGTGAGCCATTGGACTCCCAAAACAATGTCTATATTACCCATGGGAATAGCAAACATAGGAGAGTCGATATTGTAACCACCCATAGTAAGCTTAATACTATGGCATTTTCCTAAACAATTAATTGTGCCACCATCTACAATCATGGCCTGAAATTTTGGTGCTGGGTAGATGAAACAATTCAATCGAGTGGCCAACTTATGGTTTATAAAGTTATTTATGCTCCCTGAATCAATCAACACTATCACCTTCTGTTTCTTGAGGAAACCCACCACCTTAAGAGTTTGTGGAGTGCTAATACCTGCAAGTGCATGACAAGATATTGTAGGTTTGGAATCTTCAAGTACCTCCTCTATTTCTTCCTCATCATCATTAGAGGCATCATCTGCTTCTTCATCTTCATTTGGTCCCTCAATGTAGAATAACTTCTTCTCAACACATCTATGTCCTTTACTCCACTTGCTGTCACAACCAAAACTTAATCCTTTTGCACGCTTCTCTTCAATTTGCTGAGGGGTCAATCTAGTAGGTGGAGGAAATGTTGGTGACGATATGCTATGATCTTTGAAGTGAGTGAATGGTTGCTTCTTGTTGGCTATGAATTTTTCCTCAGATCTATGTGCCATGATAATAGATTTAGAAATATTAAGTGGATTAAACATGTGTACCTCATGTTGAATGTGGTCCTTGAGTCCACCCAAAAATAGGTCATTCAAGTTTGCTTTAGAAATTGTCTCCACACGTAAGGACAAGTTCTAAAAATGATGGATATAATCCTTGACAGAGCCAATTTGTCACAATTTTTCTAGTTGGTTGAAGTAATTCTCTGTCACACTATTGCCATAGTGTAATTGTAGCTCCTCTATAAAAACTGACCATGTGACATTGAGAGTCATCTTTTTCTTTTGAGCACACAACCATCGATACCAAATGAATTGATTAGGTTCAAGATACAAGGATGCCATGGTAACCTTCTATCCACTTGAAATCTGATGTAGGTCAAAAAAACACTCCATTTGGTTGATCCAATTGAGTGGATCTTTTCCATCAAATTTGTGCATATCCACCTTTGGTAATAGATTCCTCTGTGGCCATGGAGTTAGATTTGAAGTAGACTGGTTAGGAGAACCACCCTAGTGGGTTTGTGAAATAGAGTTAGCTTGATGATTTGACTGATTAATGTTTAAATCCATCATGATATATCCCAAACTATCTTGTCTGGATTGCACATTAGATTGTATGTCTTGCACCTCACTCTGAATGCCTTGCACACTATAGTCAAGCTGGCTCACTTTGTGATCTATGTTAGAAAACCCTGATACAAAGGGTCTAGTACATCCCCCTTTTGAGTCCATCTCTTCCTTGTTAGGAGTTTTACCTGGAGTTTTAGCACCCTTTCCTCAGCCCTGAGTTTATGGACCTACCATAAAAGGGTTTTACGATGTTGACCCTTATTGGCACTTTTGACCCAACTTTGACCAAGTGATTTTGGAATAATGTCAGTCTCAAATCAAAATATACAAAGAACATAACATATCCAAATTTTTATAATCTTTCCAAAAATGTAAATAACTCAGAAAAATTATTTGAATTGCGCACTATAGAGTAATTTTATGAAAAACCATAAAATAGCGATAACTTTTGTAAAAAAGATCCAAATGAGCTGAAATTTTAATGGAATCTTAATTTTATTATTTATCACCTCCAGTAAAAAATTTTCAAATAAATTTGTAACCATTTTTTATAAATCACAAAATTTAAAAATTTAGTGTTTCACCCACAAGTTTGCCCAAATCGCAGCTCTGATACCACTTGTAATGAACTTACTTCAAGAATTAAGTATAATAGTAGAATTATATCCAAATATGACTGAAATATATCCAAATATATGATAATAGATAAGCCACTTCGAGGGGGAAACCTCCACAAGCTTCAATAAGAGCAGAATTCACAATATGATGATAAATGATTACCCACTACCTCTTATATATAGTCTATCTAGGCCATGGTTACTCCATAGGCCGACTTACTAATCAAAAGAAAGCATAGATAAATGTAATATAACATCAAAGAGGGATAAGTAATCCACAAGTCAGCTAATACTATCCTCATACATGTGATAGGTTAGGGGCGTAGCATCACACTTAAGCACAATTCACTTTCAAATAGGCCCAAGTCACCATTTAGGTCTTCTGAAGACCCATTCAGATCTTTCACACATATTCAAGAAAAATAAGAACACATGGACCAATGCCACATGATCTATAAGTCCTTCTTAAGTCCCAAAAACCATCATAGCACCCTTCTCCTAACTCCCAATTAGTTCAAACACCTCTCTAGACACACAATCACCATGAACAAAAACATAGTCACCTTTTAACCTTTTTTTCCTATTGTATATGATTTTTTAAAGCTTCATAATGCATATAAAACATCCTCATGGAGTCTAAAACATACTCCAATAGCTATCTCACCTTTAAAAAACAAGATATCAACAATCATAACTTAATTACCCTTCTTGGGTTACTTGTAGATCATATATAAAAACAAAGTCAAATTTGAACCTTCATAAATTTGTCTATACACATTTTTAGATCTTAAAATTTATATTTATAGATGTGCCTTGGAGTCCTCTCTAGATTCTCTTCTCATATCATGAACAAAATGTACATAGATCAAAATATATGGCCCAAAAACTAGACACTAGTCTTTTCCTTCATTAAATTTGAATTTTAAATTCAAACGATCATAGTTAAACCTCAAACACTTGTCCTCATCTTATTACTTCCTAATAGTTTGGAACCAAATCACTCAATAAATTTACTTCAAAAGAGCTCAGTATTTAACTTGTATAACTATGTTGCCTATTTTTTAAACATTGGCCACTTTGATCTCATCTTGTGTAATCTTGAAATATTGACCACATACGCACTATTAATCTTCATGGACCAACGTGGTCCTTATCATGAAACACTAACTGTTAGATCTCTTTTATACCTCCTAATATCATGACACTTGACACCTTTACATGCATTATTATAAATTTATTATTAGTTCATGTGTTTATGCCACTTGGCAACTCCTCATGCATCCTAGGCAAAATTATCAGGATACGCTCCAATGGACCTTTTCCACTTGGTAGTTCCACATGCATTCTGCATAATCTTGTTAGTCCTTATACTTATGCCACTTTGTAGCTACATGATCATTATTTAATTTTGAATTATTATGCACCATACATCTTTGTCAGTATGAACCTCTGCTCACCATTGATTTACTGTCAGACTAGAAAGCTTGTGACACTTATCACCTGCATGTGCACCCTGTGACATGTTGACTTCATACACACTATTATATCAATATATATGATTTAATGTGCACCATTGGATATTATATATAAAATAAATCAATTTTTGTCATGGTTAAACTTGATGATCTCTAACCCTTCACTATTTGCAAGTGCATCTTTGATTATTTATGTCTCGAGCTGGATAACACTTTAGGATCCCAAAATTTTATGGTAGCTTCTTGGCATAATGAAAAACATCTTAATGATATCCTTTGACCATTATTTAACTTTTTCATACCAAAAATAAATGCACAAACATATTGGTTCATCCATGTTTGCATGGTGGTTTATGACGGTCTGGAAAACATTGTAAACTTATTAGGAAACCAACTTTTCACCTGCATATATTTTGTTGTGATTCATCACATGATCTAAAAATTTAACCATTTGATCACCTTACATAGGATAATCTATCTATATATCAATATACTCTTGAAACCTTCTCATGCATGAGATATAATGCCATAAATATGCCTACTCATATTTCTACCATAGACCCAATTATGTCTATATGAATAAAATGAAGAATCAGATGAATTTAAATCATGTATACAATCATTAAAATCATCATGGACCTCTGGTAGAACCCATCACACATGATCAATACATCATAATATTCATCAACTTTCTATCCAAGCATATACTAAAGATCCATGCCAACACACTATTCACATGCTTTTATTTTCTCCTTAACCTGAAACCATATCAATATGCTAAATAAAATATGATAAGCCTCAAAAAATACTTAGCTTATATGCATCCAAACCCTACCTTGTATAACTTTAGGCTCAAACTTATCATTATCATGACCTCAACACTTTATCATTACATTTGGCATAAATGCACACATGACATCAATATTTGACGTCAATGAAAACACTTTAAAACAACCTCATATACAACTCCATGTGTTTTAAACACTTCAACACATACTCTAAGCACTCAATTCAACTCTCTAAGAATGACCACTCATATTGATCACACACAGTCAAAATACAATCAAACTATTTTGATTCTCCATAACTAATTAGGGGCATTTCAAGACATCTAATACCTTATTATAAGTATTTTAGAGTTATATAACATCTTGATACTCATTTTATTCTTCAATTATGCTCAAAACTCTTCCAACTCACTCCTACAACATGGTCACTCAATCTGCCAGTACATACAACAAACATAGTCAAATTATATGCCTTTATTCATATTTAATATGGGTTATTAAGACCAAAAAAATACAAATATATGGTCCTAATTGAGTAAATAACACTCTAAAATAGTTATTTCATCTTGAAACATCAAGATACTATCAATAAATCTTCAATTACCCTTCTCGGGTTACTTGTAGAACATGGTCAAACACCCAGTCAATTTTATATTTGACTATATATAAATTCAAACCTTATAATAAAATTTTATGGATATTTATTGAATTCCTTTACAAATTTTATTTTTACATCACCTTCAAATTCATCTTAGATCAAAAGATATAAGCAAAGCACTCAACACTAGTTTTTCCTTTGTTAATTCAAATGCCAATGGTCACTGTGTAATGCAAACATTAAAGACACATGTATTTATCTCATGATCCCTAAAATATTGATAAAATACACTCTATCGATATCTTTGGGATTTTATTAGATTTAAATTACAATTCTCACTATTGATCTTTGATCTGCACTTCCATGATTAAGACACTTGGCACCCTCACGTGGCTTCTGAGCACATTGCTTTCAGTTCCCGCTCTTGTACCACTTGGTAGTATTGCATGATTTTTGAGCATTTGAATATTTTAATTAATACGCACCATTGATATTTTATATTTAATTATAAAATTAAAACACTTGGTACACTCACGTGCCTTTTGAGCACCCTATATTCTATCTTCAAATGATCTTTCACCACTTGGCAGCCCCACATGCCTTCTATACACCCTACAGTCAATATTCAATGATATTTTGATACTTGGTAGCCCCGCATGAATTTTTATCTATTTTTTGAAATATTGACATAATACACACCATTGGATCACTATTTTAAAAACATATGCTCACCATTGGATCTTCTATAGCATAAATTTGGCTAAGTATGGGAACTTAATGAACATTGTTTGAGAAGCCAACTTTGCACCTTGATAAATTTTGTTACACTCAATATCTAGACCTAAAATTTGAACCAAATAATCACCTCTCATATATTAATATATATATGTATCAAAATTCTCCTAAAACATTCACATGTGTGAAATATGATGTCATCAAACTACTCAATCAGCCTTATCTGTCAAGATGACTACTTGATCTTAAACATTCATATAACTAATTTGATAAAATATGTTTACTTCCATAATAAATACAAACTCTCTTGACCCCTCATATTATCCCTTAAACATGGTCAATACACCATCAACATCCATCACATTTTCTAACTAAGAAAACACTCTTCAAACAATAAGACTAACCACTTTGTCATTAATGCACTATGCACCATGACTTATCTTGACATCAATGACAACCAAGTTACTATGTCCAACAATCTCCCAATTTTTGATTCATGGTAAACCAAACTCATAATTCATTCTCTCAATCTAAATAACACCTCCATTTTGATCTTTCTCCCCCTTTGACATTAATGACAAAAAGTCTCTTACTTAACATGCCAACAATCATTCCATAACGTCATGTACGTATTCAAATACTATTTAAGATGCTCAAGATAATTAAATTATTTCTAGAATACGAATAAATTTATCCCCCTTTGACATACACCAATATGAACTTGGACTTCTCTGATCCTTGGACCTAGCATGATGCCCACAAAGCTTAGAAATCTCCCCCTAACATCATGTTCCATCTCATGTCATCTGTTCTTTGACATACACCAATATGAATTTGGGATTATTTGATCCTTGGACCTATTAATCTATAGAACATATATCTTACCTTTGTCCATTCATGATGATTAAATACATTGTAAAAAACACATGACTTGGTTTGATTAAGTCATCATAAAAATATGCTTGAAATCATAACTATAGTAGACATCTTCATATCCCCACCATGACTGAGGCATCTCACATATGGTCCCCCTCACATCATGCACATCTCTATAAGCCATTGAAGCTAGTTATCTCCCCCTAAATTCTTGCTCTATGACATCTTCAATAGGTCTCAGTTGGGTCTAAAAAAAATGTTTTCAAACACTATCCACACACAGTCAATGATATTATGGAAATACCAATAGATCTCATATCTTCAGAACACTATGAACTCGATGGTATATATAACTTGACAACTACATAACTATGAGACCATATTCATGATATAAAAATATGATAACACATTCTCCTCATACTACATATTAACCTTGCCTTCAATCTTTCTATGCAAATAGAACATTTTAGCAACTCACCATCCTTGATTAGATACCTAGAGATCTTCATTTCCTACTTGTAGATCTTACACACATAGCTTCATTCTTTACCACTTTGACCAACTAGACCATCCTTCAAAGATTTAACCAAAATTTTTAATTTTGGATCACTATCCCTAAATATATTTTTTGAATCATTTAATCACAACACTTTGGAGAAAATTCATAAAACTCATTGCTCCCCCTTAGCCAAACACATTTTCAAAAGATCTTTCTTGTCCTGCAATATTAACCAAAGATCAACTAGCATCCAACATGTTTCTTCTTACTGTCAAGTATCTCCTTGAAGCCTAAAGAGAGACACCCCTTTGACATAGTGAGACTAAAAGTCCCAAAACTTAAGAGACTCCCATATCTCCATACTTTCATTTGACTTGTAGTCCTGCCTCATCACCAAATTGACTTTGAATGGATCCTTGACTTCATTATTTGCTTCAAACATGTCAACAAATGTATAAAATAGAAATCTTAACTTTCTTTCATGTCTATCATGGAGAATAAACCATCTTTGGTCTTAGTCTGATCTCTCCTAACATGCTTAGGTTTCCACAACCATTTGTGACCTCTTTCTTGCACACTAGGAACTCCATACACCTTATTTTGCTTTTAAAACTCATTCCACCTATTCTTGTGATACCTAACAATGTGACCAACTCTATGACATCTGAAACAAACAAGATCATTCATACCTTTTGTTTGATGATGATTGTGATCCTTCTTTGACTGATTTCTTCTCCTCTTACATTTTTAACAATGTGGCCAAATTGATTACATGCATAACAATCACTCTAGGATGAATATCTCATCGCATTGATTTGTTTATCTTGTCTTTTTTCTTGCACTATATGTGTTTCTCTCAATTTTTGCTCATTTCTTAATTTTGGAAGAAGATAAGAAACTAGTAATAAGGGTGTGGTAAAAATACCTAGTTGTTATACATGCATGATTCAAATGAATGTAGTGAGATATTTTTTATCTTAGAAGGATTACCTATAGATAATAAAATCACTAACAAAGGGGTTGTTATAAAGATAGTTAGGTGGATTACCTAGCGTGAACTAAATCCAATAAGCATGAGCTTGTTAGGAGTCTATCAATCCATTCTTTAATAACAATTAAGTTGAAAGAGATAAAATTAAGCTACTTGAATCAAATAATAGAAAGTAATTGAAATGAAATACAATAAGTACATGAATTCTTGATAGAGAAAATGATTAAATATAGAAAAAAATGGGTCAATACTAGTGCTAAAATAGACCACGTCAGGTTGATAAAATCAAGAAAGGGTCTATGAACAAGAAGGGACATAGAAAGTTAGGTTTGGTTAGTGGTAAGGGGTTAAAAATAACTTGCTATTATTTCTTACCACAGTGACCATCAGTGGTTAGGGTGATCATTTATAGTTACGCTGACCATCAATGGTTGGGTAACCGTTGACGGTTGGGGGTGACCATCGGTGATTGTGATAACCGTTGGTGGTTGCCTGTGAATTTTTAGAATTGTTTAAAAAAGGGAGTTGTAGACTAGGTAGCTGATCAGGTAGGTGTTTGGTTAAGGATTTAGTCAGAAATGGGAGGTTGGAAGATAGGTATAGAAGGGTAGATTAGGGTGGGAAGATTAGAAATGAAACAAATAAAAATAAAGTATAAGATATACCTACTTCTTGCTAAATGGTTGACAGTGGATGACTGGAGTAATTTTGGTAGAGTAACATTACTTTGCCTTAAGAGTAATTTGGGCATAGGTTCAGGTCTTTGTTGCTATTTCTTGATTTTTGGAAGAAGCCTGGCTAGCTGGCTAGAAGCTTGAATACTTGTGTGAAAGAATGCTTGTATTGATGGATCCCTTTCCACCTCCTACTCCCCTCATTTTATAGGCAAAGGGAGATACAAGATAGAAGGTTCCCTAGTAGGTTGGCATGCTGATTTCAATGCTTGGGAGTTTGTTAGCACCACATAATGCAAACATATTAAATTTTGCCTCGTTAGATTACACATAACTAGTGATGGGTTAGAAAGGTGAGGACCTGACCATCAACGGTCCAGCTAACCATCGATGGTTAGGTTGAATATCAGTGGTCAAGTGTCCAAAGGAAAAGGGATTAAGGTAAATTAAAAGGGTTGGGTTAATGTTTAAGTTAGTAATTTAGTGAATTTATTTAGTTAAGTAGTTAGCTAGACTTGGGGTCTAATGGGTTAGTCAATAGGTTAAAAAGGGGTAGGTGGTCCCTAAAGTATTATGAGGTATATTGACATCTAGTATAGTTTTCTAATGTCTAAATTTTGCCCCTTTTTGTTATGCAACTTTAAATTAACAAGATACAAAACAAAAATGGATTGCTTAGTCAAAGGTCTGGTTATCCCAAGTATGGGAGGAGGTGTTCCCCCTCAAACTAGGAGTCAATGAGGTGAAACTAAAATCGAGTCAAGATTTGATAAGCAATAAATGGATAGTCATGAGATAAGCGATGAAAAGGATTGGGAATTTGAAATGTAAACATGCGTATAAAATGTGACTAAGAGAAATAGTCAAAATCATACAAAGACTAAGGTTGCCAATATTGGTAAAAATAAAGTCAACTCTAGAAGGATTAATAATGGGGTAACTAGTCCACAATGTTGGTAAAAGCTAATTAGGTTATTCCTATCAAGTCTTTTAGATAAGGTCAATGTTTTTATAGGTATCCAACATAGGAAGTGCTCCCTTGAAAAACACAAATGGTCAGGTCATGCATGAGGTGGTGTAAATTCAAATGTTAAACATTGCAATGTTGGTCAGTGTAGTCAAAAAAGACCAAAGTAAGGTCATCACAAAATATACAAGAATTTAGGTAAAAAATAGCCAACATCAAGGTGGATGTGGTCTAATGGTGGGTTGGAAAAGTGTAATATCCAACAATTTAGATTCCCAATAATTTAGTTTTTGGTTTGGGGGGAGAATGGTTATCTCCAAAAATTAGCACTTAGGTATAGGTGCCAAAAAATTTAAAAGTGATACCTCAACCGTCGATGATCAGGGTTTCCAAGGTCAACTATCAACAATCACCCTAATCATCGATGGTTAAGGGAAAACCCTAAAAATCTAGGGATAATAATTTAAAATGAAATTTAATTTTCAATTTTAATAAATTAACTCCATGTTTTTCATGCTCTAGTGATTTGGTGTTTTGACATTTAGCTGAGAGGTTTGACTGAATAATTATTAAGGTGGTTGACTATTGATGGGTCTGTTGTTTATTGGTGTGAGACATGTGGTTAGGTAACTTAGCTCAGATCAAGATACAAGGTAGATGGGGATGTAGTTAGGTAGTTGGACATGGGCTCTTTCCTTGACAATAGTTGAGGAATGAGGTAGGAGATGTTTTGAAATTGTTAGTTTAGTTGATTTTGTTATTGTGAAGTTAAATTTGGGTAATTTGTGATAGTTTTGGTAGGGTTTTGGGATGTTTGACCTAGGTTTAGGTTTTGGGTAAAATTGGGAAAATTAACAAGTGAATTTTGAAATTAAGGGAGGATTTAGGTTGGGGTTAGGATAGAGGATATATGTAGGTAGTCTTATTATTGAATTTTGGTGTTTTGATAGGTTTTTGGTAAGATAGGTTAGGTAGTTTTTTGCCAGTGACCACACATAGTGACCATCGATAGTTAAACCTAATCGTTGATGGTCAGAAATGACCGTCAGTGGTCGATCACTAAAGTAACAAGCCTACATAACCATCGATAGTCGAGTAATTTAGGGAAAGTGGGTTGTAATATAAATGTATAAAAATTTATTTTAAAATGTTTTAAAAAGGGTTAGGGGTAGGTAAATTACTAAGTTAAAATGTTGAAGATAAGACATGTTAAAATGTTAGCATGTTAAAATGTTTAATGTGTTGAAACAGTTGTTGTGTTTAGAGTAAGTATTAGTGTGGTAGATGTTTTATAAAGTTTCTAGATCTAGGGTAGATGAATTTTGATGGAAGGGTTAGGTACAGTGTTTTTAAAAGGTTTTAAAAGGCTTGAGTAGGGTTTAAATGCAAAGTGTGGGTTAAGATAGATGTTTGAGATGGTTGAGAGAGTGAGTTTGATGTTTTGAGGTGGGTGTTGGTTAGAAGTAGGTGTTGGTTTCATTGGTTTAGGGAAGGTGTGTAGATTTTGTTTAATAAAAGATTTACATGGTAGTTTGATAGGGTAAGGTAGGTTTTGAAATGTTTGTAAGCTAGGGTAACATTATAATAGGTTGATTTAGGTGGGTTTAGGTTGATAAAGAAGTTGATGTAGGTGATCAATGTTAATATAAAACTAAGTACACATGGTAACTTGATCTTGTTATAGGCACATGACCAAATTTAGATGAGGGATTGGGTTCTAAAGATCTTTGTGGAGATCCATGGAGGGATGACCAATATTGATTGAATACACATGAAGGAGGTCAGTCTCAATGTTATGAGACATTATCAATGGTTTTCATGAGATGTGGTAATGATTATGGCCCTCATTAAGAGATGGGATCTGGCCATGAACATCTTCCTACTACCCATAAGAGAGATGACCATCTTACTAGATGATATTCATAGGATCACACAACTTCCCATTCAAGGAGAGCCTATTTATCATATTGAGAGTGAGGAGAGGGATGAGCAGATGAAACTATTATATGGTGAGGATCAGGCCCATGATAGATGACATTTAGGTGGTTTTTGTTATAGGCCATTATATTAGAGGGCTCTAGATGATAGGTACTTAATGACTATGATGACGATGGTAGTGCCTTATTTTGCTTTACCTAATTCAAGTAGTGGATGATTTCTTTATCTACTATTAGGAGTGTTAGTGGAGATGTTACTTAATAGGATGGTGTTTGGGTAGGCACCAATTTTGTTAGTTCATATTTATAGGGAGATCTAGGCATTTTGAGCTCATAGATGATATGGGATCAGTGTGGGGTTCATGATCCATTATTGGGAACATGATCACATCCAAGTTTTGAGACATTTGGGGTTATCATGGGATGGCTATGTATAGACATACTATAGAGTGGGTTTCTTATGATGGAAGGGAGATTATTCTTTGATAGGGGTTGGTGGAGGTGTTAGAGACATTGACTAGTTTATAGATACATTGGAGGGCTTGGTTATGGGTGATGTGGTCTGGAGGCCATATGTGGGTTAGATTAGGTGGGCCCTCTATAGCTATCACACTCTATCTTTGTAGAGATAGAGGATATTTATGGGAGGAGAGAGGGTGAGATTGAGTTCATCCCATTCAATAGAGTTTAGAGGTAGTATGGCCTAGTGCAGGATATTTTAGGTCCTTTATCAAGGTACAAGAGGGAGGATACAAAGTTTTTATTACCTAAGCCACAACCAATAGAGGATATGTAACATGGTACCAGGCCCAATATATAGTAGTTGATTTTGGATGGGATAATGGGGGATAACAAGCCATGGATGTGGATCCAGTGGGTGTATAGGTACAAGGTGGTGGTCAGGAAGATAGGAAGTGGTAGCACTGGTAGATGCACAAGCTCATATTATAGGGTTATAAGGATAGGTGGTCACATTATAGGGCTATATTATGACTTTACAAGGTAAGGTTACCATTGTTATAGTTGAGAGAGATTAGGCAAGGACATCACTAGGTTTGGTGACCCAGGAGAGGGATACCTTAAGGCTAAGAGTAGGAGCAATGGAAGTACTAGTAAGGCCACTAGATACTATCCCTTTAGCATGATACTTGTCCATAGTGGATGAGTTGATGTACTATGAAGTTATAATGCTGACAGAATATCCCCTAGAGCCTTGATGGGGTGAATATAGAGCTAGTTTAGTAGGTGAGGTAGTCATGGTGATTCTAGGCTAGTGGGTCACATCAATAATGATAAGAGGATATGTTTAGTAGTGGATAGGTAGGCATCCTTAGAGGATATACACCAGATGGTAATGGTAATGTAGGTGTGGGTGGGGCTAGTGATAGTGTAGCTAGTACCCCACGAGCATGATATGATATGTTTTGATGTATAGATATAGATGTACACTATTTTTATACTATCCTGCATGTCGATATAATGAGATGTACATGTTTTGAGAGAGATATACATAATTAACTACGTTATTTATTTGGATGACATGATGTATTTGATGATGTTGTGATGTTTTATGGATTATAGTTATGTTTGTGATCATGGTTTATGGTTGACATGTTTTATGCGTATGCTTATGAGATGTGGACTCTTTAGCTTAGGCCTATGATGATTATAAATTATGTTTTATTGTATTAATGGATATGATATTTATAATTAAGGATGATTCAATTATGGTTATTGATATGGTTTATATGATGAATTGTTGTGATGTTTATGGTAAATATATATGACGATACTATAGATAGATAGATGATGTTTATGGTAAATGGATAGGATAATACTATAGATATATAGATGATGTGTGATGTGGTTCATGATGTTTTGATTATAGATAGGATGTGGTTCATGGATATGGTTATTAATGTTATGATGTTGATGGTAAATGGATAGGATGATACTCATGACTTATAGATAGATATATGATGTGGTTCATGATGTTTTGATTATTATTGATGTTTGTTATTTATGATCATAGCTATGTGATGTGATTATGGTTATGGATGTAATGAAAGTACATAAAGTAAGTTAGATAACAAACTAGATGTGGGCAAAAGATAGGAATCATGAGACATATATCTACATGAACCAATGATGAGAGGATAATATAAAAGGCATGATGCTTTTTTTTGGAAAAGACCTAACAAAACCAAATTTGGATTGACTTAATGAATATAGGCCTATCAAATGCTTCACATTAGCATGATTTGATTAACAAAAGAGGTGTCTTGATCACATTGTGTCAAGTAGGCTCATAATCCCTTGATTTATAGATAGTATAAAGGGGAGATAGGTGATGGGTAAATGGTTTAATGGGTTGTAGGTAATGTAACATTATATGGGTTAGTTTTCCCTTTCTATAGGTGACCTAAGAACCAAACTATAAAGTTTCATGTCTTAATGCAAGGTGTAGACTGATCAATGTCGGAAGTCTACTAATGCCATATATGAAGGCTAATTATGACTTTCTTAAGATAGTTTGTTCTAATTTTGATATTGGGTCTTTTTATTACTTTTGTTTTGATAGGTTTTGAAGCTAATTGATGTGGGAAGATTAAAATTATTGAATTGACAAACTTGACTTAGCCATCCTTCAAGGGAGTGGTCTAAGTTTTGGATTCTGTTTATTTGGTAGTTGTCCTTCAAGGGAGCAGTATATCTCTTAAGAAATGTTATTTTTTGGGTAGTTGTCCTTTAAGGGATCAATCTGTAATGGTAGGGATATGTGACCCAAGTGATATTTTGGTATCCCAAATTATTTTTATGTGAGGTTTAGACATGGAAAAGTCTAATTAGGCTTAGAGGCTTACCTTTATGAGGGAAAAACTTTTATCACAAGAAGCTTTAATGGTAGGTGAAAGGGTTGGTTTTGAGAGACAAATGATCATGAGATTCCATCTGACTAGAGATAAAAAGTATTCATGATAAGCATGTCATGGGTAGATTTATGGTACCCATAGTTAGGATTAGGCTATAACTATGATATATAATCACATGGTTTTATGTTGTAATTAGTTATCCTCAAAAGGAATAAGAGTACTTAAGTGAAGGTGAAAATCTCATAAATCAAGGGATGAGCTTAAGTTGGACAAAAGTTGAGGTTGATCCTTCTTTAACAAAAGAAAGGATGTGGATGCAAAGCATTAAGAGGTTCAAGTTCTAGTTTACCTTAGAGAGAGGACAAATGATAAGATAATTATTCATACTTATGGGTTATGATGTAGGGTCCAAGCCAATTGAAAGAAAACTTGCCTCTTTTAATTTTCTCCATATTGGTTACATGTTATTTTTCCTAAGGATGAGGTCTTTGATATTGAATTATCATTATTTTAGGTGTATTTTATAGGCATGATTGATTCACTCTTAATAGACACAAATATGGTTAAGTGTTGTGAGGTGATGTTCATCAAGGAGTTCAAGTCATGCTAGACATTCTTGATGATAGTCGCTCTCTGAAATGATGTCTTGCAAGGATATGTAAAGAAAGGGAATTTGGACTTCAAGAGGTAAGAATACCTCTGATATGAACACTAGAGAGAAAGGGGTAGCACCCATATAGGTTCAAATTCTAGTGCAATAGGCCCATAAAGAAAAAAGGATGTGCAAGTGTCAATCTTGACTTGAAGCACTGACTACTTTGGTTAGCATTTTGTTAAGGGTTTTGTTAGAGGCTTCTGCCTGTACATTTTCTTATGGATGGTAAGGTGAGGAAAAAAATTAACTTGATGTCAAAGACATTGAAAATACCTTGGACATTCTTATTCTTGAAGGATTTACCATTATTGGTGATGATCTTATGGGGAACACCAAAGCAATAGATGGTATGGTGATTGATGAAACCCACTATCTTATCGATTTTGGATTAGATAAGAGGAATAAATTCTACCCACTTGGTGAAATACTCAGTGGCGGTAATGATAGATTGATGTCATTGTGAAGAATGATGATTGGTTTCCTCAATGAGATCGAGTCCCCATTATCAGAAGGGCCAATAGTCTTTAGATACTTAAAGGTCATGGGCAGGTGTATGATGTAAATTAACATATTATTGACATTTAACACACTTATTTACATAATCACAACAATCTTGGTTTAGAGTGGGCCAATAGTAGCCATGGTAAAGGATACGTTTAGAGATAGCTAAACCATTAACTATCCCTTACATATTCTATCATATGTTTCCTTGATAGCATGGTAAGCCTCATACCTACATAGATAATGGAGAAGGAGGCCGTCGAAGACACATTTGTAAAATATTCCCCCTAGTATAGTATAATGAGAGGTACTATAAACAAAGGCTCTTCATGGATTCATAGAGAGGTTAGGAAGAATAATGTCAAGGTTAAGGTAGTTAAAGGTTTGCTCATACTAAATGTCTCATGGAGATTGATCTACACTAAAAATGGTAGGAAGATAAGAATGGATATATGAGGGTGTGATAAAATGATGGATGGTAACAAATAGTTTAGACTTGATAGGTTGAGATGGGATTTGGAAAGAAAGGGAAGCCAATTTATCCATGAACTTATTGGTGGATCATGGAATAGACTGGATAAGGTAATGATAGAATGATGTTAAGAGTACATCTACAAGTTGTTTGTACTTTTGCAAGACATAATTCTTACATTGGTAGGATCCATTGACCTGGTTGACTATAAGTTTGGAATCACTGAAGACATTAATGGTCTTAATTCCTAAGGCTAGAGCAATTTAGAGACTTATTACTAGGGCTTCATATTCAATCATATTGTTGGTGCACTCAAAGTTGAGTTTGAAAGAAAGGGGAAGAGGTTCACTATTGAAGGGAATGAGAATAACTCCAACACCTCCACCATGTTGTCATTTGGTGCCATCGATGAACATGGTTATTTGTTAGGTAGGGTCCTC
This sequence comes from Torreya grandis, assembly GCA_037957365.1. Lineage (NCBI taxonomy): Eukaryota > Viridiplantae > Streptophyta > Pinopsida > Cupressales > Taxaceae > Torreya > Torreya grandis. The sequence goes on from JARHVA010003644.1 coordinate 1,265,937, forward strand.
TTAAGAAAGAGTAATGATGGAATCATTTGAAAATGAAGAGGAAATGCTTGGTTGTCTGGTAAAGGAACTTTAACTAATTGGTCAGTGATGACTTGCTCTTTGATTGAATTTTTTAGGAAGAACTCAAGGTCAAACTCAGCTAGAAGCATTAACCACTTAGCCATACACTAATTTTGGTATGGTTTAGAATGCATGTACTTAAATGGGTCAGTGTTGGTGATGACATAGGTTTTGTGACTAAGAAGGTAATGATGAAGTTTGGAAGCCACAAAGACTAATGCAAGGCAAAGTTTATCAGAATGGGTATACCAAGTCTTGTACTCTATAAGTGTTTGACTTATGTAGTAGACAACTTTCTCTTTGTTTTGTTCATCACGGTGATCATTAATCACACCTAAGGAATGGTCAATGGTATAAATAGAAAGGTAAAAAGGTTGGTCCTCTTTAGTTGGGGTAAGAATGAGTGGAGAAAGAATGTATTCTTTGAGTGAATCAAAGGCTTGTTGGTAGTCCTTATTCCACTTAAAAGAAGTCTTTTTCTTGAGGAGATGGTGAAAGGGTTGACACCTATTTAATAATTGAGAGATGAAGTGATGGATGGATTGGTGATTCCATTACAAGCTTCAAAGTTACTTAATGTGGGTTAGAGGTGGCATCTGCAAGATTGATCTAACTTTGGCAGGGTCTACTTTGATTCCTTGGAGAGAGATGATAAATCCAAGAAGCTTTCCTAATAGGACCCCAAAAATACATTTCTTGGGGTTGAGTCTAATGTAAAAATAGATAAATCATTCAAAAATGATCATGAGAATGACTAGGTGATCTTTTTGGTTTTTAGATTTCCCAAGGAGATCATCCATATAGTCCTCAATAATTTTATGGATGAGATCATGGAAGATGTACGTCATCGCATGCTGATAGGTTGCTCCAATGTTTTTCAAACCAAATAGCATGAACTTATAATAGAATGTTCCCTATGGGGTGATGAAATAAGTTTTATGTTGATCCTTGGGGGCAATCAAGATTTGATTATATCCCAAGAAAACATCCATGGGAGATAACATCTCATGGCTAGCTGTAAGATCAATAAGTTGGTCGATGCTAGGCAAAGGGAAGTCATCCTTTGCACAAGCATGGTTGAGGTCATGAAAGTCAATATAGAGGAAAAGTTCCCCTATGGGTTTAGTGATGGGAATGATGTTGGAAACCCATTGAGGATAATTTATAGGTTGGATGAAGTCGATAGATAAGAGACATTGAAGCTCTTCTTTGACTAGAAGGGAAATACGAGGGTGCATCCTATGAAGCTTTTGCTAAAACGGCTTAGCATCAAGATGGGTGAAAATGTTTTGGAGGAAAATATAAGGGTCAATTCTAGGCATGTCCTGATAAGACCAAGAAAATTCTATGCTTCAGTCATGAAGGAAACAAGGATAATATTGTTGCTTATAAAAATCTAAGGATTGACCAATCTTGATAATGTGAGGGTTATCCTGAGTACCCAAGTTGACATTGATAGTGGATTCATTCAATATGGTTTGGTTCTCAAGAGGAAGGGATTTGTGGATCAAAGAATCCCCCACATCAAGGTAGGTGAGAATAGAATCATTGTCTTGATGTTGGATGGTGTTGATGGTAGGGAAATCATTTTCTACCATTTTTAGATGGATGAGAGGAAGGATTTTAGTTTGGTCACCTTTTTATAGGTGAGGGGGCTTAAACTAATAGTATTGACTAAAAAACATTAGGAGAAATGATGTCAAAATCCTCATACTTTGAATAAGGTTGGGTTGGTGATGATGGGATGTATTCTTGAATGGTGGCAATAGGTTTTTGATGGATCAATGGGTTCTTTTGGTGATATGGATCCTAGGCCAAATAACTCATGAGGTTTTTAGGTTTTGATGGTGGGTAACTCATGAGGTCCATACTCATAAAGGCTGAGGCTAAATCCTTTCCAAGCACACCTATGAAGTTATAATTTAGCAAATGTTAGTATGTCTAGGTAGGAGAAATCAGAGGTAAATGGTCAGATAGAAGAGGTGGTGGTAGAAACAAGAAGTAGCTGATCAAGTACCCCATATATGAAATTGGTTTTATGGTTAAGGAGACTGAAAAGAATGATGGTTCCAATCTTGGGGTCGTAATTAGGATCATGGTTGATTTTCCCATACTCTTGAGGAGTAGGGATAACATTTAAGGCTAGAAGATGATACTCCCCTAGTGAGAGAGATTGAAACGTGGGTTCTAAGGGATCCTCTACGAGGATCTAGGAAGAAGCTATAGATGAGCTAGTTGAATCTTCAAGAATGGTAGTGGTGTAGGTGTTATATGTTTTGGTTGGTGGTGAGGTGGTGTCATTTTTGGTAGGTGGTGAGGTCGATGAAAGAAGAAGAAGAACATCGTTGGATCAATATGTCATTTTGTAATATGTGAAGGGACTAGGGTCAAATTTTATGGTAACAACTTGACCTTCGTGTTCAAAGTTGACACATTAATGTAAGGTGGAAGGGGCACAACTCATGGCATGGATTTAAGGGAATTTAAGCAAAACATTATATTATAACTTGTATTATACAATGTAAAAGAGTTTGGGAATCATGCAAGGTCCTAAGCGGATATGGAAGATGACTATCCCCAAGGTAGTGGTTATAGTATCACTGAAGGAGTGGAGGACCCCTGTAGTTTTTGACATGATGTTCTTAGGTAGTTGGAATTGGTCATAGGCATGGGAGGATATAATTTTGATACTAGATCCTCCATAAATCATCACCCTTTTGATGTGGGTTTGATTGATGTGTGCAGTGATGAAGAGGGGAGGATCAAGATATTTAAAATGGACATAAGGTATTTCTGAATCTTGGAAGGTGACAAAGGTATAAAGTTGAAGGGCTCTAATAAAGGATGCAAGGGGTTGAGGGTCTTTTGTTTGAGCCTCTATAGATTTCAAGGCCTCTATCAATGATTAGTGGTGATGGGGGAAGGTGTTGATTAGTTCATAAAGGCTCATATTCATCGATTTATGGTGAAGTTGTTTTAGAACCACTCGCTAGATGGATTCAGAAGGGTTGGAGGGAGAGGCACCCAAAATGGATATTTTGGGTTTTGGTGAAGGTGAAGGTGATTTATGTTTGGTTGAAAGGCTGAGGGGTGGAAGTTTATGTCTATGGTATGAACAATTTTGATTTTCCCTTATCCTTTTGTTGGGCCTGAGATTGGGTAACCATATGGATAGTGTGGATTAAGGGAGGTGTTGGGCTAGATGGTTTCTTTAGTTTCTCCTCACCTTTAGAAGAGAGTGGATTAGGAAAGTTTTGGATGGGTTAAGTTGGTGTTTGGGTTGGTAATGGGATTAAGGGAGGTTTATCTGATAATAGATCATCCTCATCTCATAAGTTATGGATAAGTGTTTGGAGAGCTTTGCAATTCTCCATTTCATGTCTAGGTGTCTTATGGTATGAACTGATCAAACTGTCATTGAACCATGATGGTTTGGGTTTTGAGGGATCGAAGAAGGGTCTGATAGGTGGTAGGCTTAAGGAATAGGTTTGAAAAAACCTTTGTACGATGTTTGAATAAGATTCAAGTAAAGGTGTTGGAAGTGATGGGTTTTTGAATTTAGGGGTGGGAGCCTTTTTAGAAATAGGCTTCACCATGAAAGGTGTAGGTGGTGGAGTGGTTTTGGTAGGTATTTTTGGTTGGGATTGTTTGGTGTTGGTTGGTTTTGAGATGGATGATTTAGAGGTGGAAGGTGTGGATAGTTTAGAGGTAGAAGATTTGGATGATGGTTGTTTACATATAGGTGGGAAGGTATAAGTGGATAGGTTAGTTAAGAATGATGGGGATTTTGATGACTTGGTGGAGGTAGGTATAAATAGAGAAAAAGGGGAAGGTTTATTAGATGAAGAATAGGTAATTGGCAAGGTAGAAGGATGGGGTACTAAGATAGAAGGTAAGTGTGAAGGAAGTGGTATAGCTCTAATTTGAGGTAAGAGTTTGGGTGGTTCCACCTTCTTAATTAGTTTGGTTGGGGTTTTATTTGGTGGACTAGATGGGGTTAAGTCCAACTTCAAATATGGGTGAGCAAGACTAGGTGTAGGAAGTATTATTAGATTCTTAATGGGTTTGGTTAGGGAGGCATAAGGTGTTTTGTCAAATTTAGGTGGAGGTGGGTTGGATGGTTTATCTATGGTTTTGGAAGGTAGAGTGTTTGATACAAAAATTGAGGTGATGATAGGTTTGATGGTGGATGCAAGTGAGGTTGAAGGTTTAGTTTTGTTTTGTTAGGGGATCCCAAGATGATGCCAAAATGTGGCTCTATCTAGGTTAGGTTGGGAAGTGAATTCTAGATTTTGGACCAATCTAGAAAAAAGCTTGTAAATTGGTTTGATTCCTTGGTCATTGGTTTTAAAGGTTAAGCCCATAGGTGGAGGTGAAGAAATGGTTTCCTCACCTTTTCCCTTGATGTAAGGTTCTAAGATTTGGGAGGATGGTTCCCCAATGGAAGGAGAAGATAAGGTGACCTCTTTTTTTTGTATGGTTTCCAAAGAGAGAGTGGGTGGTCTAGGATAGGGGAGGAAGGTGTGGTGTTCTCAAGTGAAGGAATAAAGATGGTTGCTTCATTTTTTTGGGAATCTAAAAGAATGGTATGCAATTCCACAAATTCAATAAGTGGAGTGGGAGAAGAGATGGTTGAAGCAATAGTTGCCTCCTTTGATATTTCTATTAAAGGAGAAATGGGTAAGTCCATGATTTCATCAAGTGAAGAAGAGGAGGTAGTTGTTTCCTTGGTTTGGGTGTCCAAATGAGTAGAAGGTGAGTCCATCAATTTAATGAGTGAAATGGAGGAAGATGTAGTTGAGGTAATGGTCTCCTCAATGATAGGTTCACTAATAATGACGTTAACCATATGGACCTCATGTGCATGAGATGATTCTAGTTTGTTATCATCATAGTTGGTAGAGGGGGCATGGTTGGGAAAAGGTGTATAAAATATGTCAAGGTACTGATTTGGGGGTGCATTAGGATTATCAAATAAAAGTTCTCCCTTATCAATAATGTTTTAGACAATAGTTTTAAAGGTGTTGCACCTACTAACATCATGTCTAATGATGTGGTGGAAAGCACATAGGTCATTATTTTTATACCAACCAGGTGTAAGATGAGAAGCATCAAATCTTTGGGAAGGTTTTATGAGAGGAAGTTGTATGATGTTTGATTTGAGTAAATTTTCCAAAAATAAAGCATAATACTCCCCTATCAGATTAAATTATTTTGGAGTAACTTAGTTTTGATTTCAATTTGGTTGGTTGGAATAATTGGAAGAATTGGTTTGGATAGATTGGTTGATAGTTGGAGATGAGTGGTTTTAAGAATAACCGAGTTTTTAGATTCCTTTTGTTTGGTGTTAGGATGGTTATATTGATTGGTGGTTTTGGTGGAGGAAGGGTCATTGGATTTATAGCTAGAATTTTTATTTTGTAGTTTCAATGTCCCTTCATCAATGACTTGGATTTATAATTTACATGCCATAGTGAAAGCCTAATCCAAAGTCCTAAAATTTTGAACTTGAATTGTGGGGGAAATATGTTTGGCACAACCTTGAGGGAAAAGTTATATTAATTTGGGTTGGGTTAAAGAGAAAGAAAGTTGGTTGATAAGACCTCTCCATCATGATACAAAATTGGTAATTGATTCATCATCAAATTACCTAATGGAGTAAAGGTCAGTAATAGAAACATTTTTAGATATATTGATTGAGAAATGATCTAAAAATATTTGGGCAAGTTGGGAGAAGGAAAAAATGGAGCGCTTGGTGATAGCACTATACCAATCTAAGGCTGGTACAGATGAAGACATGGGGAAGGTATGAAGGGGAAGAGCATTGTGATATGCGATCAGATAATAAGAATGACAAAATGATTTTAAGTATTATTGGGGGTCCTCCTTACCTTGGAATTTGGAAAACTTGGGTAGTTTTCATTGAGGAGGATAAGTTTGGAGAGGAATGAATAGGTGGATAGGTTCATTACAAATTTGATCATAAGATAAGAGATTATGAGCCCCTAAGATAGATGACTCTAAGGTGGTCATTTTATCCATTAACATTTTGACCAAATTATTTTGAGGTTGGGAAGCTCCATAATTAGGTGGCATCAAAGTATAGATAAGTGATAGAAGGTTGAGAAGATACCACATATTGATATGTGGTCATTGAAGGTTGGGATAATGCCATATAAGGGTTAATGGGCATAAAAGCTTGAGTAGAAGGTGTTATGTGTCCTTATGGGTTAGGAACATATTGGTAGGATGTCATAGGTATTTGTTGAGAGATTGATGTGGGTGGGTTTAGATGTATGAATGGGCTGGTAGTTGGTTGAGGTTGAGTGATAACCCTTATACCAATAGGTGGAAAGGTATTAGGTATGGAAAGTACCAAACTTTAAAGTGGAGTGGAAATGGGTTGGTTAATAGTGATAACGGGAATGGTAGAGATGGGGGTAGACCCCCATGGTGGATGAGGTATGGGTAACAAGAGGTGAAGTTTCCCCTATGTTGGAGGTGTTGGTTGGTGTAGGATGGGTTTGGATAGTGATCATAATGTTGGATTGGGTTTGGGTGGTGGTAGAAGATATGTTATGGGTGGAAGAAGATGTTTGGGTGATCAAATGTTGGGTGGAGGTAACACCAACCATAAGAGGGGGAGGCATACCATAAGTTTTATCCATAAGAGGAACCAAAGTAATAGGGGTGCAGTAAGATAAGGTATTAATGTAATTTTGAAGGGCCATGGGTTTGTTATCAAGGAAGGTAGTGAAATCCACATCACCCTCAACAACTATCTAAGGCATGGTAGGAGGGAGAGAATGATGAGGAGAGACCTCAACATTCAAAGTATACTCCATAGAGGAGGAGGAAGAAGAAGGTGATTCTTGGTTGGTTTGATTCTTTAACTGTTGTCTAGTAAAGACCATGCAAGGAATAGGAAATAAATGATGAAAGATCACAGCTCAAACAAAAATAAAACAAAAGAAAAATATCTCAAGGAAATCAAACATAAACTTAAAGTGTGTTTAAAAACTTAGGATTCTTTTTATATCACTTTTGGCTTATGCCTTAGAAAGTGTGAATATGAAATTTGGTTTGTAGATCAGGTATTAAAGAGGAAATCTAAGGTTGGTTTTAGGTATTAAAGGCTCTAAAAAGAATTTGTATTAAACTTCAGTACATGGCTTGATATTGGGGCCTATCCTTTCACTTCAAAAACTATAGTAATAAGGGTGTTAGGTGCTTAGCAAAGATATACTAAATTTTAGAGTTTATAATAAACTAGAGAGATAAGTTGGTTATCCCCTTGGTAATGAACTCTAAGTAGGACTATCAAGAAAGGGTAAGGTTTACCACTAGGTGATGAAATCCTAGTCGGGCCTTGTCTCAAGTTTGTTTTGATGTGTTGATTGATTATGTGGTTTGGTAAAGTGTGTGATAATAAGAGTGAAACTATGATTAATTACTTTGATTTCAAGTTAACTAGAAGAATTAAAACAAGCAAACAATCAATGTGTTCAAGGTTTATTTTAATCCCAAAATAAATTTCAGACTTCATTATATGAACATAGAAAAAAGGAAAAAAAGGGACACCTAGATGATGCTAGGGTCCCACCAAGCATGCCAAAATGTTTCTCTCAATTTCTTCTCATTTTTTAATTTTAGAAGAAGATAAGAAACTAGTAATAAGGGTGTGGTATAAATATGTGATCTAGATGAATGTAGAGAGCTCCTTTTTATCTTAGAAGGATTCCCTGTAGATAAGAAACTCACTAACAAAGGGGTTGCTAGAAAGACGGTTAGGTGGACTACCTAGCATGAGCTAGATCCAAGAAGTGTGAGCTTATTAGGAGGCCATCAATCCACTCTTTAATAAAAATTAAGTTGAAAGAGATAAAATTAAGCTACTTGCATTAAATAACAAAAAGTAACTGAAATGAAATACAAGAAGTAGATGAGTGCTTGATAGAAAAATTGACTAAATGTAGTAAAAAGTGGTCCAATACTAGTACTAAAATAGATTAGGTTAGGTTGATAAACTTAGGTAGGGGTTTGTGAACAAGTAGGGACATAAAAAGTTAGGTTTGGTTAGGGGTAAGGGGTCAGAAATAACTTGCTATTATTTTTTACCATAGTGACTGTCAACAATCAGGGTGACTGTCAGTAGTTAAGCTGACCATCGATGGTTGGGTAAACATCGATGGTTAGAGGTAACCATTGATGATTAGGGGTGATCATTGGTAGTTGTGCTAACCATAGGTTGTTATTTAAGGATTTTTGGAAGTGTTCAAAAAAGGGAGTTGTAAACTAAGTAGCTGATCAAGTAGGTGTTTGGTTAAGGGTTTGGTTAGAAATGAGAGGTTGGAAGATAGGTGTAGAAGGGTGGATTAGGGTGGGAATGTCAGAAATGAAACAAACAAATATTAAGTATAAGATATACCTACTACTTACTAAATGGATGATGGTGGATGGCTAGAGAAATTTTAGTAGAGTGATAGTACTTTGACTCAAGAGCATTTTGGGTAGAGGTTTGGGTCTCTATTGATGTTGCTTGATTACTGGAAGAAGACTAGCTAGCTGGTTGGAAGCTTGAATACCTATGTGAAAGAATGCTTATGTTGATGGATCCCTTTCCACCTCCTACTCCCCTCCTTTTATAGGTAAAGAGAGATGGAAGATAGAAGGTACCCTAGTAGGTTAACGTGCTGATTTCAATGCTTGGGAGTTCGTTAGCACCACATAAGGTGAACATATTAAACTGTGCCTTGTTAACTTGAACATATTTGGTGATAGGTTATAAATGTGAGGACCTAAGTGTCGATTGTTAGGCTAACCATTGATAGTTAGGTTGACCATCAATTGTCGAGTGTTTGAAGGAAAATGGGTTAAGGCAAGTTAAATGGGTTGGGTTAATGTTCAAGTTAGTAAGTTAGTGAGTTTAGTTAGTTAAGCAGTTAACTAGACTCAGGGTCTGATAGGTTAGTTACTGTGTCAAAAATGGGTAGGTGGTCCCTAAAGTATTATAAGGCATTTTGACACCTAGTATGATTTTGTAGTGTCTACACTAGGATCCTAATTAAACTTATCTTGACTTGATGGTCTTTGCTTGCAAAACCTAGCAATGTGACAAACTCTTTGACAACTATAGGAAATAATGTCTTCCATACCTTTTCTTTGAATATGGTAGTGATCTCCCTTTGAATGATTGCTTCTTCTTACATTGTCCGTTTCCCTATGACCAATAAAATTAGATATAAAACAATGGTACATAAAAGATTTGGCATACTTTGAAGCATTTGGTTGTCTGATTGGCTTCTTCATTTTACCTTTGACCTAATTTGACTTGTTGTCTTTCATGTTACCATCCTCTTTGCCTTGATCTAATCTCTTTTTTTCTTATTCAATCTTGCCTATCTTATGACCTTTTCATGATTATCCTTCAAGGAAACAAGATTAGGCTTCAATCGAACACATTCATATTATTTAGCTTTCATGCTTAAACTTGTATCTTCTTATTGAATTCTAAGATCTTTTATGGTCTTCTTGTCTTCTTTATCTTCTTTGGTCATGTCATCCTTCAATCTACATGATTTCTCTTACTAGACTTGATCGGTTATTTATTCTCCTTTTCCTCTCTCATCAACTTACCTGAAAAAATACTCAAGAGACCTGACTTTTGCTTCAATACCTTTGATCATATTCCTCATTTTATAATTCCTCTTCTTTTTCTCCTTCAATTTAGCAAGTACACTCATGAGCTCAACTTCTAGATCCATTTATTCTTCCTCTCTATTATATAACTCTTCTTCTTCTCTATTGTTATGGAGAAATTCTTCATCAAACATGATGATATTTTATTTTGAATAAATTTCCTTTAAACCCATATTGTACCTTGGATCACCTTCAAGTAGTTAAACTTGCATAAAAGGTCCTACTCTGATACCAATTATTAGAGGTACAATCATTGAGGGGGGTGTGAATTAATGATTCTAGATATTAGATAAAATTCCAAAACCTTAATCATTCAACACATACAATCATGAATCATACACAACATTCATAATATTGAACATGGAAGATAAAACAAGATCAAGCACATAACACATGATATATATGGGAAACCCTCTTGGGGGATAAAACCCACTAAACCCTATAATATTGACTACAATCCTATAATAAAAAGATCCAACATTTATACCAACACCTACTGATCAAGGAATGCCCACCCCTTAGTTTAGTGAGACACCAATCCCATAAGGAGATATTACCCCTATCTAGCTAAGCACCCACAACAACTCGACCTTTAGCAAGCTTAATCTTGTAAGGAGGAACCAACCTACTAAAAAACCAAGAAACCACATAAATACCTTGAATAGATCACCTTTAACACCTATTTATACTCTTCAACTAATGATGAACACCTTTGTTTTCCCTCTTCACCTTCACTCTTTTACCTAAATAGTCTTAAGGGCTCACTTGCTCAAACTTCCTTTTCTAGGCTCATTAGGTCTTATGACTTATGTATCCACCTACATAAAATTGATAAGATAAACATGGATAATCATATTTTATCTTTGATGGTCCTCACTAACCTTTACCTTCTATTTCAAAGGTTCTCTACTTAACTTCACATTTTTTTAACTAGCACAATTAGTCCAATTAGACCTTGTATTTATACCACTCTCTTACTTTAACACATATTGGTTGGACAAGATGATTTACATATTTTAGCCACACTTATCATAGGTCCATATGCACATTAAATGTGAGAACCAAACTCTTCATTTGTCAGTCATTACCTCATTACCCCAAACCACCATTAGGTCTTGGTGAGACCTCAAACAATTAGACCTTCATACTCACATGTTATATGTGAGACTACTTGGACCACATTAATCCTTTACCAATGATTATAAAACATCAAAAATATCTCCAATATCCCATTTATTAGTTTCATATGTGTCCATGCCACCTGGAAAACCAACTCAACACTTGAACCTACCAATTAGGTCTCCTTACTCTTTATGCCTTCATACACAGAAAACATAATCTCAAACTTTTGAAGCAAATACTCAAATATTTCACATATCCATATGATTATATAACATGGGTTAAAACTTTATGACCTTAGATATAAATCCATGTTCTTTATACACTTAAACACATAATCTAATCATTCAATTCAACTTTGTCAGAATGACCACTCAGACTAGTTACACACAATCAAAATATAGTCAAACTATTTTGATACTCTATAACTAATCAGGGGAATATTAGGATATCAAGTACCTTATTATAATCCTTTAAGACTTATAAAACATCTCCATACTCATTTTATTCTTGAATTATACTCAATACTCTTCCAACTCACTCCTGCAACATGGTCACTCAATCTACCAGTGCATAAAACAAACATAATCAACTTATAATCATTTGTTCATATTTAATATGGATTGTTCAAACCTAAAAAATTTACATATATGGTATTAATGTAGCATAAAACACTCTCCAATAGTTATTTCATCTTGAAACATCAAGACACTATACAAAAATCTTCAATTACCCTTCTTAGGTTACTTGTAAAACATGGTCAAACACGCAGTTAACTTTGTAGCTCAATATATTTGATTTTACAGACATTAAAACCTTATATTAAAATTTTATAAATTATTCTTGAAACAAATTTTATTTTTTTACATCACCTTCAAATTTTTCCTAGATTAAAATATATAAGCAAAAAATTTAGCACTAGTTTTTCCTTTGTTAATTCAAATGCCAATGGTCACTATATAATACAAACATTACAAGCACGTGTCTTTATCTCATGTTCCATAAAATATTGATAAAATACACTCCATTTATCTATTTTTTAGTTTCTTAGCTTTAAATTTCAATTCTCATAATTTATCTTTGATCTACACTTCCATGATTAAGACTCTTGGCACCCTCGCGTGCCTTCTAAGCATATTGTTGTTAGTCCCTGCTCTTGTGCCACTTGGTAGTCCCATGTGATTATTGAGAATTTTAATCTTTGAATTAATATGAATCATTGATATTTTATCTATAATTCTATCATCAAGACATTTTTCATCCTGATGTGCCTTTTGATCACCTTGTATCCTATCTTCAAATGATCTTTCACCACTTGGCAACCTCGCGTGCCTTCTACACACCCTACAATCAATCTTCAATGATATTTTACCACTTTGAAGCCCCACATGCCTTGTAATAATTATTTTGACATATTAAATTAATACACATCATTATATCACTATATTACAAACATACGCTCACCGTTGGATCTTCTATATCATAAATTTGACTAAGTATGGGAACTTAGTGAACATTGTTTGAGAATCCAACTTTACACCTTAATAACTTTTGCTATGCTCAATTCCAAACTTGAAATTTGAACCACATGATCAATTATCATAGGGTAATCCATCCATGTATCAAAATACTCCTAAAACCTTCACACATGTGAAATGTGATGTCATCAAATTACTCAACCAACCTTATCTATCAAGATGACTACTTGATCTTAAACATTCATATGAATCTGCTGATGAAATCTATTTAATTACATAAGAAATCCAAGCACACTTGACCCCTCATATGACCCCTAAAACATGGTAAATACACCATCAACATCCATAACCTTTCTTAACTAATAAAACACTCTTCAAGCAACAAGACTAACCACTTTATCATTAATGCATTATGCACCATGACTTATCTTGACATCAATGACATCTAAGATACTATGTCAAATAGAGGTGGTATGATGAGGTTAATGAGATGTGACAAGGTAGCATGTTCTTCGTAGGGGTTACTAAGAAACCTAATTTAAACATAAGAGAAAATCTCCTCAAGATCAACAAAAGGATCACTAGGACTATTTATAGTATGTGCATCCAAAGGAGGATCATATTCACTCTAACAATCTTTGATAGTTAAATATTAAAAGAGATCTATTATGAATTCATCATCCTAATTAGGATAAAAATATATGCCTAGTGATATATTAGAGTTATCTAGATTAGGAGTATCCTAAAAAATATGGGCATTATTAGTATCTATTGTAATGTCAATGGGGAATGATGTTTCTAATGAGGATTTTGATTCAACTTTTCATGTTGTATATGATCCTGATGAAGATAAAAATTGTGATATTAAATATGATGTATAAGATGCAATGTTTCTAGTATAAGGTTCATTATCCATAATTGACCTCTCAATAAGGGGTATTCAATGTGATGGGTGAGAGGGTTCATGAGATATATGAGGACTAGGCTCATAGGGAATAGACTCAACTTTGATGGAGGATTTGTCAAGGATGGGGGAATAAGTAGGATGGGTGTGGATCCTTAAACTTGGCTTGGAAAGGAAAGGGATCGATCATGATTTGGAAAGGAATCTTGGCATTCTTCATTTTGTTCACCCAGGGATTGAGACTCATATGGTTCATCCTCAATTATTATGTCACCACAGTTGATGAGGTCTTGGAAATAATATTGGAAAGGTTGACATCAATTAATGATATGACCCTAGGATTAGTGGGATCAATATGTCATATAGGTGGATATAACATCATTTTGGTGATGACTAGTTGTTTAAAAAAGGCTTCCAAGGAGATAGGAAGGGGAGTATAATAACCCACTTCTTTTTATGACTTAGATGTGGAAGCATTGGATTTGTGTTCAAATGATTTTTGACATGATTGAGTGGATGGACTAGAAGTAGGTGAGGTGGCTAAGATTATATTCCCTTTGCTAGTATGAGAATGGGAAATGGATGGTTTATGGATAATGGGTGGAGGTGGTACATGACTCACATGAAGGGGCTTTGATGGGAGGTGCAATGAGTTGAAGGGAATCAACACCTTTAGGAAGTGGGACACCCATCTAAATAAGTTGTAGGAGGATCTCATCCTTGTTGTTAGCTATGTATTGGTCCATAAAAGTGGGGTCTAACTTAATGTGGGATGGATGATGGGAAGGAGGCTAAGGATTAATTATGGTTCTTTAAACAAAGTGGTTCCATTGAACGAGCTAGTTTGATAGGTGATGATGATGATAAGGTAGACTAAATGTGATTAGGATGATATAGGGCTAAGGTAAGATTTTAGATGTATAGTTCAATAGGCACTAATGTCATATCAATGATGCCTATTTGTCAAACTAGCAAAAGGATTGAGGATTTTATGGGTGCTAGTTATGAGTAGGCAAGGATGATAGAGACTAGATTTATTATGGGTTTACTAGATTGAAATTTGATAAAGTGATAAGATGATAAAAAAATATTGATGAGTGATCTAACCAATGGGATGAGTGATAGTGGATTATGATGATATGATGATGTGGATAAGAAGACTAGCTTAGAACCTTAAACTAATTTCCTCAAGATGGGATGGGGTTATGTGATTATAGGATAATGGGATAAAGATAAGTATAGATAGGTGATGATGAAATGATTATGGGGGTAATGATGGGGATTGTTTAGACACATGTGTGACCTAAAGATCCAACTAGGATAAGATAAGATGAGGTTAGACTAGATGGGTGATGAAGACAAGGTCAAGATAAGTCTTAGGATAGGATGTGGATGATGAGACAAGATGTGACTAGGATAGGTATGGGTATGACCAATGATAAGTACAACTAGGATAGGATGTGACTAGAAGGATGTATAAGAGAATAAAGATATGTACAAGAAGATAAGTCAAGGATATACAATATGATGACTAGGATATGTGAGGGATGGGTTAATCACAAATGATGAGGATGCACAAGAGGATAAAATAAAAGGATGATGACAAAGATGGACAAGATGTGGTTAGGATATGAGATTAATGTAAAGTGGAGATGATTGGACTTGGATGGGATGAAGTGAATATGGGGGATGGGATAGGACAATGAAAGGATATAGAAAGATAATATGTACAAGGGAATGATGATAAGGGTGTTCAAGATGTGATTAGAAGATGTAAGGGATGATCAATGATGAGCAGAGATGGTTTGATGAGGATGGGGTTATGACAAGATGGAAGATGGGATATGACAATAAAAAGGATAGAACAAGATGATGACAAGGAGGTACAAGATGAAAGGATATACCAAAAGATGATGGGGTAAGTATGTACAAGATAAGATAAGGATATACAATATGGGTTATGTAATGACTTATATAAATGTGTATAGGTTCAACTGAAGGCTTACTTGACTCACAAACAACACAGGTCTAACATAACACACACCCAAACATACAAGTCATAATCCTATGATTAATAAACTTAAGGGTATGCAACATGATGCTCGCACCATCCAATGGCTTTATGGGTGAAGATTTAGGCTAGTGACCCATTATGAAATCAATCAAACCCTCTTGACCCCATTTGCACATGATGGCTACTTAAAAGATATTACTGACTCTAGTAATGAGGTGCTTGTTATGACCGAAGGATCCTATGCTAGGTTTGCATAAGGCCCTCTAGGTGTATCCCATATATACACAGAGATATAGTGGGGCCTAAGTCCATATAGGATGTTGTCTAACCACCCTATGTATTGGAGCTTAACCACCCATCACTCCATAAAATCCTTTATGGGGAATTCCACTTAGGCACGTAATGATAACTCTCATAATATTTAAAGTCCACTAGAACATGGAGTTTGAACTAGTACATGGTGGTGAAATCCATAGACACTAGTTTCCTAGAAAAAGAAAAATGGAATGGGGTTTATAGGTGGTTTTTTATCCTCTAGGAATCACTGTAATGATGCAAGGATGAGAGCATACACCAAATGTAGCCTAGAGAGACAATCAAGAAAGATAAAAGATTAATTAACCAATTTAATTAAGATGTGATATATATAAGATGAAAGATAAGAATATACAAAAAAAATAGATATACAAATAACAAGATGATTAAAAATGATATATACAAGATAAAGTGATCAAAATGATTTTCAAAGTGCCACAAGGAGTCTTTGACAGACAACCTACAAGCACATGATTAGTAGTTTAGGTGGCACTCAAAAGAGTTAACTTGCAAGACAAGGATTAGTAATTTGATTGATAATTTTGAGGGGAAACCTACAAGATGAATGATGTTAGATAAAAATATGACCTGCAAAAGAGGATGTTAGACAATGAAAATTCACCTTTGTAAGAAACAAGATGTTAGTTTAATATGCCTTAATAAAACACCCTAAAAAATCATGATTTAGATCTATAATTCCTTTGGGGTGAGTGGGCCACGATGTGGGGGTCTTGGGGAAACATCCCCCAATGGGGTCAAGGGGCAAAGCCCCTTGTGAGGTCTGAGGGCGATGACATGGGTGCACTCCCTATCATGGTATAGGGTGGGTTTGAGGGGTAGAGCCCTTGATGATAAAGAAAATTTGGTCATTATGGGAGGCCTAGAATGACTCAAAATTCACTAAAAACCACCCTAAAAATGCACTTAAAAAGGATCAAAATTCAATGCAAAATCGTAACTACATAGTCCAATATCACAACCAAATAATACAAAGCTACCACTCTAAAACAAAACCATAAATTGTGAGTCACAATTTTACAATAGTTATCTTAATCATGATGGTTAGACTACAAAATCATGATAGTTAGACAAAATCACAACTGCAAATGATAATATCGCTACTAACAAGATTTTGAGATTAGCGATTTTGTGTAAATGTATAAAATTTCAAAATCTTGATTTTGAATTAAAACAAATGCTTATATAAGTTACCTAGATACCTAAAGATGTTTATTTATAGATGATTATGATAGATTAAAAATTGATTATGAAACTGATATTGTAAAATTTTATAAATGACACTAAGGTAAGATATTTATCAAAATTTAGAATAATTTGAAAATAAAAGTGTTTGAGTCCAATATTTATTCCTAGATTTTCCCTATGGATAAGCAGTCAAAAATAAAAGTCAAAATGGGGGATTTTTACAAAAAAGACAAAATCACTAATGTTTAGACAAAATCACTAATATATAGGACAAAGTCATGACTCTAAAATTTTTGTGAACTATGGTTTTGTAGGAGATAGGAAAAAAAGGCTTGTCTTTTTGATTTTATCTTTTTGATGGACCTCCCTACCTTTGACATTTCTTGTTGATCCCTGCCACACAGACAACAAGATTTTCATAGAGACAAAAAAAATGGTTAGCTGAAATAAAAAAAGATTATTTGGATGAAAATATAAAGATAATAAGGTTTTATATGCCTGACTATGTGATAATGAGTCCCCTAGAAAATAAAGACTATCAAAATAGAACATGTGGATTAAGAGATAGAGGTCAACCATTAGTGGTTTTATGAAATCTTACAAAATCATGACTCATAGAGATAAAATAGTGACTACCAGGATAAAGTCATGAATTACAAAGTCATGATTTTATCAAAAGACAAGAACCTACAAAACTAGAGACCATTAGCAGTTAGTCAAAATTACTATTTTATAAGCAAAATTGTAACTTGTTAGATAAATTTGCAACTTGTGAGTTGTGATATTGTCGAAGGGCTAAAAACCTACATGGTCAGACAAATGGTTAGTAGTCAAGTAAAATGGTTAAGACAAAATCACAATTCCTAGGGATAAAATCATGACCACATAGAACAGACATGAATACCAGTGCAAAACCATGACTTGCACTTGTACATGTAAAAGTTTTAAAAATCTAGGTCTTTTCTCCTACCAGTTGATCCTCTAAGCTTCCAAAAGGATTTATAACAAACTTAATGATTAAATTGGGAGCAAAGTCCCACTTTGGTCACCAAAATGTAGATTATTTTTGAGCTCTATAGATTAAATCATGTAATTCAATCAACCCAAATAACCAAATACCTAGTTAAAGTGATAGAGCCATTAAAACCAAATGCAATAGATGAATACAAAAATTAAAAAAAACATTAGAACCCTAAAGCTAAGTGCTTTACACCATTATCAAATAGATTAACAAAAAAATGAGATTGGATTGGATTGATATACCTTGTAATCAAATTTTGAGACTATGATGTTGCTTGATCAAGGATTGATGATGAAGGATGCTTGGACAAGGATTTGCTATGGAATCCCAAGATTGCTAAATGGACACAAAGGCTTTATGAATTTTATAGTTAGCCCCAAAGGAGTAGTGGCCTTGATTAAATAGAGGAAGGAGGGACAACTCAATGGTTGAGGTTTAAACTTTGTTGAGGGAGATCAATGGATGGGAATTATCCAAGGAATTTAAAATTCCTTGGAATCCTCTAGATTTAGAGGCTTCTAGAGAGGAGGTGTGAGAATAGGGAAGGTTTTATATTTTCAAGGTTATATAATCCTACTTAGGACTAATGATGATTAGAAGGAGGTTAGGGGCATTTTAGGTGGGATTAGAAGGTTATTAGGTCATGAATAGGGGAGTAGGCTTGTAGGAAAGCCTACGAGTAGGTTAGTATAGGTGGGTAGGTAGGTCATGGGAATTTAAAATTTCCAAATAATGAATAATATAGATTAGGATGGGATTAAGAAGTGATTAGGGATGTTAATGATGAAGTGGGATAGACTAAGGTTAGTGGATGAAGAAATAATAGAAGGGGGATATTAGATAAATGGCTAGGAAAGGGGGTATAAATTAGAGTAAATGAGATAAGTGTAATTAGTGTTGACTAATAATAATATTAGTGACAATTAATGAAGTGAGTGAAAGTAGGTGTATATAGGATCAATCCAACCTTTGGTAACCCATACTCCACTTACCATTAGAGTACCTTCCACTAGTGTTGCTACCCTACCACTTGTCATTTCTAACCCACCATCTTCCACCCCTTTCCAAAATTTGGTAGTCTCCATACCCTCTACGCTCCCACCTATTAGAAATATGGTAACTACACACCCTCAACCCACCAATCCAACCATGCCTCTTACCCAATTAATGTCTATTGCACCAAATCTATGGGATATCCCAAACCTGTAGGGGTATATGCCTCTACCTTCTTCCCAAAATTTCATGCCCACTTACCAATACATGGCATATTCCTAACTTCCATGCCCACTTACCCATATGTGTCATCCTCCCAACCCTCTGCTAGTTACCCATATGTGGCACATTCACAACCAAAATAGAATATACCTTAAAATTATGGGGGTGTACACCTATAAACTAATCTTATCAATATGTTGATAGATAAAATGACCAATCTAGAGCCATCTATTTCTGGTGCCCATAACCTCTTGACATATGACCAAATTTGCAATGAGATAATTCACCCATCTGTCCCAATCTGACCATACCCCACATAGTGGGAGCTTCTAAAATTTGCTAATTTTTAAATAAAATAAGATCCCCAATAATATCTTAGAGCATTTAGGCATTCATTTTATTTGATTGCTTACAATGATGCTCTTATTCTATGCACTTTCCCATATCCTAAGTCGATCATGCATTAGATTGGTATAGTGATATTACCAAGTATTCCCTCTTCTCCTTTACTCAACTATCCTAAACATTCTTAGACCATTTATCTATAAATATTTATAAGAAAGTTTCTATCACCAACCTATATTCCATCAGATAATTCAAGGATAAGTCAATTGATGAATTTGTGGCCCACTGAGAGGTTTAATCAACCAACTCTCTTTCTCTTTGCCCTAATATGAGTTGATTAATATTTTCTCTCAAGATTGTGCCAAGCATATCTCATCAACATTACAACATCAGACTTTTTAAAACTTTGATGAGGTATTCACCATGGCTCATAAGTTGGAAATTAGAGCTATAGATGAGGGAAAGATTAAATTGAGGAACACAAATTCTAGTTTCAAATCAAACAAAGCTTCTTCCTCAAAAACCACTAACCACACAAACACCAAAAACAAAGCTAAAGGAACCATAAATGTAGTTGTGCTAAAAATGGTTCACCCTCAAGTTGTCAACCAAATAAATTCTTCCATATCTTTCAACCAAAATTCCAAAACAAAAAATTGCTATGTCCAAAAATAATATACTCTGCTAGGGGAGTCATATGCTTCAGTTTTGGAAAAGTTGTTTAAGGCATCTATCATACAAATTCCTATAATCAAAACCCTACAAAAATTTTATTCCTCTCATCTTATACCTATTTGGTATGGTTAAAATGAATTGTGTGCCTTCCACCATGTCATTGGACATGATGTTAGTAGATGTAAGACATTCAAAAACATTGTCCAAGATTTGATTGATTAGGGATAACTTGTGATGGAAAATATGAATTCACCCCTAAATCAATCACTTGAAATTTTCAAATAACCATTACCTAACCATTCACCTTCCATAAACAATGAACATCATATTGTGAAATCCTCCCACAAGCATGAGGTTTACATTGTTAATGTTGTTCTTAGTGAACTAATAATTAGTGAACCCATCTCCCAAACTATCACCTATTCTCCACTTATTGAGGTAATGGAGTCACCTACCATTCCTTAGGAAAATGAAACAAAGTAATAAACTATCATACCTATCCACTTATTGAGGTAGTGGACTCACCAACATCTCCTTTCAAAAACATAGCAAAGGAGGAAACAGTTACTCCCATCCCTTTTTCTTCCATGATTGAGTTATCCACCCTTCCTTTAGAAAAGCATACCTAAGGAAAAGATTACTTCACCTACCCATTCTATGTAATAATATTCCATCGAGGCCTTAGAACCTTTAGACACGGCCATTCTGCTTTTCCAACCATTTGGTTTGTCCTTCGAGTTTAACACTAAAGGAACTAAGCCCATCTATAATCCATTTTCTAGGTTGGTCCAAAACTTAGAGTTTATATCCCAACCAAACCTTGATCGAGCTACATTTTTGCATCTCCTTGGGCTACCTTATCCAAATAATAAGGTATCATCAACCTCACCCTTATCTACCTAACCTTCTACTTCCACTAGTGAAACCACCATCACCCCAACCAAACCAACATAAGCCTCTGCCTCCCAAAACATAGATAAACCATCTAACCTAACTCCATCAAAATCAACCAAAACACCTTATACTATCACAATTAATACCATCAATAACCTAGGTGTTATCCCCACTCATAATCTTACCCATTCTTCATTAAAGTTGGATTTGACATTGCCAAACCCACCTAAAAAATCACAAGTCAAACCAACCAAGAAAATGGAACCACCTAGAATGCCAAAATACAAAACCTTGCCTCCAATTTCCACATTGCCTTTGATTTTATGGCCATATCCTTCTTACATATTAGGACCTCACCCCTCCACCTTGATTAAGAAACCAAGTATCTTAAAGAAAGCATAGACCCAACCTCCATTTCTAGCTACACCACCACTTTTAACTACACATCCACCTATTTTCACCAAAACATTTACAACCAAACCTTCTAATTCCATACCATATACCTCAAAGTC
Source organism: Torreya grandis (assembly GCA_037957365.1). Classification (NCBI taxonomy): domain Eukaryota; kingdom Viridiplantae; phylum Streptophyta; class Pinopsida; order Cupressales; family Taxaceae; genus Torreya; species Torreya grandis. The sequence goes on from JARHVA010003644.1 coordinate 1,287,394, forward strand.
ATCAACCTCAAATCCATCTACCCAAAAACCACCCAATAAGAACATTACATAACCCAAAGATCCTATTATCAAACCTACCCCTAAGAAGGCTTCCACCCCATCTGTCAAATCTAAAACCACCACTCCCTTACCACCTTTGCTAGAGTCATATTTGACCATTTTGAAAAGTTTGATCCAAGCTTCCTACTTGGTCTTCACTCCTATAAAATAATTTAATCATCTTAGTCCTAAGCCATCTTAGTTGAATGATAATTTGATTTTCTCATACCATAAGACATTTGGGCATGATATGGATAACTACAAAGCTCTCTAATTAAAAGTCCACAAACTATGTGATGAGGATGACTTATTGATAAAGGAACCTCCCATGATCCCAACACCAAGACAAAATCCAAAATAAACTACCTCACACCTACCTACCCCCAAACTCTCAGTTGAGAGTGAGGAGGAACCACAGTAGTCCATTAGTCTAACTCCTTTCTAAATATATACCATCCATGTGGTCACCTGATCACAAACCCAAAAAAATAATAAAGGGAAAATAAAGGTGTCTGTCCCATGGACATACCCTTATTCTACCACCAAAACACCCAACCAAACCCAAACACCTTCACCCAAGCCCAAAATTTCTATCTTGGGTGCACCCTAATCCAACCCCTCTGAGTCAATACAAAGAGTAGTTCTAAAATAAATTAACCAAACACTGGTGAAGATGAATTTATATGAGCCAATAATACCTTAACCCACCACCATCAAGCCATGATGGGGCCTTATATTCCATAGAGGTTCAACTTGAAGATCCACAACCTCTAGTAACCTTTGTGTGATCCGTTCAACTTTCCACCCTCGTTACCTTCAAGGATTTAGAGATACCTCCTATTCATCTAAATGATCTAGATGCTCCCCTTTTCATTACCACCTACATAAAAAAACCATATCAATAGGGTGATGATTGATGGGGGATCAAACATTAACATTATTTCTTATCACGCATATGACCAATTGAAACTACTAGAGAATATCATGTCAGAAACTATAGCTATACTCCAATATTTCAATGATACCATGGAAATAACCTTAGGGATGGTCATCCTTCATATTCATTTACAACCTTTCACTCTTTTTGAGCTCTTTTATGTGGTAAAATATGAGTTCTAATAAAACATTTTGCTTGGATGCCCTTGGATCCATTCCATGGGTTGTGTGCCATCCACCTTACATCGGTGTATCAAGTTTGAGTACAAGGGTCAAGTCCACACCATACCAACTGACTCTAGTCCTTTTAAGTCATGTAATATGACTTACCAACCTAATGATGTTCTCTTCCCATTCAAGGATGAATCTATTTCCTCTTCCATCAACCAAGTTTCCACCAGATCATCCATACCTTCCACCCAAATCCTCATAAAGGACCCTTTAGATTCAACATTACAATGTCTCTCACTTGGGGAGTATCATCTTTTGACCTTAGATAACTTCCCTACTCCCCGAGTATGGTAATCTTGATCAACAACTTATCTATGATTCTAACACTAGAAACATTATTCCCTTTGGGCCTCCTAGTTTCCAAACTAATTTTGTTTATGGGGGACTTGATCGACCACTTTCCACCTCTATTGCCTCCTCTTCTCCTAAACCATTCACCTCTGATTTCTCCTACTTGGATAAATCAAAGTTTTCCAAGACATACCTCCATTAGTGTGCTTAGAAAGGATTTAGTCTAGGAGGCTATGAGTATGGAACAAATGAGTTTATACCATGCAAAACCCAAAAACCTCATGGATGATTTGGTCTCAGATTCATTCCACTAGAAGAGCCAACCAACCTACCCTCATCACTATTATTGAGGAAGAAACCCCATCCTTTCCAACCCATTCTCAAAAATTTGAGGATCCTGATATGATTCCCTCTAAATTTTTTTGATCAATATGATCAGTTTGAGACCCCTGACTTATCAAAAGGATAGGGAAACCATGACCATTCTTATGAATCATCCTAAGATGGTAGAAGATGACTCTCCTACCATTGATACTGTTCAATGCTAGGATATAAATTTGCATCTCACCTATCTTGGTGCTGAAGATTACTATATTCACAAATCCCTTCCTCATAATACTTAAACCATGTTTAACAAATACACTATTGACATCAACTTGGGTACTCAGGATAACCCTCACATAGTCAAAATCAGCTAATCTTTAGATTCTTTTAAATATAAGGATTTCTCTTCCTTTATACAAGATCGTAGCATAAAATTTGTTTGGTATTATAGTGACATGATAGGAATCAAACCCACCATAGTCATCCATACCATCATCACTACCCTCAATGCCAATATTGTTAGGCAAAAGCTTCATAGGACTCACCCTCGTATAGACCATCTTGTCAAAAAAGACCTTCAATGCCTCTTTTTGTCAATTTCATCCAACCCATTGACTATCCCCAATGGGTCTTTAATGTCATTATTATCACCAAAGTAATAAGGGGGCTTCATATTTACATTGACTTTTATGATCTTAACTTTGATTGCCCAAATGATGACTTCCCTTTGCCAAGCATCGACCAACTTGTTGATCTTATGATCAACCATGAGATGCTATCTCTTATGGATGGGTTATCGATATATAATTAGATCTTGATTTCCCCCAAATATCAACATAAAATTGCATTTATTATCCAATGGGGAAAATTTTTGTATAGGGTTATGCATTTTGGTCTAAATAATGCTAGCGCAACCTACCAATGTGCCACAACCTATACATTTCATGACCTTATTCATAAAACCATAGAGGACTACATAGATGACCTCCTTGGAAAGTTTAAATTTTGTAAGGATCATTTAGAAATACTTAAGATTATTTTTGAATGCCTTATCCACTTTCATGTCTACCTTAACCCAAAAAAGTGCATCTTTGGAGTCTTATCAGGTAAGCTTCTTGGATTTATTGTCTCTACCCTTGGAATCAAAGTTGATCTTGATAAATTAAAGGCAATAATCAACATGCCTCCACTGACTAACCTCAAATAATTCCATAGTCTGTAGGGGAAGCTCCAATCCATTTACTGCTTCATCTCTCAACTATCTGATAGATGTCAACCTTTCCATCACCTCCTTAAGAAAGATATCTCCTTTAAATGGAATAAAGAATATACAAATTATTTTGCCTCACTTAAAGAGTATCTTATTTCCTCACCTATTTTTATTCCTCTAAAAGAAGACCAACTCTTCTACCTCTATATTTACACCATCAACCATTCTTTAGGGGCCATGTTTACACATCGTAATGATCAACATAAAGATCAAGCAATCTACTATATAAGTTGAACACTTATAGAGTATGAAACTAGATATACCCATACCTATAAATTATGCCTCACATTGGTATTTTTGGCTTCCAAACTCCATCATTACCTTCTTAACCAAAAAAACTTTATCATAACCAACACCAACCCACTTAAGTATATGCATTCTAAGACATATCAAAACTATCGTATGGTTAAATGGATCATGCTTTTAGCTAAGTTCAATCTTGAGTTCCTCCAAAAAAAATTAAATTAAAGGGCAACCCATTGCTGATCAATTGGCCTAAGTACATTTAGCAGACAATGGACCTTTTCCTCTTGAGTTTCTCGATGAGTCCATCACAACTCTATCCCAAGAGTATTTTGCTTATCAGATGACCATGTTATTCAATAGATCAAGGTGTCAACATGGTGGGGGGGGTGATATCATACTTATACCCCTTAATGGTGAGCCCCTCCCTTTATCCTTTAAACTTTATTTTGATTGCACCAATAACATGGTTGAGTATGAAGCCCCAGTAATAGGTCTTCAAACAACTTTGTCTTTAGGAGTCAAATCGATCACCATTTTTGGTGACTCCCAAATTATGTTCAACCAAATAAATGGTTCTTAAAAATGTAAAAATGACATCTTACAATAGTAAAAATAGTTAGTAGATGTAATTTTGATGTCATTTGATCATTAATTTATCCAAACCACTTCATGTTCTACTAAAAATTTCACTAATACCATGTCTTCTCTTGCCTCCAAAATCTCATCTACACCTTCTGAGTCTAAGATATTTATCACAATCCATCACCTTAATGAGTCCTCTTATACCAAATCAGACCTTCATTCCATTTGTCATGTGGAAGAGGCCCAATCTGATATTTGCTATAAGCAGATCTTTGACTATCTAAACCTAGCCATTGTTCCTTTCGATCTATCTAGGAATGATTAAAGAGCATTTATATAGAGTAACTCTCATTACACAATACTATGGGAATTCTTGATAAGTGAGGCTTTTATGGTTTACTCTTTAGATGCCTAAATATTCATGAAATCTCTCACGTTATCAAGGAAACATATGATGGGATTTATGGGGGACATTTTAGTGGTTTAGTTATAACTAAGTGTATCCTTTGCTTTTGATATTATTGGCCTACCCTTAACCAAGACTATTTTGTATATGTAAATAAGTGTGTCAAGTGTTAGTAACATACTAATTTTCATACCGTACCTAGTCATGGTCTTCAAGTTTATAAGGATTTTTGGCCCTTCTCACAATGGGGATTAGATATCATTGGTGAAATTAACCCTCATTCTTTGTAATGAAATCATTATATCATCATTGTAATAGAATATTTCACCAAATGGATGGAGGCTATTCCCCTCATTTTGACCAAAGTTGATAATATTATCAACTTCATTAACCATCACATTATTTGTCACTTTAATGTTCCTCACAAAATTATCACTGACAATGACAAATCATTTAAAAATAAAAAGGTACAAAGTCTTTGTTACACATTTGGTATTAAGTTAAGTTTCTCATCACCTTATCATCACAAGCTGATAGATAGGTTGAAGCTTCTAAAAAAACCCTTAATAAAATGATAACTAAAATGGTTAATGCATCTAGTTGAGATTAGCACTTACACATTCCCTTTGCCTTATGGGCATATTGAACTAGCAGTCAAACCCCTATGGGTGATACTCCTTTCTCTCTTATCTTTGGAATAGAGGTTGTCTTGCTTCTCAAAATCCAAATTACCTCTCTTTATATATTATTATAAGATATCATTTCTAAGGGTGATTATCTTCAAGAATGTTTAGCCCAACTTGAGCTACTTGATGAGCATCATTTGGATGTGATTAAAAATCTTCATGTCTATCAAGAACTAATCAAGCATACTTATAATAGACACCTAAATAGAGAGAATTCAATATCAAAGACCTCATCTTAAAAAAAAATCATGTAACCAATATGGAAAGAAGTAAGTGGATCAAGTTTGATTTTAATTAGCTTGGACTGTATATCATAACGCATAAGTACTGGTTAGGATCTTACCGATTATCATCTCTTAAAGGAAAATTATAACTTAATCCCTGTTCATGTTGTGGATTGCACCCTTGAAAGAAGGCTCAGCTTCTCTCTTCCATGCGGTACAATAGAGACTCCCCTCTTGCTGTGGGTTTGGAAAAACTAAGGGAAGAATCTCTAGATAAGGGATAGCTCCCTTTGGTGCATCTCTGAGGTCTTTCAGTACTACTATTAATAATGGGGGGGTGAAAAGAGAGAAGGATATAACCAAAATAAAAACTAATCTAAGCGGTGATGCCACAAATGATTTTGATCTACTTAGCTATATCAACACTTCAGACCAAAAGGGGGTGAATAGACACTTTATCTGAAAACAAGACCAGACTGTAGGGCACTTTAATAGGGGGCTTAATGAAGACAAAGAAAAAGAACTTACCATAGGCACTGTAGAAAACACACTATCAAATAATTACTCTCCTATTTCTGCGCTCCATATGAAGCACTTCTTATTAACCTATAAAAACGGCTTTGGCTACACTAGGTATGTTGGTGGCAATCTATGAAATCATCAAGCTAAAATGACTAAACACAGAGTTGATACATAGACATACTCAAAAGTATAACCAGTCAGATAGAGGTAAAATGCATTCTTATTGATTCAAAGGCAAAATTTAGTAGGGCTTCACCTTACAAAATGAGAGATATCTTTCCCCATTGAGAGGTTATAATATACAACATGAAGAAGAAGACTTTGGTGCCTTATAGAACAAGTGGACCATGTTGCATTGAATGCCTAGAAAGGAGGAAGTCCACTGAAGGAACCATGATATGGCTATTGTAGGTATTTGACTTTGGTGCTTAAATCATATTAAATGTCACTACAAAAGCATGGGCCACTTTGTCTATTTGAATGACAAGGCCACTTCTTAATGAAGTTCACACTATTGTTTTCCCATTAATGTAAAATGAGGAAAAATGGCCACTCTATTGAATGCTCATTCTCCCCTTAGTAGCCACTTGGTGGAGACTATTTCATCTACTACAATAACTTCCTATCCTGACACTTTCTGTGACACCTAGACTATTCTATCTGCTCCTACGCTTGGATTTTATCTTTTTTGAGCTCTTTGGAACTTGGGGCTATCTTCTATCATTTCTTGGCTCTTTGGGCTCCCTTCTCAATGGATTGTTGAGTTTATCCTCTAGTCTTCAAGCCCCCTTTGAATTCCTTCCAGCCTATGCTCAAGAGCTCTTTTGGGCTCTTCTTCAATTGTTAACCCATTTCCATGCACAGGCCCATCCTTAAGCATTTGAAAATCAATGGCTATCTTATCACCATAAAGTTGATGTTCTCGAGCTCATCACCATTTCAAATCCAATGGCTATTTCATTATCTTGAATTTGACATCTATAGGCTTGTCATTATCTTTGGTAAGTCCTTCAGCTTTTATGGAATGAACCTTCCCAAAGGGAAGGTGTCCCTTTGGAAAATTGGAACAGGTCCCTTTTGGATCGTTGAGAGTCCCCCGCAAGGGCACTTTCCCTTTAGGCTCCTTCGGCTTCTCAATTCCTTCAGGCAAAATGTCTGAAGGAAAACTTGCCTTCATGTTTCAGCCCTTTCTTTCAGTCTTTTCTTTAGATAAATTCCTTTAGATAAAAGTCTGAAGGAATTCCTTCAGGCATTTGTCTGAGAAATTTGCCTTGGTTTCTTCCGTTGTAAATTTCTTTGGAAAAAATGTTCGAAGGAATTCACCCTTTGGTTCTTTCTTGAATTTACTTCAGACAAAATTTTGAAGGAATCCCTTGTCTTTTTCTTTGGATTTCCTTCGAACAAAAAATTTGAAAGAATCCTTTGCCTTTTTCCTTGCTCACTTTCCTAAATGCACTCACTACCCTCCGCAAGGGCACTTTGGGTCCTAAATTTCCCTTTGGAGCCTACTTGAATGGTCTCATTTTCAACCTGACTACCCTCCTCAAGGGTACTTTACCTTCGGAGCTTTGTAAAAGACTTGCATTCTTTAAACTGGCCCATTCCTTTGCCAAAAGGCTTGTGCAAACTAGTTGCCCAAAGTGAAATAAACCTTATATCAAATTGAAAACCTACAGGTCTTAAATCTCTCAACTCTTTATAAGAACAAGGCTATTGCAAGGGGAAATGGAACATTTGTAGTAAGGTGAATACATCCAAGACTGACAGCTCAGGACAATAGGGAAAGAAGGGAGACCAATTTTTTGGCCTATAGGACCAAAAATGGTCAACAAATTTGGTGATTCTCAGGGGAAGCATGCCTACTATGCTTTAGGAAAAATATTTGCTTATAGGTATATTGGGCATGGAGTTAAAACACAAACTAAAAGGTTGACAATAAACTTGAGAGATCCAAGAATCAATCATGAAGATTTTACCCCAAACGGTAAACAAAACACACACAAGGCTAAAAAACTATGAACATGCGCTAAAAGCACTTAGGAAAAATAGGGAAAAATAAGGAAAATATGTACATAATGAGAGAAATCTCAGTGATAGTGCTTAAGATATATCCCATTAATTGGGATATGCAGTTCCTCACCATCCAACCTAGAGAGTTGGAATGATTGTGCTGCTTGCACTGAGTGATGACATAAGGACCACTCCATAAGGCATCAAACTTTGTATGTTTTCTAGGTTTAGCTCGGTCCTCATCCCATTTTAAGATAATGTCACCTTCTAAAAATCCTTTTAATGAGGATTTATTATCAAAATGCTTCTTTGTTTGATGTTGATGGTTGGTCATAGAAACCATGGCTTGGTCTCTTGTCTCTTGAAGCTCCATCAATTCATAAAGCTTGACCTCCATGTTGTCACCTTCTTCCAATTGTAGCTGGTGAGTAAGATTCAAAGCTAGCAATTCAATCAAAATAGGAAGTCTAGCTTCCCTTCCATACACAAGCGTGTATGGTGAATTACCAATTGCCCTCTTTGGAGTAACCATATCTCAACACCCACTCACTTATTTTGGTTCCTGTAGAGTAAATTTTTACTCTACGTTGCATTCAAATTTTTGGTCGAGCACTACAATTTTGGTTCCCATACACCTTGGTCATAGCAATAGAGTTGGGCAGAGCACATTTAATTTTGCTTGAGTGTCGAAGTGCAACAGAGGCTACCAAATGTCACCTTTTGAGTGCGGGTTCTCTTTACTCCTTTTTTGTTCCTTTTGTTTTGTTTTGCCTATGTGTTGTATTCAAGTGGAAGCCACCAAGTGTTGCTTTCTAAAACATGGAGCCGACTAGCTGGCATCCTCTGGCCCCCTTGTGTAGCTTTTGAGAAGGCCCCGAAATGTGCCAGGTATCCAGTAGTAGCTAAGCAGAATGCACCATGTGTCAACATCTGCGTCTCATAGAGGCACCCGCTTTTCATTTTATTTTTCGGCAAAGACTTCCAATAAGCTTAGCAGCAAAGCAGCAAAAAGCACTAGGTGGAGTTGCGGAAGGCCTTGAACCACCTTTTTAAAGAAGTAATAGAAGTCACAACATGTCAGCATCTGGGAGACTTTGGTTCAATGCCTGGGTCCAATGCATAAAGGCATCATTTCATTTTGCTTAAGTGCCGAAGTGTAACAGAGGCTGCCAAATGTCACTCTTCAAGTCCCTTTCTATTCCGTCCCTGGAAATAGTGGAAGATGCCACACATCCCTAGAAGAAGAAGTAGAAGATGCCATGTATCTTCCTAGAAGCAGTGAAAGTCACCAATTGTCAATGCCTAAGAGATCTTCTTTTAGTTTCATTATTGAATAAAGATTATGGTGGGCCTCAGGTGTTACTTCAAGAGTCTGTAGAAATTGCCAAGTGTCACCATTCATGAGAGTTCGATATGTGTCTCGAGTGATACTACAAAATAGCGAAAGGGAAGCAAAGAGAGTCGCATGTATTCAATGAATCTGGTGGAAAGCACCAAGTGTCATTTGCTGGTGCTTTCTAAGTAACAAGAGGATTTTTAGGAAATTGACTAAATGTCCCCTCTCGTTTCAACATAACAGGGTGTTCCAGGTATCTGTCTGCCGCAAAGTGAAATGGGGGGAAAATTGGCTGGAGTTAATTTGAGTGGATGGAATAGTCCCTTGGGTAGATTTTTGGAGCCCCCAAAGCATTAAAGGCACTGTTTGTTTATCCCCTGTGAGCGAAGGATGGAGGGGAATTACGTGGGAAAGAAAGTGATGCAAGGAGACATCTGAGGCTATATAAGAAGAATTGTAAAAGTGAAATAGGGGGATTTCTCATAGTTTTAGACTTTCTAAAGTTTTTGACCAGTAATGTATTTTATCTTGTCTCAATTTTCTTGAGTTGTAAACTTGATATAATCATGCATGTTTCTATGCCCTTTATGTGGCTGAATGAATTAAGGAAATTTGAGCTCCATGCCTTGGTTGGTGTTATCTGTGTCATTTGCAAAGTAGTCTATACTGTAGATTTTTTGGAGTTGTGATTAGAAATGTCATTTGCTTTTGTCTCATTTTCTTGAATTGGAAGGTTTACATAATTGTACGTGACTTCTATGCCTCTTATGTGATTGGAAGATTCTGTTAAGAAGATTGAACACTATGTCTTTATTGATGTTCCCTATATCTCAGTGAAAGACTCCCCTGTTGTGAGCCTCTATTTTTGTTATTTCAATCTTTTACATTGATCATGCACTTGTCTGCTCTTAAATGTAATTGAATCCTATAATAGTCTCACTATGCTCAGGTTAGGATTAGGATTACACTCAGGCGCATCACCATAGTTAGGTTTCAATTCCTGCATTTGCATTTCTGTTTAACTTCCTATCCGTTTTCCCCAAACACTTCATACAAAGAAGAGACCAGCTTCTCTAAAATTTGGAGGTTGTTTCAAGCCGCATCATCCCATAACTTGAAACTTCCTATTATTGATTGATTAAGATCAAGCACAAATTTTAAGTCATCAACAGTTTTTGGCATGCCCAGTGTGACCAATCTTGAAGTTCCTTTCAAGACCTCATGAACCAAAGAGCTAAGAAGAGTCAGAGCTATGGACCAGTCACCAGATCACAATCTGCTACAAATCTAGGGTATTCTTTTTCCACCTCTGGTAATTAATCCAAGAAGAAGAGCTAACCAGTTTCTACTGGTACCAAACATGGGAGCCCATGTACCCCCAAGAAATTATGCAAGCTGGAACACTGGTATCCCTTTAATCCTCCCAACACCACTAGTTGTGTGGGACCCTATTCCAATAAATGCTCTAAAAGCTCTGCCCAAATTTAGTGGGCAAGACTCAAAAACACCCGTGGAACATCTTCAAGATGTATCGGATGTCTGTGCCATACACAGTGTCACAGAGCAAAATGTGGCCCTAAGGTTGTTAGTAGCCTCATTCAAAGGGAAGGCCTTAGAATGGTATCGGTCATTGACCCCAAATACCATATCCACATGGGACTAGCTTAGAGATCAGTTCTTCAAGAGATTTGCAGAAAAGGGTGACAAGTCTTCTTTATTACAACAGTTGATCACCATTCAAAGGGAACCACAAGAGGACATGACTAACTTCAACACCAAATTCCAAAAAACTTGGGATAGAATCCCTGTTGTAGCTAAACCACCACCTGGTATGGCCATAGTATTCTATCTCAAGGCTTTAAATTTAGATATATCTATTATGATTCAGTCATTGGGAGGACACACTTTGCTAGTGGCTTATGACCTTGCGGTCAGAGTTGAAAATCATTTAATCAATGCTAAAACGTTACCTCCAAGGCCTCCCATGCCTGTTTTCCTAGAAATTACCTTGCCCCTACCTCAAGAGGTTTCTAAAGCTGTAAGACTGCCTGCGTCTATGTATACTTACCCTCCATCACCTACAAAGCAACTGGTCCCTACTTAGTCATCTGAGATGGACAATATCAAGAGTATGCTAAGGACATTCTCCAATGAGTTGATTAATATGAAGAGGTAGAAAAATACTTTCCCTAAGCCTCCTTATCAAGGCTATCAAGGAAACAGATTTTCATCCCAACCAAACCAATATCAAGGCCCTCCAAGGCAAACTAATCATCAACCAACAAATCAATTAGTTGCTGTTCCCACACCCTCACAGACCCTTCCTCCCAACTCAAATAGGGAGATGGTTCCAAGTCAGAATAATTATGTGGATGATACTAATGCTTGGTGTTTCCCCTACAACAATGCTCACACACCCAGAGATTGTCCTAGGGGTAATCTACAACAAAGGGTGGTTGAGCAGAGAAGAATCGATGGTCAATTTGCCAGTACCAGTAATAGTCAAGCCTACCAGTCTCTCAGCATGAAAAATTTAGTCCTAGTGGCTCAGATGCAAGGAATGTCCTTGCAACAAGAAGAATAAATAGCCCCTAAACATGATTTGTTCTCATGGGTCGAGGATGAAGAAGTAGTTTTCTTGAATGAAGCATCTACCTCCCAAAGACTAATAGTGCAATCTGATTATTACACCAGATCAAAGAGGAGGATGGCGGAGCAACCCAAGATTGCAAGTGGTCAAGTCAAGAATAATCCTCCATCTTAAAGGGAAAGGGATGTTGCTATCAGAAAAGAAGTGCTGTAGCTGATACAAGATCAAGGGATCCCTATCCAGATTCAAGAAAGAGCGAGGTATCCTTATTTCCAAAGAACTTAGTCTTTGGGACCAATCAACATAGTAGACCAATTAAAGAAGACTCCAATGCAAGTATCTATATGGGATATCTTGGCTATTCCTAAACAAAAGACACTACTACAAGAGGCTCTACAAGGGCAAGCAGTACCCAAAGATGCTATTACCAAGGGAGGATATGCTGAAAAAGAAAAGCTCAAAGATACGGTTCCTCCAAAGACAATAGCTTTCATGAACGATGCAGCACAAGTAAGTAAATCCAAGCCAAGGCCTTTCTATTTGACTCTGATAGCTGGAAAGAAACTTCTACATAATGCATTGATAGATTCAGGAGCTAGCACAACTGTGATGCCTAAGCAAATAGCTGATGCTTTGAAAATAAAATATGAACCCCTTGCAAAGGGAGTTATGCAGCTAGATGGCAAAACAGTGCAAACCATAGGGAGAATTAAACAACTCCCCTTGCAGTTATACATATGTCCCAACATAATTGTCAACCAAGATATAGCTGTCATAGATATCCCTCCCATCTTTGGTTTATGTTTATCCAAAGACTTTATAGCAAAAATGGGAGGGTATATGTCTCTTGACTGGTCTCACCTCATCCTGAGAACTAGATACGGTTCAAAGATGAAAATTCTATCTGAACCACTATCCAAAGACCATATTACCAATGAACCAACAATAAGATTAGAATTATATCATGCCATGCTGAATAAAGAAGAAAGGATTTTTGTTGAAGAACTAGGCGACTGGACTGAGCATGATCAAGAAGAAGAAAATAGCTAGTTGTTGGCTATGATGCATAGCGACCTGTATGGGAACTATGACTCTACTGGTTTGGGCACGTATGTCATTTTTGATGAGGATCAGGCTATCCCAAATGTCATAAGGAAAGAGGTACATACTTCCCAAGATTTAGAGCTCTGGACTTTGAATTTTGATGGGGCTAAAAGTAAACATGGTGCTGGAGCAGGAATTTGTCATACTGCTCCAAATGGTGATAAAATTTTAAGGGATATTCGATTCCAATTTGCTTGCACTAATAATGATGCAAAATATGAATCTTTAGTACATGGGCTCCTGTTAGCCAAGAAAAAGGGGATAAAGAACCTAAAAGTAAAAGGAGATTCAGAATTAGTAGTAAAGCAAATTAGGCAAAAGGCAGCAGCCAAAAATGTGAGAATGAGATCCTACATGCATAGGATTTGGGATTTGATAGAATATTTTGAAGCTTTTAATATTGAGATAATCCTTAGAAGTCAAAACTCTGAGGCTGACAGGATGGCTCAGATTGGCTCATAGTTTAACCCAGTAGTTGGCCTATTAGTTAAAAATGAGTCAGTAAAAGTTATAGTGAGATCGACCATTCCAGACAATGATGAAAATTGGCAAGTGTTTGAAAATGATGCTCAGGTAGTCTCTTTCTTATAACAATCAGATGATTTTGCTAATCAGTTATAAACTAAAATTTAAGAGGCATATGGTGATCAGATTATCCAATTAAGGACAAATAAGCTCCCCAAGGGATTGATCACCTTAGAAAACTTGTTTAACCCAGAGGATGTAAGCCTAAAAACGAAAAGGTTCCAGGTAGATAAAGAAAACTATTTTGAGGTAGAGGTGAGTGATGGGAAGAGGCTAAAATTTGGGAATTCCACAACTCAAGAAGAGAAGGAAAAACTAATTGAATTGTGCCAGAGATATGACAGAGTCATAGCTTGGAGCTATGAAGACCTTCATGGATACAACAGAAACATTATCCATCACACAATAGAATTGATAGAGGGATCCAAGCCCATCAGATAGAAATAGAGGCCAATAAATCCAAGGATTGAGCCTTTAATGGTAGATGAGTTATAGAAACTTTTAAACTCCAAAATAATATTTCCAATCAAGCACTTGACCTGGGTATCAAATCTAGTCCCAATTAGGAAAAAGAATGGAGATGTAAGACTGTGTGTAGATTTTAGAGATCTAAATAGAGCATATCTAAAAGACCACTATCCCTTGCCCTCCATGGAAAAAATTCTACAAACTATGGCTGGATCAGAGAGGTTTTCTTTACTTGATGGTTTCTCTAGGTATAATCAGATTTGGCTAGCTGAGGAAGATCAGTACAAAACTGCTTTCACTACCAAATGGGGGACATTTGCCTACGCAAAGATGCCATTTGGTTTATCAAATGCAGGATCCACCTTTAAATGAGCTATGGATATAGCCTTTGGTGAACTCATAAACAAGGTCATCTTGGTCTATCTGGATGACCTCACTATTTTCTCAAAAAATGCTGATGATCATTTTGATCATCTAGAATCTGTCTTCAAGAAATGTCAAGATTTTGGGATATCATTGAATCCCAAGAAATGTATTTTTGTTGTACCTCAGGGTAAACTATTGGGACACATATTGTCTAAGGAAGGGGTTTCTATAGATCCCAAGAGAATCACGGCTATAATGGACCTCCCCATTCTAGAAAACAAAAAAGCAATCCATTCCTTTTTAGGGAAGATCAATTTTGTTAGTAAATTCATATCTGATTTTGCAGGCTTGGTTAGACCAATGACACTCTTGCTAAAAAAGGACCTGGTCTTCAAGTGGACTATAGAAGGAAGGCAAGCTTTTGAGGGGGTCAAGAAAGCTATCTCAGCAACCCCAGTGCTCAAGAACCTAGATTTTTCCAAGCCCTTCGTAATGTATGTCTATGTAGGAGAGTCAAGTATTGTTGTTGTCTTGACTCAAAAGAATGACAAGCTAGAAGGGGAGCACCCAATAGCCTTTTTATCAAGAACTCTCAGAGATTATGAGACTAGATACAATTTTGTGGAAAGACAAGCCTACGCCATGGTAAAAGCCCTTAAGAAATTTAGGCATCTGATATCAGGGAACAAAATTTTGATACTTGTAGCTCACTCAAGTGTCAGGGAATACATCATGGAGGGTGAGTTTACTAAAAAAAGAGCCAATTGGATCACTAAGATCCTTGAATATGATGTAGAAGTCAGACCCACCAAACTAGTCAAAGGCTAGAGTCTATGCCAATATATAACCCAAGAGCTTGAAAAATTGTTACCTGAGGAAGCAGATTCAGAAAGAGAGACAAAGATGATGCTAAAATTGTAGGAGGTTGATCAGGAATCTTGGGTCACAAACAAGATTCAATTTATGAAAAATGGGGTTTATTCAAGAGAACTCCCTTGAAACAAGAGGAGATATTACAGGATACAGGGAGTTCATTTTGTTTTAATTGGACAAGTCCTTTTTAGAAGAAATTTTGATGGGAAATTGTTACAATGTGTAGAACAGGCTGAAGCTCAAAGGATACTGCACAAAATGCATCATGGAATATCAGGGGGACATTTTTTTGCAAAGACCATAGCCATAAAGATAAGTGAGGCAGGGTATTTCTAGCCTACTTTATTTATAGATTGTTATCAGCTAGTTAGAAAATGTCAATCCTGCCAGTATTATATGGGGATGAAAAGAAATGCAGCCATGCCTCTTAGTCCTATAGTTGTGGATGAACCTTTCGCTCAATGGGGTCTTGACTTCATTGGAATGATAAATCTAGTGTCCAGCATGGGTCACAAATAGATATTAACTACCACAGACTATTTCACTAGATGGACTGAAGCAGTCCCACTTAAGGAAGCAACAGAGAATGTGATCTTAGATTTTCTAGGGGGTGTCACTACTCACTTTGGGGCCCCTCGCACCATCATTTTAGATAATGCTAAAGTATTCTTGGGGTTGAAGGTAACTGACTTCGCCTTGAGACATGGAATATATCTGAAAACTTCATCTAACTATTACCCTCAAGGTAATGGTCTAGCAGAATCAACTAACAAGACCCTGATAAGACTCATCAAAAGAGGGGGGGTTGATCATCACAAAGAGTGGCATAAAGTGCTTAATCTAGCACTATGGGCTGATATAATCACGCCCAAGTAGGTGATCAAAATGTCTCCATATAAATTGGTATATGGAAAGTCTGTCGTGATTCCCCTAAGCTTGGAAATCCCTGCTCTTCAGCTGATCAAATAGATTGAGATTGAAGAAAATGGCCCCATGCAGGTCAGACTCACAGAACTTTTGGAAGTTCAAGAAAAGAGGGATATGGCTCATGATTCATTGATCAAACATCATGGAGTGGTTAAGAATTGTTTTGATAAAAGGACTTCAAATCCTAATTTTGAAGTAGGCTCGATTATTTTGAAGTGGGATGCACGAGCCGCCAAGTCAGGTCAGCGTACAAAATTCAAAGCGCTGTGGACTGGTCCATATAGAATTTGCATGTGTAAGAAGAAGAATTCTTTTGAGCTAGAGTCGATGGAAGGAGAACCTAAAGAGATTCCTGTAAATGGAATCTATTTAAAGCATTTTAATTGACTTGGGTCTCTCATGTATTATAGTTAAATAATTTCACTTTCCTGCATTATTTTTCTATTGTTTTCTCACTTTGCTTTTAAATAAGTGTTTTAAACATATGTCGATGGCTCTTTTGAAGCTGTAATTTTCACAATTTTGATCTAGCGGGAGGTGGAGTTTTCTTTTTCAGTAGGCTCAAAATTCCTGAGGGTCGCCAGTAACTGTAGAGTAAATTTTTACTCTACGTTGCATTCAAATTTTTGGTCGAGCACGACAATTTTGGTTTCCATACACCTTGGTCATAGCGACAAAGTTGGGCAGAGCACGTTTCATTTTACTTAAGTGCTGAAGTTCAGTGGAGGCCACCAAATGTCACCTTTTGAGTGTAGATTCTCTTTACTCCTCTTTTGTTCCTTTCATTTTGTTTTACCTAAGTGTTGCATTCAAGCAGAAGCTGCCAAGTGTCACTTTTTGAAACATAGAGCCAACAAACTGGCATCCTTCGGCCCCCTTGTGTAACTTTCAAAAAGGCCATAAAATGTGCCACGTATCCAATAGTAACTAAGTAGAATGCACCACGTGTTAGCATCTACATCTCATAGAGGCACCCACTTTTCATTCTATTTTTTGGCAAAGACTTCCAACAAGCTTAGCAACAAAGCAGTGAAAAGTGCCAGGTGGCAGTCATGGAAGGCCCTAAACCACCTTTTTAAAGAAGTAGTGGAAGTCACAACGTGTCGGCATCTGGGAGACTTTGGTTTAACGTCTAGGTCCAATGCTTTTGTTTAATGCATAAAGGCATCATTTCATTTTGCTTAAGTGCTGAAGTGTAGCAAAGGCTGCCAAATGTCACTATCTGAGTCCCTTTCTACTCCATCCCCAGAAATAGTGAAAGACGCCACACACCCCTAGAAGAAGCAGAAGATGCCATGTATCTTCCCAGAAGCAGCGAAAGTCACCAATTGTCAACGCCTGAGAGATCTTCTTCGAGTTTCATTGCTAAATAAAGATTGTGGTGGGCCTCAGGTGTTACTTCAAGAGTCTATGGAAACTACCAAGTGTCACCATTCATGAGACTCTGATATGTGTCCCAAGTGATAATACAAAATAGCCAAAGGGAAGTAGAGAGAGCTGCATGTATTTGATGAATCTGGTGGAAAGCGCCAAGTGTCATTTGCCGGTGCTTTCTAAGTAACAAGAGGATTTTCAAGAAATTGACTAAGTTCCCCCTCTCGTTTCAACATAACAGGGTGTTCTGTGTATCTATTGCTGCAAAGTGAAATGGGGGGAAAACTAGCTAAGTTAATTCGAGTAGATGGAACAGTCCCTTGGGTAGATTTTTAGAGCCCCCAAAGCATTGAAGGCATTGTCTGTTTGTCCCCTGTGAGCGAAGGATGGAGGGGAATTGCATAGAAAAGAAAGCAATGCAAGGAGACATCCGAGGCTATATAAGAAGAATTGTAAAAGTGAAATAGGGGGGATTTCTCATAGTTTTAGACTTTCTAAAGTTTTTGACCAGTAATATCATTTGCTCTTGTCTCAATTTTCTTGAGTTGTAAAGTTGATATAATTGTGCATGTTTCTGTGCCCTTTATGTGGCTGAATGAATTAAGGAAATTTGAGCTTCATGCCTTGGTTGGTGTTATCTGTGTCATTTGCAAAGTAGTCTATACTTTAGATTTTTTGGAGTTGTGATTAGAAATGTCATTTGCTTTTTTCTCATTTTCTTGAATCAAAAGGTTTACATAAATTTACATGACTTATGTGCCTCTTATGTGATTGGAAGATTCTGTTAAGAAGATTGAAGACTATGCCTTTGTTGACATTCCTTGTATCTCAGTGAAAGACTCCCCTATTGTAAGCCTCTATTTCTATTATTTCAATCTTTTACATTGATCATGCACTTGTCTTATCTTAAATGTAATTGAATCCTATAATATTCTCACTGTGCTCAGGTTAGGATTAGGATTACACTTAGGCGCATCGCCATAGTTAGGTTTCAATTCTTGCATTTTTGTTTCTATTTAACTTCTTATCCCTTTTCCCTAAACACTTCATACAAAGAAGAGACCAACTTCTCTAAAATTTGGAGGTTGTTCAATCTGCATCATCCCATAGCTTGAAACTTCCCATTGTTGATTGGTTAAGATCAAGCTCAAATTTTAAGTCATCAACAATTCCCAAGAAAGCCAATGCATTATCTGAGATGATGGTAGTTGAGATTCCAAACCTTGTCACCAAGCCTTCAAAAAAATTTAGGACTACACTTTCATTGGATTCCTTCAAAGCAATAGCTTTTACCCATCTCATTAAGTAGTCTATAGCAGTCAAGACCCATTTATGGCCAGCACTAGAAGGAGGGTTGATCATCCCTATGAAGTCTAGGCCCCATTGCATGAATGGTTGTTCTACTTGAATAGGCTATAGAGGCATTGCAACTAGATATTTCTTTCCATCAAAGAGAGCACACTTCTTGCACTTTCATACCCAAGCATGGGTGTCTCTGAATAAAGTGGACTAGAAGTAACCAGCTCTTATAATCCTTATAGTTGTAGGCTTAGAAGCAAAGTGACCACCAGTTGGCCCGTCATGAAACTCAGATAGTATCCTATCAACTTGACTTGAGTCTATGCACCTCAAGAGTACTCCTAAAAAATCCATTCTAAATAACACCCCATTAATCAAGACATAAGGGAGAGATTGGAGTCTGAAATACCTCCTCTTAGTCCTATCAAGGCCCTATGGGAACTCACTGGTGAGAAGGAAATGTCTCATGTTTGATGCCCAATCCTTCATGACTGCTAGTTCTTCTATTGTAGCTTCATCATGGAGTATAAAAATGTCATATTTATACTAATTAAGGTCTATAACAAGGTTTTCACATAGCCCTTTTCCCCTTACCAACTTGGTGGTTTTGATGTCCACATCATATTCCATTACTTTGGTGATCCATCTCGCTCTCTTTTCATTTAGATCACGACTGATCAAGAAATATTTGACACTGGGATGTGGCACCATGAGATGAACCTTGCTATTAGATAGCACATGTCTAAATTTCTTTAGGATTTGTATGACTGTAAGGACTTGCTTTTCAACATATGTGTACCTAATTTCAAAACCTTCTAGACCTTGGCTAAAGAATGCAAGAGGTTATTCAAGGTTTTCATCATTTGCTTGGGTAAACATGGCAAGATTACCTCTTCATTACCAAAGGTGTAAAGGTTTAAATCCTTAGAGAAATTAGGATTGGTCAAGGTTTGAGTCTGGATGATAGCCTCCTTGATCCCTTCAAAACTATCCTTCCTTTGCACTGCCCATGCAAACTTCTCATCTTTCTTCAACATGGATGTCAGTGGCTTGACTATCTCAGTAAAATTTAGGATAAATCTCCTAATAAAATTTATTCTACCAAAGAATATTTACAAACCTTTCTTATGCTTAGGCAAGGACAATACTAGGATGGTGCAGAATCTTTCTGGATCAATGGTCAAGCCCCCTTTTAAAACAACATGGCTAAGGAGTTTACCTTCATAGATAGAGAACATGCATTTCTTTGGGTTGAGAGAGATACCAAACTCTCTACACCTCTCAAATATTTTCCTAAGGTGCTTCAAATTTTGGCCTACCTCATTAGAAAACACTATCACATCATCAAGATAGACCAATACAATATTATTTATCAGGCCCTGGAAAACCATGTCCATGGCTCATTGAAAAGTAGATCCAACATTGGATAGTCCAAATGGAATTTTATGGTAAGCAAACATCCCCCACTTAGTAGTGAAGGTTATCTTATATTGATCATAGTCTTGCACTTGAATCTAACTATACCTTAAATACCCATCCAGGAGGGAGAAATGTTCACTACCTTTCACCATTTAGAGGATTTGCTCCATACTTGGGAGAGGATAGTGATCTTTCAATGAGACTCTATTGAGGTCCCTAAAATCCACACATAGTCTGATCTCCCCATTCTTTTTCCTAACGGGCACTAGATTGGCTAGCCAAGAAGAGTGTTTGATAGGAAATATGATCCTAGACTCAATCAGCTTAGTGAGCTCCTTCCACATGAGAGGCTCAATCTTTGGGTTGAAATGCCTTTATTTTTGTTTGATGGGATTGGTGCCTTCCTCCATCTCAATGGTGTGTTGGGCCAAGCTTGGGTCAAAACCCTTCAAGTCACTATACTCCCAAGTGAAAACATTAGCAAATTCTTTGCACAATAAAATGAAAGCATGCCTTTCATCATCTGTATATACCTTCCCAAGTGCAAGTAGCCTGTTCTTGAATATTTTAACTTTTTCATAGTTTTCTCTCTTGTTTGTGATGCTTAATTTATCATTTTTTAGTTTTTCATCCTCATTGAAGATGCTTTCAAGAGTGACTAAGCCTTTGAAAAGTTTTTTTTCTTTAGCTAAATAATCTAGCCGCCATACTACTACTATAACTTGGCTTGATTTCTAGAGGCAAACTCAACCTCCTCTTGTAAGAAGAGTGCTATCTATCGATCACTATTAGACACCTACCAATTGGTGACATTATTAGGCACAGAGGGTCTAATTACCACTTTTAAATGGCATGGACTAATGTCTCAGCCTATCTCCTTGGGGATGTCAAACTAGGCACCAAGTACTGCTAGTCTGTCTACTTGCTTATTCTACTCTCTTGGAATGGAATTAACATTGAAAGCAAGGAAACTCTCCACTAAGTCCCACACCCTGTGCTTGTAAGACTTAAACAAGGAATTCTTTGTCAGATTTTGGCCTCTCACGTGATTTATGATCAACTCACTATCTCCAAAAACCTACAGTTCTTTAATTCCTCTTTTCCTTGCCCACTCCAAACCATGAATGAGAGACTCATATTTTGCAACATTGCAAGTGCAATAAAATTGGAACCTAAAAGTTGAGAAGTGTTTCTCCTTTGAAGTGGAAATTAACACTACTCCACCACCAACTCCCAATTTTCTTCTTGAGCCATCAAAGAAGAGTTGCCATAAACTCAAGCTTTCCTAGTTTGCTTTCATCAAATTTGGCACAAGAGTATCATCTTCATGCATGTAATAAATTCCATGACCTACCTCTTCTATAAAATTTTATGGGTCATATTCAAAGTTGTCACTTTCCCATTCATCTAAGAGCAGGTTAGCAACTCCTTCAAGGGTAGAGGGCAAAGATTGGTCCATTTGAAATTATTCTTCATCAATGATGGCATAGTTAACATTCACCACCTTGAGTGAGTACGAATCTAGATGATATCTATGGATTGGATCTAAATCAATCTTGACCTTAGTCCCATATTTGGTTTTAAAAACCATTTAAGACTAGTTTCCTTCTAGGTACCCACCTATTTTAGATGTGAAATCCCTGGACAAGCAGATAGTGAAGTAGGGAGGAACATCCACCACTACCACATCATGGGGAACTGATAAATTTAGACATGCATGTAATGTTAGATTCAAGCCTCGTATCACTCCTAGTGTTTTGGCTGGTGATTCATCTAGCTACATGACTCCCTTAGTCATCTCCTCATATTTGAGTCCTAGCTTATCCACTATGCATTTGGGAATTACTGAAGTGCTTACCCCACTATCAATAATGCATTTGTGTACTAAGAAATATCCTATGACTAAGGATAGATATAAAGGGGGAACCTTTTCATCTTTTTTTGCTTAGCCTACTATGGAAGGGTGCCCATTCATGATCAAAACATTATCAACTTTTGTTGGGATAGTTAGTTCATTTAGCCTGTGCAATTCCTTCTAGAGTATGTCCTTTTGTCTCAGCATTTCTAATGAATCTGACAAAGAGATATTCATGTGCAGCTTCTTCATCTGGTCTACCATATTGATTTGAGGGTTGCTCCTTTTTAAATTTTTTTGGGGGCACTTACAGCCTGAAGTACAGGTTGAGGAGCTGAGGGTGCAACTGGTGGCCTATAATTTTGAAATTTTTGGTTCTCATGTGATGAAGAAGATTCTATAGACATTTGGGCAGCTGCCTAAGCTTCCTCCATAGCTTTCCTTTTGGACCTAGTGTTGGTTGAAACACAATCACCTTGGTTGTTCATACTACCCACATAGTTGACTACACAAAATTCACCTTCTAGGTGATTCATGAGAGTGGAATTAGACTGAGCCTGTCTACTATCCATGCCAGGTTGTACTAATGCCTCAAAGCTTGGGAATTGGGTAGCTGCCTGATTGTCTTATACATTCATATATTGACTCAGTGTCTCATTTGTATAAACAACCTATTCTTGACCATATCCCAGGGGCGAGCAATTAGACTGCTCTTGTACCAGATTATTTTAAGTGGGCATAAGAGCTTTGGATGATGAAGGAGCACTTAGATTATACCCTTGATATGGTCAGGCTTGTGCAAACTAACCCTATCCTTGATTATAATTCTAAAAAAGGGGTCTATTTGCTTGTTTGAACTACTAGTATCCCTGATTTGGCTGATAATTTTGAGCTTGTTGCCTTTTGAGGGCCACTAATTCATTGGTCATGATTTTTAATAAGATCTTAACTTCATGAAGGTCATTAGGCAAGGTATCAATCAGCTTTTATATGCCAGGCAGAAGAGTTAAGGTTGGTGCAATAGTCTGAACTAGAGGTGGCAATTTAGGAAAGAGTGGCATATGAGGTCTAGGGGTTATCTTTCCTTCTTGTACCAGGATATTTTCAGTGGCTATGGCTATTTCATAGACAGATGGCAACACTTGTCCTCCCATGGATTGTATCTTGATAGCAATGTCACTATTCAAAGCTTTCAAGTAATAGAGAAAAGCATAGCTTGGGGTTGACCTCACTAAAATGGGGATTCTATTCTAGGTTTTCTTAAACCTGGTATTGGAATCCTACATGAATTCATGTGGAGATATTTTCATGGTGGTTAGTTGCTCAACAAGAGAGAGGTGGTCACTCTTTTCCCCAAATCTATTTGTCAAGAGAGTGCCCAATATATTCCATTTGCTGACTGAATTCATAGGCAAAGTTCCATACCAGTCCAGAACCTTACCCTTAAAAGATAATGCTAACAACCTGATGGCTATGTTCTCTTTAGTGACATTATGAATGTTACAGAGGTTGGTGATATTTTTGATGTGATCAATAGCGGTAATAGGCCCCTCTCCATTAAAGGGAGGAACACTCTTAAGGGTAGTCCCTAGGATTGGGTCATAATGCAGAAGGTTTAAAGGGATCTAACCATGAAAGGCTACAAAAGGTAAATCCATGGTGATAACAGGGTTCATTTAGGGCCTTCTTGCGTAAGTAAATTTTATAGCAAGTCTAGGAAAATGACTTGTTGTATAGGGATGAGTCCTTACAAACCTCAATCACCTTACTGAGTTTAATGGTAGTTCAACGAATTCAAAAGGGACACCCTTGGTAGAAGATATTATGGTGGCCTTAGTCATGGGATGTCAGGATGATATCTAACTAGAGACTAATGTTCTTGAAAATGGAGTCACCAAATGTTGGGTTAGTTTTTCATTCTTGTAGTGACAGGACCAGCACCAATCTTGGAACTTTTTTTGGCATTAAAATTGGTCCCATCAGGTGTGCCAAAAATTGTTGATGCTATGGATTGCACCCTTGAAAGAAGGCTTAGCTTCTCTCTTCCATGTGGCACAATGGAGACTCCCCTCTTACTGTGGGTTTGGTAAAACTAAGGAAAGAATCTCTAGATAAGGGCTAGCTCCCTTTGATGCATCTCTGAGGTCTTTCACTACTACTATTAATAATGTGGGGGTGAAAAGGGAGAAGGATATAACCAAAATAGAAACTAATCTAAGTGGTGATGCACCAAATGATTTTTATCTACTTAGCTATCAACACTTAAGACCAAAAGGGGGCAAATAGACACTTTATCTGATAAAAGACCAAACTATAGGGTGCTTTAATAGGGGGCTTAATAAAGACACAAGGAAAAGGAACTTACCATAGGCACTATAGAAAACACGCTATTAGATAACTACTCTCCTGTCTTTGTGCTCCAGATGAAGCACTTCCTGTTAACCTACATAAATGGCTTTAGCTACACTAGATATGTTGGTGTCAATCTATGAAAGCATCAAGCTAAAATGATTGAACACAGAGTTGATACACAGACATACTCAAAAGTATAACTAGTCAAATAGAGGTAAAATGCATTCTTATTGATTCAAAGGTGAAATTTGGTAGGGATTCACCTTAAAAAATGAGAGATATCTTTCCCCACTAAGAGGTTACAATATATAGCATAAAGAAGAAGACTTTGGCACCTTCCAAAACAAGTGGCCCATGCTGCATTGAATGCCTGGAAAAGAGGAAGTCTGCTTTAGGAACCATGCTATGGCTATTGTAGGTCTTTGACTTTGGTGCTTAAATCATATTAAATGTCACTAAAATAGCATGGGCCACTTTGTCTATTTGAATGATAAGGCCACTTCTTAATGAATTTCACATGACTATCTACCCATTAATGTAAAATGAGGAAAAAGGGCCACTCTATTGAATGCCCACACTCTCCTTGGTATCCAATTGGTGTAGACTATTTCATCTGCTATAATAACTTCCTATATTGATGCTTTTTGTGCCACTTGGACTATTCTATCTGCTCCTGCACTTGGCTTTTGTCTTTTCCTGGCTCTTCGACCCTCAAGGCTATCTTCTATCATTTCTTGGCTCTTCAAGCTCCCTTTTTAGTGGGTTGCTGAGTTTATCCTTGGGTCTCTGAGCCCACTTTGAATTCCTTATAACCTATGCTCAAGAGCTCTTTCAGGCTCTTCTTCAACTATTAACCCATTTTCATGTGTGGGCCCATCCTTAAGCATTTGAAAATTAATGGCTATCTTATCACCATAAAGTTAATGTTCTTGGGCCCATCGCCATTTGAAAGCCAATGGCTATTTCATTGTCTTGAATTTGACATCTGTGGGCCCATAATTATCTTTGGTAATTCCTTTGGCTTTTATGGAATGAACCTTCTCGAAGGGAAGGTGTTCCTTCCAAAAATTGGAAAAGGTCCCTTTTGTGTCCCTGAGAGTCCCCCACAAGGGCACTTGCCCTTCGAGATCCTTCAGCTTCTCAATTCCTTCAGGTAAAATGTTCGAAGGAATTCCTTTAGACATTTTGCTCGAAGGAAAACTTGCCTTCATGCCTCAGGCCTTTCTTTCAGTCTTTTCTTTAGATAAATTCCTTCAAACAAAAGTCTGAAGGAATTCGTTTGGGCATTTATCTGAGGAATTTACCTTAGTTTCTTCCCTTGTGAATTTCTTTAGACAAAATGTTTGAAGGAATTCCTTCGAGCACTTTGTTCGAAGGAATTCACCCTTTGGTTCTTCCTTAGATTTCCTTTGGACAAAATTTTGAAGGAATCCCTTGTCTTTTTCTTTGGATTTCCTTCAGACAAAAAATCTAAAGGAATCATTTGCCTTTCTCCTTGCTCACTTTCCTAAATGTGCTCACTACCCTTCGTAAGGGCACTTTGGGTCCAAAATTGCCCTTCAGAGCCTGCTTGAATGGTCCCATTTTCAACTTGACTACTCTTCGTAAGGGCACTTGACCTTCGAAGCTTTGTAAAAGACTTGCATTCTTTGAACTGGCCCATTCCTTTGCCAAAAGGCTTGTGCAAACTAACTGCCCAAAGCAAAATAAGCCTTATATCAAACTAAAAACCTACAAGTCTTAGATCTCTTAACTCTTTATAAGAACAAGGCTATTTCAAGGGGAAATGGAGCATTTGTAGTAAGGTGAATACATCCAAGACTGATGGCTCAGGATAATAGGTAAATAAGGGAGACTAATTTTTTGGCCTAAAGGACCAAAAATGGTCAACAAGCCCCTCAATGATTCACATTTTCATCCATTCTTTTGTTAAAATAATTCAATTCACCTTCTATCTAACTTAAGCTCATCCCTTATTTTATGAGATTACCACCTTCATTCCTTCACTTTGAGGAAAACTGATTATAATATAGAATCATGTGATTATCCATCACAACATTAGCCTCAGTCATAAATATGGGTACCATGGCTCTACCCATGGCATGATTCTCATGGATACTTTTCATCCCTAATAGGAAGGAATCCCATGGTCATTGTCTCTTAAAGCATCCTCTCACCCACTATTCAACCTTATTGTGCTATAGTTTTACCTTCATAAAGGTAATCCTTAAGCCTATATAAGCAAGTCTATGTCTAGCAAAAAAAAAAGTATAAAATATTCCATCTTATAGGTCATCTTTAGCATTGTAAACTACTCCCTTGAAGGACAACTACCAAAATAATTCAAAAATTACTTAATATAAGTAGATTTTTCCCTTAAAGGACAACTATCACATGCCTAAAACAAATCAAAAACCTAAACCCACTCCCTTGAAGGATGGATAAGTCCAATAAAGTCTAACATTTATCAAAATAGGCAATTTCTTGGAATCTTCTCACATCGATCATCTTCCCCAACCTCTCAACACATTACAAGACCCATTTTTAAATTCCAAAAATATAAAAAATTTAGAAGATGCAATCAGATTTCACAAAATCAAATTAGTAGACTTCATCAATTAGTCTACACCAAACTATGGCATAGACTTGTTTATACTGGCTCTTCTACAACCTATAAAAGAGACAAGCTAGACACAAAATAAGGCTCCATTTTCATCCATCTCCCTTTTACCCTCCATAAAGTAAGGGATTTCAAGCTTACTTGACATAATGTGATTTATTAACAAACTAATGAATACTAAATGTGAAACATATGAAGGGCTTAGGTTTATAAGCAGATATAACTTCCTATATTAGTCCATACTAATGAAATATCATCATGTCTCCTTCTTTCTCATACCTACTTGTTGATACATTCATTAAGACGTTTGTCTTTTGATTGTTTTAACTTTTTTCTCTTTTCTTATATATAGTTTTGTTGTCCAAACTTAATTTATTTGTTAATATATTCTTCAATCACCTCTAAATACAATCATAACATTTAACAACATTTAATACATTATGTGTTTTATTACGTGATTGTCATTATCTATTTACATCATTTATTTAAGTATTTTTTATCATAAAAAAATTCTAATTAGAAATCACCATCCTATTGCCATCTCATCTAGTTAAACAATCATCACATAAATCAACTTAATTCTATCACATCTAATCCATTATAACTTTTATCATAAACTTAATAACCACATTAATCACTTTTTCATAAATAAATGAGTCATGCAAATATGTCATCCATCATATAGCTATATGAGTATGAGATCACATATATTCATAACATTCATTTAAGTATCCACATTTACAACATTTAAATAAGCATACACCTACTAAGCAGGAAAAATGATAAAACATTCATAACCATAAATCACCACATGTCATAACATCATATAAACATCCTAATGTCATAAACAACATCATCAATAATCATAAGCTAACCACCACATCATAAATAATCATAAACAACAAAAATCATGATCATCACATAATAACTCATAATCAAAATGCAACACACACACACACACACACACACACACACACATCAAATAGCCACGTCTCTCAAAATGATATCGACATCTCACTGCATCAACTCACAGGTCGATATAAAAATATTAGTAATACAAAGGGAGTCATGTAGAGTCTATGGTGCAAGGAAATTGCTACCCCTTGGAGCCTGCCCATCTCTAGGACCCATTTAAGCACCTATAGATACTTCCCACTCACTCAAAGTCATGATGATAACTCTCCATCTCATAATCCACTCTACCACATACTCAATATACAAAGGTGCATCTGGTAGCTGTGTGAAGATAAGTGCTTCATAATACCTCAGCTCCTCTATAGTGGCTACATATCTAGACACTGAGACCATCCAAGCTAGTCCTATAGGTGCCTACCCCTTGCCTATCTAAATTCATCTATCTATGCACAAATCAAGGTCACCTATGCCTATAACCCATCCTTATCCTATGTGATGGTGGCCACTTTTCCCTATGTTGCACCTCTCTCCTAAGTAATAAAGGCTAGTTATGCTTGTGCATGATTCCTCTACTATGTGAGGATAGTCAATTGTCCCCTTAAGATTATCCCTATCTTACATCCTCATATCTAAATATCCTTGTGTTTTATCCCTATCTAAAGTCATAGCCTTTAGTACTGCCTATGTTTTATCTAATTTCACTCTTGCTGATTCCCTTTTAGTGATCACGACCTATCTATCTAGGGCATCAACATCCATCTAATCACCCCCTTCATCCATATATAAATCAACAACCTATTCATGTCCACCTATGCCTCTTTCCTAACCCTATCCCCCATTCCCTCTAAAAATTATGGCATAGTGTCCCTACCACCATACAATGTACTCCTATGTAACTCTAGCATAATCAACACCTATTATAACTTATAGCTCTTCATACTCAAACTCCTCCTCAATTAGTTATGGTGGAGGTAATGGTGCCTCTGAATCCTCTCACCTATACCATCATTTTCACTTAGACAAAGGACACACAATAATCACCAACATGTAAAATGCTAAAATTGGAATGCTTTTTAACCTTTTATGCCATCAACAACCTTTTTTAGAGTTTAGCCAGTGACTATCATTAGTCACCAATTTGGATTTAGTTGAACATCACTGGTCAAACCTGACCATCGTAGGTCAACCCAATTTAGGTTTTTTTACCCCCTCCCTCCCATTTTCATCCTAAATGATCCCTTTTCAAACTTAAAATCACTCTCTAACCTAATTTCCCTTTGGATACTTAGCCCACTTGTTCGCATTAGTTTTGTGATAACCTACAATGACATACCTTCACCAAAATTTCCCACCTTGCCACACTTCACACCATTCTGCTCGACCATGACTTTTTAGTATGCCACCTTTCAGCTACCTTAGAATGTGTTGACTTATAGTTCCAACACCTGTAACCACTTTCATTTGCTCAAGATCACTCTACTTTTACCCCCTAATAACATGAACACCTTTGCACAAAAACTTGCATTTATAAGTACACCCATATCTGTAATGTCTAATGCAATGGCCTAGTTCACTTGTCACTTTTCATCCTTTTATAAGCCTTATTTTTTGCTTCATACCATCTTACCCATTTTGCCATTTTATTCCATATTATCTACTTTTCCACTCCCATATACACTTGTCAAACTTGCACCCAACTTAATTTTACCCTCATCACATCCTAGTTTGAGGGGTATCACCTCCTCGCATACTCAAGGTATCTAATTTACAACTGCACTTATTGTTTTTGGTTTGTAGCTTGAGGATGCAACCTACACAACAAAAAGGGGCAAAATGTAGACACTAAAAAGTTGCATAGTTCTAGTCATCATCAAGCACCCCTTGGCCCCCTTGGCCCTTTGGGTTAGGATTAATTATTAAAATCTTTTAACACACCCACTTACCCCATTTGGCTAAATTAATTAAGTTAATTAATTTTAAAAGGCCTATTTACACCTCTTCACCCAAACCCATGGCTAACTAATTGATACTTAGCCTTAAGACTAATTCCCACCTAGGCATTTAATGCCTTAACTCCCTAGACTTATTATTCATGCATACTAATGTAGTATTTATTAACCTCAGACCATTTCTATTAGTATTAACAACCAACCTTAAGTGAAAATAGCCAAAATTAGCAAATTTTGACTATTTCTCCTTGATCGATGTCAACCACCCCTTGATTGATGTCAGTTGACCATGACCAATGATGGTTACTTAATGTCACCCAAAAACCTTGCCTTAGGAGGTTGAATTTATCTTTTACATGAGAAACTTAATCTCTCAAGTGAATCAAAGCTCCTTGGTGAACTAGGAACTAAACTAAAGAGATCAAAGTGCTTCAACAACTCACTATAAAGAGCTCCAGTACTATTATTCTACCTGTATTGCTCTAGAATCCCACATAACTTGAACTCAACCTCAACATTCTTCTAGGTTAGAAAAACTCCAAAGCCAAGTATACCTACACTTGCATCAAGTTCTATTACTAGATTCAGTAGTTTTATTTTCTTACATCCATTTATCATCCCTCTCACACCATCTTTTTGTGTTGGATTTCAACAAATTTTAGCACTCCATCTCCCATCAATCAACCAAATACTATCTCATTCACCTAAATATCCAACTTGTAGGTTTGATACTTCTAAGAACCTATTTTACATTTACGACCATTCCTAAACCCAAAAACAATCCATACATGTCTTCATGTAACCAACCAACAAACATTTTTCCCAAACTAGGACTTACAGAGACTTGTACTAGTCATCTCTAATTGTAAATGGTAATTCCTCGACTGGTAATGGTTATCTCAATTGACACTATTTGTATAGTGACCGGCACCGGTCACTGTGTATTTCGTTTTGCCAAAAACAACAAGCAATTTCCACTTATTATCACAAACCCAAATTTTGATTTCTAAGTTTGTGTCACACCAAAGAGGCCTAAACTATTTTATGAAATAGGTTTGAACATTTTAGTACTATTTTTTCATAATATATTTCTATTTTAATCAAAATCACTTATTTCCATTGAATCATCTCTTGCATTAAGTTTTAGTATTTTCTATTATTTCATGCAAACACTTATTTCTATCTTTTTTGAACTCAGTTGTTTAAAGAATGGATTGACAACCTCCAAGGAAGCCTAGTGCTTCTTGGATCTAGATTTTGATAGGTATTCCACTCATATATCTTACTAATCCACCCTTTTTTAATTCTTCTCTTATCTGCAGGTCATCCTCCTGAGCGAAATAGGAGTATCTACAATCGATTAGATCACGTGCATACTAAAAAATTAGGTTCTTATAAACCACACTCCTCTTTGAGTTTCTTCTTATTTTCTAATAAAAAGATAAAATAAACATGAAAAAATAGTGAAACACTACTAAATTATTGCAAAAATCAAATAAGTAAACCTTACATAAGAAAGGAAAATCAACTATGTCAAACCAAGGATACATGCAAAAATGGTAATCAAACATCAATGTGAAAAAATAAAAGTCATTACTTCAACAAAGATGGACAAAAAAATGGTAAAACAACATTGATGAGTGAGTAGTCACAATCCTTACTCAAGAATCAATAGTAAAAGTGCATGAAATGGAAAATAACATTGGTGAATGAGAAGTAACAATCCAACCTCACTCAACAATGGAAAAAATACTAAAAATTTAGAAATGGATGTAGGTGTTTGAAAAAAAGGAAGGTACAAAAATGGAAAATGGTAAAATAAACCAAGGCAATTATAGAAATGTAAAGCAATGGTGTAAAGAAAATAATCCATAGTCACTCAAACATACTATTTTGTTCTAAGGATAGATAAAAATGAAACAAATTAGTGCTAACATGTTTTAAGATGTGAAAAAAAGGAAATATAGAAGTGGTAAAATATATTTTAAATCACACTTTCCTATCAAGGGGGGAAATGAAATGGGTGGAGGGGAAAATGAAGGAAAAAGTAAGGTAGAGAAACTCTTTATTGAAGTCAAGACACTTAAATTCTGTTTGTTAAAACAAGAGAACTTTCAACATTAAGGACTTTGAAGAATTCCACAAATATTAGGTCATCAAATGAGGTATTAATATCATCCCATGAAGGCTATATGCATGAAAATTAAAATGGATCTACCTTCCCACAATGTGTTCCCCATTCTTCAAGACCCCTTATAGAACCATTGGTCTACTATGAAAATTAGGTACTTGTGTGAGAAGTTAACTAAGACCATATATTATTTTGAATTCTCCTATCCCAATATATTGGCCTACCACACCCAAATGGACCTTCGACTTATCATGAGGCCAACTGTGGAGTTTGATATTTGATTAGAGATAGTAGATGTGCTATTAATCATGTATTTTGGCATGATTTTGATTTATAACTTTATATGTTACCTTTTGATCATTACCTTTTATTTCAAATTATTTTCCTTTTAACTTTTGATGGCTTTTTCTATTTCTCTTCCATATAAATTCAAAAAACCAAACATGAGTGCTAAAGATGACTATCATTTGAAAACTTTGGACTTGGTTGCCAAGAAAGATAACTTAGAGAATATGGTGTCTAATAGTCTTGTTAATTTAGGTGAAATAAAAGTGTTATCTTAACTTTGACCTTGATTTATCCAAAGTAGATTGAAGGGAAAGGAAATCGAGGAGAATGAAACATGAAACATTTTGAATTACTTCAAATTATAAAAAAATGTGACAAAAGTGAAAAAGGGATACAATGATAGGGAAGTGTGATTCCTTATCATAAGAATGTTGGAAGTGTAGGGAAACATACTAACGTATTTTATTATGCAAGTTTTATCTACAAAATAAGCAAAAGCTAAAGTTGAGAACAAGGGATCATAGGCTTGTAACCATTTATTAACATTCTAGAAAATGAACACTAAATTAATTAAATATGGTGATTTATGAGGAGGGCTTGGTCCTCATAAAAAAATTAGGTGGGATGGAAATGGCATCATTAGTTTTCATAGGAGAATAAAGAAGGGATGAGGGAGTCTCATTATCCACCTCCATAGGGATATAGGACATCAAACTATGATTGTCATCAGCTTCAGGAGTTTTCTTGAAACTGAGACCATGTTTCTTGTGTGGTTTTCTAAGATCATTTATTTTGACCTCATGATTTCCTTTTTCATTACATCTTAAGCCAAAACTTTTCCAAGCACATAATTGTAAATAAGTTTGCATAAAGTGTGGTTTGTCAAGAAAGGAAAAGTTAAATGTGAAAGGTTTGGTACGCATTTGAATTTCCATGTATAAAAGGGATTGGTCTATTCCTCCATACATTAAGTGTCTTTGTAGGTAAGGAGGTACAAAGAGGATAATGTATCATTTATTGGGTTGGTAAGTGAGTTATTTATTAGGACATCCATATTCCTGATGGATTGATAAGGTGTTAAAAATTAACAACTGATAGTCCCCTATAGAGAACTATTCAAATGTTGAGTCAAAAAAGTTTACATCAGGGATACAAGATGAATGTATAGTAGAGCTATCACATGTTTCCCCCAAAAATAATGGACTTAAGTTATTTAGGGGGATCAAGACATCATTAGGCTAATAGGTCAAGTTGTAAGTATTGAATGGATGTGGATCTATTGGGACAACATGGATCTCGCCTTCATGCTCAAATTTAAGACATCGATTCAAAGTGGAGGGAACACAATGCATAGCATGTATCCAAGGATGCCATAATAGGATGTTATATTGAAATTCCTAGTATATCTTGTAAAATAACTCTAGGAGGGTACATAAACCTACTTAGATAGGGATAATAATTGTACCTAATGTGGGGGCAATCATATCATTAAAATCTTATATGATGGTTGGAGATTGAGATACAATAGTTTTAGGTAACTAAAGTTGTCTAAAAGTGTGTGAGGAGATAATAATTTTATTAGATCCATTGTCAATCATAACTCTTTTAATCCATATATGATTAACTTATTTAGTAATAAATAATGATGGGTCCTGATAATTGGGTTATAATGGGGATATTTATGAGTCATGAAATACAATGGAAGAGGACTTTTTCAAAGATATAATGAAGGCCGATAGATGTTGAGGTTTATTGGATTGTATCTAGGTGGCCTGCAAGGCCTATATCATAGCTTCACGATGTTGTAGAGAATTTTGGACAAGTTTGTCTAAAGACGTATTAACAAGAAGTTGGTGGAGTTATTTCAGAATCAATATCTATATCAACTATGAGGAATTATTATTCTGTGATTTCTCTAAAATTGAAACCTTGGGTTTTGGGATAGGCATTTTAGGATTGTTTGTGGTAGAAGCATGAGCTTTTGCAATAATCACCTTGGATTTGTTGGGATTATGGGTTTTATGACCCTATGTCTGGGATCAAATGGTTATATGTATTGTGTCTATTTGAAATAATGGAAGGTTTGTTGTGCTTCTAGAATCATTCAAGTCTAGAGAATTTAAGAGTGATTGATATTGAGTTTCATCAAAGGTTGAAGCTTGTTCTAACCCTCTCGGTAATGTACTAGTTCCCAGGGTGGTCTTAACTCTAGTAGTTTGACTATGAGGATAATCATGACCAAATCATTCTAGTAAAAGATCATCCTCTTCTAATAAATTTTGGACTACAGATTTTAGCATGTTATAACTTTTGGTATAATGTCCCTCTATTTGATGGTAAGCATATTTATTCCTTTCCTAATACCATGCCAATTTTTGAGTATGAAGGTTAACATGCCTTATAGGTGATAATGTGATAAGGGAGGTTTGAAGGAGTTGATCAAGAATATTTAATTGATCTTGGTTGGGCTTTTTGACCTATCAAGGCATTAGCATGAGAGCTACACTTACTTTCATTTCTTGATTCCTCTCATTGATTATTTGAATATTTCCCATAGAATGTACGTTATGCTTCGAATAAGACCTTACATAGATATTTTGAGGGTAATAAGGATTTAAGGGATTATATATTATAATTATTATTATGGGAAGATCCCTTTGTACTGGTGTATGATTCTTAGAAGAGGATTCCATAATGGTGGATTTTTGTCTTACAAAAGGATGAGGTCCCAATATGGAGGCTCTAGTTCGAATTGATGGCAAAAACATTTTAACTTTTTGAGCTTGATCAAAAGTAGTAGGGATATCCTATTTAGGGATTTCCATTCTTATTTTTAGATATATATGAGGATTGTATTCATGGGCCCCCAAACCAAAAGAAACCATAAAAGACAAACATCCAGAATAACTAAGACAATAAAAAAACTAGCCACCCCTAGTGACACAAAGCATGAACCAGAACAAAAGATAGCAAAAAAAACTAGATGACCTAGTGAAAACAACCAGAGATAGTAAAATAATAATAATTATACTAAACCCACCATGGCTTCCTCCTCTAAGTCTAGAATGTAAACTATATTCCCACCCATGGGATTTTCCATAGCTTTCCCAAACTAGACCTCCATCTTCACCTTTCTATTTACACCTTCCTTGCAAGTAGCCAAAAATATATCCTGGCTAGTGTTTCCTTGATCCCCACTTCCATAAACTTCTTCTAAGGATTTCCTGCACCAGGATAGTGCCGTGATTTCCTTCTGATGAATCCATTTGACTAATTTTTTAACAACTTTGACCCTGCACCTTCCATGATGATGCTCCCGCATTCTTGCCATTTCAAGAATTTGGGCCTTTAGATGCTCTAACATGGGTAGCATGGGGAGATCACCCACTAATGTGCCCTACTTCAAAACCTTCTTATGTATTGCCTCCATAAATTTAACCAGCACCTTCAACTACATCTCCAACACCTTGAAAGTTGCGAGTGGCACCATTCCAAGACCATCTCTCCCTAAAAATGAGAGATTTGGAAAGGGTGACAAATCATGCAACAAGATTTTCTTGATTAGTCCCATTCTCACCTCTAGTCTCACATAGAATATCATCACTTGGGCCACCACCTCTACATCAAAAACTAGTGCCATTAGGTTAGACATGGACATTATTACAATTTGTGAATTCACTTGATAACCCATCCCTTGTTGTAGGAACTTTAACCCCAAGACATATGAAATCACCTCAAAGAACTCCTTTGATAGTAGATATAAAATATGTGACATCCTCACCCTCAAGACATGGCCCATGAAATCCATCTCTCACACTTTGCTTCCTCCATAAATGCTTGGGATTACCAGAGACACGTTCATTATATCATCCATTCTACCACCCTTTGTTTCCACTAGCACCTGCTCTTGCAAACCCTATCGATGACCCATGTACCCACTCAAATTCACATAAAAATTTGGGATGAACATGATTACACCACTAGCTATCCACATACATCCCCTCAAGTAAAGCCCAACCACCATTTAAGTGAATGATGCTCAGAGATTCATCTTGAATGTTTCCCCATATGGAAGGCTCCCCATTCATGTGAAAAACAAACTTTAGCATTTATTACTTGGACATCCCATGATGAGTCCCCATTTTAGCTAGCCTCCAAATATGGCCAAACACTCTCCCCTCTAAAGTTTGCAGGGGTCTATCCTAGAAACCACTCCACTACCACCCCTCCTTATCTGAGTGTGATTGAGGAGAGGTTGTTAGGATCCTACTCCAACAATAAGAGTATATATGATTACCTTGTATTAGCAACTAAACACGGAATTATACCAGAATGAACAAGTAACTAGAATTCACAAATAACACAGAATATGAGAGACAATACACAATCTTGTATTAATACTCATCTAGAAAGAAAATACAATAAAAAAGATGCCACTTCTTCTCCACACCTCTCAAAAGCTTCCCACACCTCAAGTGTACACAGTAATTTTCTTCAAGAGTTCACTCTCCTACCAAAAATGGTCCCAACACACAACTCACACATAGAATTGGTGTTCACCTCTTCAACCAGTTAGTAATAACCCTGCCAGTACACAAGTACTCAAAGTACTTCAAGTAGATCTCAAAGTGATCTTACTTACCATGTAGATCTTCTCCCATGAGCTTGCAACAACCTGAAACTCAAATGATCTTACACTTGGAAGGATCTTCCTCACCTTCCTCTATTTGCACTAATTACAATACATGCCAATGGGTCTATAAATAGATCCTAGAATTAAACAATAACTTAGACTCTTAATTTACAATAATTAGACACGCAGCTCGAGACTATAATTAGCCCTTAACATGCAAACACTCGGTTCAATGAACTAACTGTCCGTGCAATGAACAGTTTTGGAACCACCATAGACGACCGATGTCGGTCCCTGTCTACCTAGAGATGACCGATGTCAGCTGACTCCTGCCGATGTCGGTTTCCCTTCTACACTGTAGATGACTGACGTCGGTCCCACTACCGATGTCAGTATCCCTAGAACTCAGCAACCTCCTCCATGTCTGCAACAGTTGAAGGTTTTAGCTCCACAACCTAATAGAGGTTTGGGAAATCTTCCCACACAACTTGCACATTATCCATTCTATAAATATTTTTCTAATTGATACCATAATTTGCTAAAAAAATAGCAGTGGTATTCGCCTCATGACAGCAATGTTTGAAACTTACTTTAGAAAAAATTTATAAGTTCTCCTAGGTTATAGATAAAATATTATCCAAATACCAAGCTTTCACCTCTTTCCTTTCTAGTTTCAAAATCATTACTTGTGAATCACCTTCAATCAACAACTTAGGTATACACATTGGAGGGCCATCTCAACACCCAAAGCAAAAGCTTGCACTTTAGCCTTATTATTTAGGCCATCCTAAAGTTTCCTCAACATTCATCGAATTAAGGAACCACAATAGTCCCTAATAACATAACCTACTCCTGATGCTCTAAGGTTGCCCTAAGAGGCTCCATCAAAATTAAGCTTGAATAATCCCCCCAGTGGAGGAGTCCACTTCTGATTGTTATTTTAAGATATTTTACCAATGGTGATTGACACATTAATGGGGAAGGGATTTCAATTATTATTCATGGATGTTGTAAGGATTTACCTCATGACATGCTAAGGTTATCATTTCAACTTCCTAAAACATTTCCCTTAGTTTATCTTTTTATAAGATTTGGGTCAACCAAAATTATAAGGAAAGCTAGCTTTGGAGTTAGTCGATGTAATATGACAAACATCTCAAGAGGGAGTAAGATAGAATAAATGGGTATGATATATAAAGGTGTTTTAGTAACTAAAGGAGTAGCATGTGTATCTTCCAAGATATCCAAATAGGTATCCTCCTTGATAGTTTTCTTATCCTTTATTTTTGTTTGATTGCCTTGAATAGGCTTAGGTAACATTTCCTCAATAGGATCCCAAATAATGAGGTTCAAAAAAATTGAGTGAATATTAAGAACATATCTAGTCAGTTTGGATGGTTATAAACTATCTATTATAAGGATATTTAGGATTCTAGTTATTTTAGAAGGTGATTTGAAATCATTACCAACTTTTTTAGGCAGAAGTTAATCATGGATTGTGCTTATAACATGAGTCTCATGATCTGAGGTGCATCCTGAGTTTGCTTGTATGCAATTAGATGTAGAAGGATGGTTGGGGAACGATTTCTAAAAGATATCTATTGATTGGTTAGGAGGAGAATTATGATTATCTAAATGTAATTCCCCTTGGTTGATAAGGTTTTGAACTAGACCTTTAGAGTACCGACACCTATTGACATCATGACCAGGTACATGATGATAATTGTAGAAGTCTTTTTATTTATACCAACTAGGCTTGGGGAAAGAATTATCAAGGGGTATGACAGGAGGAAG
Source organism: Torreya grandis (assembly GCA_037957365.1). Taxonomy (NCBI): domain Eukaryota; kingdom Viridiplantae; phylum Streptophyta; class Pinopsida; order Cupressales; family Taxaceae; genus Torreya; species Torreya grandis. The sequence goes on from JARHVA010003644.1 coordinate 1,325,979, forward strand.
CTTGATGATAGAAGCTTTTAAGATCTTGTCTAAAATAGAAGCATACAATTCCCATAAGGGTGTGTACTATCAAGGAATAAACCATGTTAAAGGTTTTTATGGTTTGATTTGGGAGGTAGAATATTTAGATTGGCTCTTTGTCTGTGGAGGTCCTGATTTCAAGACAACTACATTTGTAATGCCTTTAGTTTTGGTATTGTTAGTCCCTTTGGAGGGATCAAGTTTGAAGTTAATATTACGTAACTTTATCTTTCCTTCTTCTAAGGCTCAGATTTGTAGTTTATAATCCATGGAAAAGGCTTTGTCAAAAGTCTTAAATGATTGAACCTGTAATGTTGATGAGATATGCTTACCATGCGATCTCATAAATAATTCAATTAATTCTAGTTTTAAAAAAGGAAAAAAGTTGGTTGGTTTATAAGACTTCACCATCTAGCCATGAAATCGATAATGGATTGGTCATTGAATTATCTAATGGTATAGAGATTTATTATGTTCACTTTCCTTGCGATGTTAATGGAAAAGTGTTCTAAATGTTTTTGGGCTAGTTATCAAAAAGAAAACATGGAGTGTTGAGGGATAGAGTTCTACCAATCTAAGGCTCGTCTAACTAATTACATGGGAAACATCCTTAGGAGGAGAGCATCGTTATGAGATAAAAATCACATCTAAATGATCTAATGTGTTGCTAAGGATATTACTTGTTTTAAAATTTCATAAATTTTAGAAATTCCCATTGCGAAGGGTATGGCCTAATAGGGACATCTAAATTAATGGGTTCATTAAAATTTGCTTATATGTGAGCATATTTTTTTACCTAGAGGCCAAGGATTATAAATTTTCCATCTATTCATAAGGATTTTTATAAGGTCAAGCTAGGTATTATATTTAGGGATACCCCCCTAAGACATTTTGTTGTAAATGTTGATAGGTAGGGAATGGAGTAGAAAATGGTTGGGACAAGGGATAACCAACAGAAGTGGTTATGATAGGTTGGGATGCCACCACATACTATGGGAATTGAAAGGGTATATTTTATTATGGGGATGAGTGAAGGTAAATAGATCCAAGGGTTTTCAAGGAAGCTATATATTGAGTAGTCAATGGGATGTACTATTGAAGAGGCTCACTTAGGGGAACTTGTTGTAAAGGTTGGGTTTGAGGATTTGAAGCTATGTTAGTTTGGATGAGCAAGAGAGTTTTTGAGATTGAAATTAATAAGTTTTTGGGTGAAGTATTGGGTAGTGGAGTAAGTTTAAGTTGAGGTGTAGTAATGTTTTGGGCTTGAGTGATGGTTAGAAAAGGGCTACTATATACTACTGGGGGTGGATTGTTAAAGGGTTGTAATATTTTGGTATTGGAACCTGTTGGGGGAGCATTGTTGAGAGAGGAAAACATAATTGAATTAAGCCATTTAGGTACCTCTAGAAGCATGCCAAAAACATTCCCAAAATATTGGGTGTGAGGGGAAATTAGTATACGTATGGCTCGAGTACTAAGATAAGGATTAAGGGAAATTGGATTACTATCCAATATACTAGTGAACTCTGGATCTCTATATGTGTAAAATTTGGGAATGCCTTCCCCCATGGATTTAGGAGAGGTGGGAGGACTCGAGGTGCTCTCCATGGATGAGGATGAGGTAGGAGATTTGATTTGTTTCAAAGATTGTCGTTGCATTAAAACCATGTAGCACTGAAAATAAATAAAGAAATAAAATGTAAAAGCACACAATATTTTTTTGATTATTTAATTTTAGTGAAAGCAAAAACACACACTATTAAACATACTTAAAATATTTTTAATTTTTAAAAAACTAAATTTAGAATGTACCATCATGCATAGTTATCAGGACCCAATTCTACTACCCACCTAAACTACCCTTAAGTGGGAGTGTTGGTGTAGATTTTTCAGCTTTGCATGGGTTTTTCCTACCCTTGTGTTATTCACATTAATTAGGTGGATATTAGGTATTTATAGGTATTTATGAGGTCATTATTACATTATCATGATGTCATCTTGAACTTATGGGTATATGGGGTCACACAGTGAGTGGATGGGGTCATCCATCCCACTTGGTCCCTTGAGTATCTAGTCTACTCAAGGAACATTTATATTGTTTATCCTAGTGCTCTCTCCATCTAGTAGTGGAGGATCCCATACACTCAACTTATCTAGATGACTCATCCTACACTCAACCTACCTATTTAAGGACATGTCATCTTTTATATTATGTGATGGATTGTGTGGAGTGAGAGTTATTGATTTTGTATGTATTGTGGTTTGTTTATCTTGTAATATATATATATATATATATATATATATATATATATATATATATATATATATATATATATATATATATATATATATATATATATCTTTGTGTCATAGATCACATTAATCCTTTGAGTTTGGGTGCGTTCTAATAGGATATTGTAAGCTTTGTATAAATAATCCTCTTTTCCTGAATATAATTAGTATCAATTACTACTCATTTCATGATTTTACCCTTCAACGGAGTTGTGTGTTTGTATCACTAGTGTTCGGTCTTAGACATCTGATTCTAGATGATTCTCATAATTATTATTTTAGTCTAGACCATGATTCTATTAGAGTGACACCATAAAGAGATTTTGTAGGTGCACAATTCAATAAGTAATCTAATGTATGAACTGATTTCACCCAATGTGGACATGTTAAATGGGCATCTTTCAACATGCATCTCATCATTTCAATAATAGTACAATTGCATCACTTAGAAAAACATTTTTTTATAGCATATAAGGAGCAGTTCGCTGATGATAAATACCATCTGCTTTAAAAAATCATTTCTTGTATATTCCTCCCATGATCTAAGCATATGATATGTATGTGATGACTGGATTATCATTTAACAAGAGCTTTGAACTCTTTAAATATTTAGAAGGCTTGATATTTGTTTTTCAAGAAATATTCTCACATTTTACATGAGTAATCATTAATAAAGAGCCAAAAATACTTAAATCTACTAGTATTGGGATTCAAATATCCACACAAATTAGTGTGCATTGATTCAATGGACCGATTATCTAATATGTACTTATGCCAAATGGGGCTCTAAATTATTTTACAACTAAAAAATTAGAGTATATATCAATGTTATTCTTAAGTGAGAGAAGGCCTCTCACTATGTTGTGTTTTCCTAATGCAACCATGTATCGAAAGATTGAATGTTCATATCTCATGTGCCATAGATTGGGTGAGTCTCTATCTTTAAAAAATAGAGCTTGATTATCTTTGTGAGCAACATAAAGATGAAACATTGTTGGCTACATTAAAAGCTCTTACAATAATTTTTGAGTTTTGAGACTTATCTCAAATGAGCCCCAATTTTGTTTTATCATTTTTATGATCAAATTCGATCATAAGGTTGTGATCAAGCAATTAATTTATGGAAAATATAATTTTTGTTAAGCTTAAAATATATAAGATGTTAGTAATTATACATTAATGATTACCAAGAGGTAATAAAATGTCACATGTACCTTGAATAATATATGATGTGTCATCTCCAAGAGAGACATTTCCATGATATGATGAATGGTTCAAAGTGGTCAACAAATATATTTGCCCAATAATGTGCCTTATGGATCAGAATCCACATACCAAATTAAATTTGGAGGAGATATCTCCTTAGTTGTCTATATAACATAGACAAAATCCTCATTTGAGGGATCATTATCCTCTAAAATGTTCCTCTGTTATTGTGAGGAAGGCTTTTTCTATTTCCAAGTACATGTGGACTCTGGATTTTGTTTCTTACATCCTTATGGATATTGTTGTTATGTGGGTTTCTTATTATTGGATGAGATTTTTATAAATGTATTGTACTAACAATCCTTTATTGCATGACATGTTTTTACACATATTATATAGACATTATATGAATGAGATTTGTTCACTTATTAGTACTATTGATTATATTAGTTAGAGGATTCTTTTGAAGGCTTTATGGGTCTTTCCACCTATCATGTGATGCAAATGCATGTTCTTATTCTTTAGTTTTTTTTGTGCATGGATTCTTCCTATTGCAACATATTAACCAACTTTTGAAAGTTGGTTTCCTCTCTAAAATATTCAGAGTAGTTATAAATATCTTGTAAATAGGGACAATACTCTCAGTATGATAGGCACCAGGGACACATCTGACACTTCTTCATCTAAAGCTTACATGTCGATATTTTTTTTTGATTTATTCACCTATCTTTAGCTTAAAATAGTGAAGTTGGTGTTGAAGATCAAAAATGGTATTCCAGTTCTTGGCCCCATATATGATGCTAAGTTTGTCCTAGGTATATCTGAATAAGTAACATTTTATATATAAGGTTATACCTCATCTAATTCCACAAACATAATGATCAACTTTGTATTCTAGTTCACTTTATTGAACTTGTGTTATTGGTCAACATCTATGGCATGTAAGGTGTATTATGATCTATCAACAATTGACCAAATATTCTCAAAATTTAGGTGTGTTTTTACTTTGGTTTTCCATGAAACATAGTTATCACAATGAAGAAGTTATGAATCTAGCATAACAAATCTTGGACCATTTCCAACCATTTGAAAAAAATTGTCTATGGGAGATGGATTTGTTACTTACTACTAAAATAGGTCTCTATTTCTATATACTATCAAATCGATATACCAATTCTCTCAATATTCTTGACCTACCTATATATCTATTAGTAAGTTGAATAATCACATCCTTTCTACATACCTAACAATCTATGAGACATTAAAGCACATGAGATCAAAGTGTCACATAATACATAGATTGTATGTGAGAAAGATTTGTTCTATCAATGTTTTAGCTCAAATTTTTGTGATGGGGAAAAATTGGTGAGTTTGAGTAAGCAGTGTGGGAAATGAGTTCTTACATTAGTTAGCAACGTAGGACAAAGTCCATCTCTTATTAGCAGATGTAGCTACCTTTATTGAAAGCCAAAAATAAAATAGGAGAAAAGTTATTCATAGTTATTTATAGCAAAAATGTTTTGTATTGGAGGTTTCATACTTTTAATGAGAAAGTAAATAAAGGAGATAGAAAAAATGAAGGGAAATAAGGAAATAATAGAAATAAGAGAAGAATATAGAAAGGAAAGGAATAAAGGATAACATGGTTTTTATAGTCAGTTAAATACATAAACTACCATGATAATCTTGAGAAAAATAAAAGATAACTCTGGGTAGCTAAATGTAAAAACTGACCAAAATAGTCCAAGAAGGAAAAACTGATGTGCATGAAAACCTCTCTCATTCAATGGGTGGTAAAGACATAATTACACCCTTAAGAATGCAAAACATACACTAAGACAATTTTATAATACAGAGAGCAGACCAAAGACAACCATTCCATATTTACCCATAAAAGACAACTAAAATATTTCTCAAACCCCTCTGAGATTTCACATTCATAGAAACAACACATGAAGATTCTAAAAGAAATACTAATGTGAAATTCCCATTTTCTGAAAATTTGGTAGTGATTATAAAAACAATTTTAAAGTAAAGATACAAAGATAAATGAATCATATGTAAAGTTATAAATCATGAAGAAATATTGAACATAAAGTCTGTAAAATATCCTTATTCTGATCTTTATTGAGTTGAAAATATAATCTCATCCTTCAAAAAAATTTACAAAGTTTCACTTTCAAAATTCCCTTTTACATTGAGCCTTACATTTATATTTATAGCATGGGGAGGTGGTTACAGTGTTTAACCACCATTTTTGCAATTTTGAAGGTGTAAAAGTGATTTTATAAAAATGCACCACTTAAGTAATGCAAAAGCACATTGGTAAAATTGCACTATGTGCAAAAATGAATTAACAAAATTGCACCACTTGAATGGTGCAAACAATATTTTGGTGTTTTTGTACCACTTGAAATGTGCAAATCAAAATTGCATGATTTTTTTTAGAAACCAATCACTTATATATTTTTTCAGCATATCAATTGTTTCTCTCACATTCCATTATGAAAACCTTTGCTCCAGAGATTGGTACCAACTTAAGGGTTTTTCTCTCCTTGTCAAAGATGCCCATGAGATAATTTTAGGATTTCCACACAAAATCTTCTCCATATTTTTATAAAATGACTCAAAAGACATTAATTAGATCTTTATCTTTGAAAAGTATTTATGCCTTTAATAGATAGGACATTGACAAAGGCCACCAAAAATGCTTTGCATCAATTATCTACACCAAGAGAGACACATATACCTAATTTGGAAACATATAGAAATCATGTGAACCATTTGCCAAATTGCCTCGAATGAATTTGATTCCACTTGGATACTAGTTGATTGCATCTCTTTGACTAGGTAGCATATGAACCATTGTGTTCATCTTTATTAGTCATAATCATTTCATTTGATGCAACCTTTTATTATAATAGTGTAGCATAGATTTTTGAAAGCAACACATGGGTAGAAACATCATTTGGTGCCAATTCTAATAAATGTTTAATTATTCACAAACTTATCTCCACATTGTAGGACCATATCTTTGTAGGTTCATAGATTAAAATCCCAACTACATATTATATCTCAACCCCTTGGTACTATCAGAGTTGTTGCCAGAATCTGGATAATTCGAATGCAATGGAGACGTAATCACATGAGATGAAGCAAGTGCACACCACATAGATGCTAAATTTTTTTGAAATTATACAAGAAGATAAATTGCACAAGAAAAAATGGAGAAAACCAAAATTTGATTAACATGAGATGGCCAAAGTGAAGAATACATATAGGAGAGCACGTAAGTAACTCCTCCACAAAAAGTGGTCAAGGCACCCAAGAATAGACTGTAACTCCTCCATGAAACGTGGTGACAAGGTGCTAAGAATAGAGAAGTAACTCCCATCAAGGGAGTTACTTATGACATTCTTATGACACCTATGACACATCTATGACACATATCTCCACATAAGCTAGCATATCCCACAAATGTAGGAAAACTCCATGTATGCACAAAAATATAATTTTCCTAATTAATAAATAGGGAAAAATAAAAACCTACACTAATACCCCCCATAATCACAACTTAGGTGGGTAGTGTGGAAATATAAAATGGGTCTCGGCAACTAGGCCTGATGAGGTACCCATATACAAATGCAATCTCTCATAAGATAGAGAAAAGGAGAAAACCCATAGGAAAAAATACTCCCCTCCAAAAGAGAGACATAAAATAAATGAAGAGGCTAGAAGGCCCCCCCCCGAAGATGATGCTACTGTAGATGTAGACCACACCCCAAGAAGAGCTCGTAGATGAATGAACTTGCTCTCGGTGAAAGGTTTGGTGAAGATGTCTGCAACCTGCTCTGAAGACTTGTAAAAGATTAAGTCAATGACCTGACTATGAATAAGCTCTCAAATGAAATGCATGTGAATCTCTATGTACTTGGTCCACTGGTGTTGAATTGGATTCTTGCAAATTTGAATGGTACTCTGATTGTCACAATAAATTATGGTGGGCTGCCTGATAGGAATGCCAAACTCAGAAAGAATCCCCTGAAGCCAAATAGCCTCAGTAGCTGCATTAACAACTCCCCTATACTCTGCCTCTGTGGATGATATAGCAATAACATTCTGCTTCTTGCTAGACCAACTGATAGGACTAGAACCTAGAGAGAAACTATAACTAGAAGTGGACTTGCGAGTTTGTGAATTGCCAGCCCAGTCTGAATCTATATATCCAACCAAGTCAACCTTTATGCCAAATTTTTAATGAATTTTGTATCTATGTGAACCCTATATGTAATGCAAGATCTTCTTAGCTACTTTTCAATGCAGCTCATGAGGTTCCTACATAAATTTGGAGACAAGTCCCACTATATATGATATGTCAGGCCTGGTGTGAGTCAAGTAGATGAGACTACCAACAAGTTGTCGATACCAAGTGGCATCAACCAATGGTGAAGAACAGTCAGCCTCAAGCTTGACTCCTGATAGAAAGGGAGTCAGAGATGGCTTGCAATCAGCCATGTGAAATTGAGCCAATAAGTCAATAGCAAACTTAGGCTGTGCAAAAGAAATCCCTGAATTTGACTGTGAGATCTCGATGCCAAGGAAGTAGTGCAACAAACCCAAGTCTGTCATGTCAAATCTATATTGGAGAGATGCCTTCACCGTTGTAATAGCCGATGAAGAACTCCCAATGATCAAAAGGTCATCAACATATAGAACCAAAATTAGGAGCGAATCATCCTACCGTAAGAAGTAGACATTGGGATCAGAATGGCACCTAGTGAAACCCACTGTGAGAAGGAAGGAATCCATCTTGGCATACCAAGCCTGAGGGGCTTGTTTGAGGCCATAGATAGATTTTTTAAGTTTGCATACTAAGGAAGAATCTTAAATAAATCTTGGTAGCTGCTCCATGTAGATCTCCTCTTCTAGGTCTCCGTGAAGAAAGGCACTCTTCACATCCATCTGGTGCACATCCCAACCATGTGCTATGGCAATAGCCAAGGTGAGTCAGATAGAAGTCATCTTTGCAACGGGTGCAAAGGTCTCTGAGTAGTCAATGCCTGCCACCTATGAGGAACCCTTGGTGACCAATCACACCTTGTACTTATCAACTGACCCATTTGTTGCAAACTTGGTCTGATATATCCACCTACATCGAACCATCTTTCTTCCCTTAGGAAGTGAAGTCAAATCCCAAGTGTGATTTTTGATTAAAGAAGAATATTCTTCCTCCATAGCATTATCCCACTCAGGTACCCCCGATGCCTCTCAAAAAGTCTATGGATCTGAAATTGAATCAAAGAAGGCATGTGGATCTCTCTGAAAATCCCCCTAGTACCTCTATCATCTGCGGGATCTCCTGCCCAAGTGCCAACACTCTCAAGTGTCTATCTAGCCCAAATTGGCCTAGAAGTGGGCGAGTCAGGTGCTAACTCTTCATCCTCTAACTAACTAGAGGTGGATGACTCTGCATCACTGTCCTCGCTGTCTAAACTTGAAGAAGAAGAAGATGTCTCTGGCTCAAGAACCTACTTGGCTGATCTGAATCTGATGAAGAATCATCATAAAGAAGTAGATCCGATGAGGGAGAAGAAGTGTCAAGTGTTGAGTCTCTAAGACTCTCTTGAAAGTGGACACTTCTCTCGATGAACAACTCATGAGTGACTAGATCTAAAAGGCGATACCCCTTGATACCATCCAGATATCCTAAAAAGATGCAAGGCTTGGATTAGTGTTCTATAGCTTTACATTTCTTCTTTGGAATGCGGGCCATGGCTAGGGATCTGAAAACCCTAAGGTTCTCAACATCAGGTTTTCTTTAATGCCAAGCTTCAAAGGGTGTTATCCCTTTCAAAGCTTTGTGAGGAACCCTATTTTGAATGTAGCAAGCACAATTGATGGCTTCAGCCCAATACTGTGGTGCTAAGGATTTGGAGTGAATCATACAGCTATCCATCTCTTTTAAGAACTTATTTTTGAGTTATGCAACCCCATTCTGTAAAGGACTGTAAGTGACTATGCACTGCAAATCAATCCCCTCTATGGTGCAAAATTACTCAAACCTGATGCTGACATACTCCCCTCCATTATCAATTTGAAGAACCTTGATAGATTTCTCACTCTGTTTCTCAACAAGAGCCTTGAAGTCTAAATTTTTTTCAAACACTTCAAACTTTTGTTTGAGAAAATATATCCAAGTGTACCTAGAGAAATCATCAATGAAATGAGGATGTACTTGGCCCTTGTGAATGATGGTTTGGGAAAGGGTCCCAATACATCACTGTGGACTAACTCCAAATGTTGTGAAGCCCTCCAAACTTTGTCTTTGTCAAATTTTGCTTCAGAATGCTTCCCAAGGGAGCACCCCTCGTAAAGTCCTTTTGAGAATTGGACACAAGGCAAGCCAATGACCATGTCATTTTTGTAAAGTTGCTCAAGGTAGCGGTAGTTAAGGTGGCCAAACCGCTCATGCCACAATTTGCTAACTCCATCTGAATGAGTCAGCAATGCTATTGGAGAAGAATATGGTGTAAAATGTGAGGTGTATAACTTTGCTTAATGATCTGCCCTGCCCACTGCCACTGTAGTATCATTATGCAACTCCCTGATAGCCACTAAATTTGGTGAAAAGGAACACTTAGAACATTATTGAATGTTCCTCCTTCCATTTCAACTGACCCTCTCCCTGCAACAAAAACTGATGTGTCATCACCCAAACTAATTGAAGTCATGTTACAAGGCTCTAAAGATGAAAACTCAACTAGTGAAGAGCCCATGTGGTGAGAAGCACCCGAATCAATGACCCATGATGTTGTAGAAGCTGTAGTTGCTACAAGGGCCTTGCCCTTTTCTTTCTCCTTACCCTTTCCTTTTGCCTTGGTAGAATCTTGGGTAGATAAATTCTGCTTGACGGACTCTGGAACACCTATGTTGTGCTTCTCTAGAAAATGAGTTAGGTGATCTATTTGTTTTTTCATGCATTTGTGTTCATCATGCCTTGTCTTTTTACAATAGGCACACTTAACCTTCTCCTTCTTAGGTTTAGCATTGGAGGAGGAAGACTTAGTGTTATTTTTGGCAGGATTGTTGTTTTCTTTCTTCTTCTCCTGGTCCTTGTTCTTTTTCTTCTTCTCCTTTGTTGAAGTCTTATCCTTACCATTTCCAGCTATCAAGGGTTGGGGTTGAGTAGACTTCATTGTGCCCATTTGAATTAACTTATCTTGCTCTCTAGTCAAGTCGACAATGAATGAATCTAAAGAAGGCATTTTCCATGTAGTGCCAAGGGCACTTTTTGTAGCATGGAAAGTGGAGACAAAGACTGAATAGCTTGGACCTAACTTTGTGAGAATAGAAAGGATGAGTTGATCATCTTTCTTATCTATCCCGCATTCTTTCAATTGCAATCTAAGGGCCTTAAACTTAGTGAAGAAGTCCTTTAGGGTGTCAAAGTTGCTAGGACTTAGACTTATGAGTTCGTTTTCGAGCTCATGACCTCTCATCTCATCAAGCTTCCCAAATAAGAGTTCTAAGGTGTCCCATATGTCTTTGGGAGTCTTGGAGGTTTTTAAATAGAAGAGAAGTTCTGGAGACACATACAAGCTTAGTAATCTATAGGATTCATCACTACGGTTGTACCACTTGACCTTTTCAGCATCAGTGCTAGGTTCTACTTCAGTACCCATGGTGATCCTAGACAACCCTTTGCTTCTAATAATGATTGACATTTTAACCTTTCATTCATGATAGTTGAAGGGTGTTAGGGGTTTAAGTTGAAAAAAATCTATTTTAAGCTGAATTTAGGTGAAGTTGTGTTGATTGCAAGTTGTGAAATTATGTAGAAAGGAGAGTGAAAGCAAAGATTTGCAAGTTGTAAAAATCAATCACACCCCCCTGAAATGTTGAGTCCCCCCAAATATGTAAATGCACACTAAAAAGACATCAAGATCAGCCGAAAATACGTCTTAGAGCAATCAGTGCAAGACTTTAAGCAAACAGGACATCGGACACAGCGGAAAATACGTCTCAGGAGACCCAAATTTTAAGCACTTTATAAACTAGTGCATTTTTTTATAAATAACAAGCCTACACTATGGATAATTAAATTACAAATACTTTTGAAAAAAATGGCACCCAAATCCGAGCTACCGTTTGCAAGATATTAAAGGTTCAATTTCCTGTAAACTAATGTTTTTGCAAAAAAAACACTAAAACATTAAAAAAAATTTGTTTTGAGAGAGAAAGTGGCCTTCTAACCACTCGTTGGATTCAGCACGGAGCGAGGAATCCAAAGAAAAAGGTATTTGTGAAATCAAGTTTAACTGATTGTCTCAGTATGCGTGAAAGCAAGTTTACCTTCCTCTTTTAGTAAAAAAATACTAGTAAGGCAAAAAAAATGAATTTCTAGCTAGTTTTTTTGTTTTGTTTTTTTTACTTTTTTTTTATAAGAGGAAAGAAAGGTGGATAGGTGTTGTTGTGATGTCTTGGGCCTTGATAGGCACTGCCAAGAAGATGAGATCAAGGCTTCACCAATGAACATGCACCCTTCCAACACTTCCAACACAATGCAGATTTTAGCACTTCCAACTCAGCCTATAACACAACCAATGTAGACTTAACACTTTCAGTGCAGACTTTATCACAGAAGAGACAAATCAAGTGCAGAAAAAGAACGCCAGGTGTAGAAAAAAAGATGCCAAGTGACTAAGGGTCAACATGGGACTCCAAAACAAAAAATAAAGCACCATTTTAAAAAAAAGATAGTCCTCGCAGTTTTCCACTACCTTACCATGCGCCTCTTGCATACTGGATGCCGTACAGCTGCATTTTGCCTTGCTGTAGAGAAGATCTTTGCTGCGACCAGAAGCCCAGGCCGTGACTGTCTGCTTGGCGTCGCTGATCTCTGCTTGGTGTCGCTGTCTTGCTTGGCGTGTATCTCACCCTACCAGATGTGCAAAGATCTCTCTTTTCCTACAGAATGACCCAAAAAAAGAATTCTACTACCTTTGTTGAAGCCACAACAGATCTATACAAGATGTCTTGGCAAATTTTAACTCAGAAGTAATTTTTTTAACAAGTTTCCATATGGATTTGCATGAGGTTTCAAGAAACTCTACCAAAGCTCTCAAATGCAACGGAGTTAAACAAAAAAACTACTAAGAAAGCAAAGTAAGAATTTCAGAATAAACTAATAGCATAACCAGACACACAATTATCGGAGTGGCTCTGATACCATATCAGAGTTGTTGCCAGAATCCAGATAATTCGAATACAATGGAGACGTGATCACATGAGATGAAGCAAGTGCACAACACATAGATGCTAAAACAATTTGAAATTATACAAGAAGATAAATTGCACAAGACAAAATGGAGAAAACCAAAATCTGATTAACATGAGATGGCCAAAGTGAAGAATACATATAGGAGAGCACGTAAGTAACTCCTCCACAAAAGGTGGTCAAGGTACCCAAAAATAGACTGTAACTCCTCTATGAAAGGTGGTGACAAGGTGCTAAGAATAGAGAAGTAACTTCCATCAAGGGAGTTACTTATGACATTCTTATGACACCTATGACACATATCTCCACATAAGCTAGCCTATCCCACAAATGTAGGAAAACTCCATGTATGCACAAAAATATAATTTCCCTGATTAATAAATAGGGAAAAATAAAAACCTACACTAATAGGTACCCTAGGGGTGCATTCTCCTTCATCAAGAATCAAGCAATGCGATGGGAGCCTTTACAAATCGTCTCCTCTAATTGCCACACCTCTATCAATTTTTTATTTTCATTTTGACATTTTTCTCTAATGATGATCACCTCAATATATATTAATAGTGTTCTCTTCCATATAATCACCAAGCATATCATTACTAATATCCAAATCTCTCATAACTATGCTCAGTATATAAAATCTCTCTACAAAATAAAAATTTCTTCTTTTTACATCCATCAATTGCACAACCTCAAATTTCATGAGGCCATAGTTTTTCAATTGCACCAGTCCATAGCTAATATTTTACTATCTCACAAACATGCAATTTGAAGTTGTCCTTACAAGCTGATTGTGCAAATTTCTCCTACGTAATTTTAATGCTCTTAATATGAAATTCAATTTTTTCTTAAACCAAATTTCTCGCTTGAAAATGCTCATATTAAAATTCTTTCGAGTAGCTTTTTCATAAAATATTTTGGCCAACTGAAATGATTGGAAGAAATTATAAAAATAATTTCTTCTTTAATTTTTAAGTAATTCCTCTATTCTCTATTATGTCTTTTTTTAATAAAATCACCACTAAAAATTCGTGGCCATGCAACTAACCCAAAAGATGAAAATTTGTTGCTGCCGATTCAAATCCAAATTTTTACCAGTTTGAAAAAAACCAAAATTTGCCAGAAGAACCCCATCAACCTTTTCTATATCTTTCTCAAAACCAGAAATATATAAAATGAAGATTCCCAAACTTCGCTTGATCAAATTTTTCATTTACATTTTTCTTTAAAAAAATTAAAAAAAAAAAATGTTTTTTCAATGGACTTTAAAAAACATAAAAATTCTTTCACTTGAAAATTTAGCTTTTGTTTTTTATATTCAAGCTCACCAAACTATCCATCCACTTGGCAAGCTAATTTTTTATTTCTGGATTTCAAATTCTTCAGTAAAAAATCTTAAACCAAATTTCATTCATGAAATTTAACCATCTTCATATTTTTTTAATGTCAACTACTCATTCACTTTATTTATTTTTTAATTTTTCTCCACATAGTCTGGGTTTGCATGAGAATTCTTCAAATTTTTATTTTCCATAAACTTTTACACTTCCTTCTAGGCATCGATCTGCTTCAGTTGGACAAAACAAATAAATTCATTTATTTATTCTCTTAGTTTCTACTGAAGTGCCATACATTTTGGGTGATTGTGAAAATCAAAACCAATAAAATTTTATTCATTTAATCTTCCTTCAACTGGCTGCCATACGATCTCCTGTGGCTGGGCACCATACAATTTGAACTCCCATTTTTTTTAAAAAAATTCATCTTCTTTTGCTGGCTGTACGACGTCAAATTGGCAAAGCAACAATTTTTTTAATTTATCTTGCAAACTTTTCCTTTGCTTACTGCTGAAACATCTAGTTTGGAAAAATAAAACATTTCCAAAAAAAAATTAACCTTCCTTGAGCACTTGGCGTGATAAGCCAAAAAAAAAAGAGAAATATTGTCTCTGTGATATTCAATTTATCATATGTATTTTTTCTAGGTTCATTTGCACGACATAATGAGGAAGAAAAGAAAACAAGGAAACCTAGAAAAATATCTTCTATATTTTGCAATTTGAATTATTTGGCTTTGCTCGGATGATAATTTAAATTTTCAATTCTGAAGGATAGATAACGGCTTTACAAGAAGTAGGAAGGAGGAAGTTTTTGTTCAACATGACTTGAAAAAAAACCACATTTGCATGATTGAAGGAGGAAAAAAGAAGATTGAATGCAAAAGGAAGAAACCTTTAATTTTGCAATGACAACTTATGTGAAGCAAGGAAATAAATTTTTAATTTAGAATTTTGCATTAAAGCGAGTTTAAAAAAAATCAACTTGCATGATTAAAATAAACGTGATTTTGGGTTAAATCAAAAAGAGAAAATTTAAAATGTTTTTATAAATTGTAATTTTCACCGACAAATATTCTTGCAAATCGTACCAAAAAATATTTTCGCAAATTGTACTAAAAAATATTTTTACAAATTGCATCCAAAAAGATTTTTACAAATTGCATCACTTGTGCAAAAAGAAGATATGTTTTCACAATTCACAAAAAGCAAAAAACTTTTGGCAAATTATCGGGAAAGTAAATGGTCTTTTGCATAGAGGGTTCAAATGGGTTTAAAAACATTTCGGGTTAAAAATGGAAAAAGTCGTAAATTTTAATTTTTTAATTTTTTAAATTTTTTGATATTTCTGGGTGAAATTCAAAATTTTAGCCATTTTTTCAAAAATTAAAAATTTCACCATTTTTTTGTCATTTTCAAAAAACTATGACAATTACTATCTCCACTTGGGACTCTAAACTACAATGAATGGAAATAACTTAGAATTCTCTAGTTTTGTAGTTAAACAATTTTTCCATTGGGTAACGGAGTCTTCAACTCAGTAACAAATTTGATGGATTTGAAAATTCTCTAAATTTTTTATCTTTAAAAAATGGATGGGTCCTCAAGCCATGATAAAACTATCACATGCCAAAAGATAGTGTATGCAAGGATTATGTACTCATCCTAACAAGGGCTTTCCCATATCCAAAATGATAGTGTATGTGAGGGCATTTTTAGTTATGCATTTTCACACAAACTAAAATGCGAAGAGAGTAGTATTTTTTTTTACACTTGTATATCTGGATCTGATCAATTAATAGTTAATTCACCTATCTTAATCGTATGAGAAATGAACACATGTTGTCGGATCAAATCATCTGTTTAATAGAAAATTTGCATGCCCTGATCTGACCAACTAACAGTGAATTCATCCATCTCAATCGTATGAGAAATGAGCATGCACTGTTAGGCGAGATCATTTGATCACTTGAAAACTTGCATATCTACCCCCTGTTTACTAAAGAGATTCATGAAAAAATTATCCATTCTGTCCTCTTACAAAACTTGTAATTGCCCATGACATTTCTAGATAGAGATCACAAAGAAATATTAAAACATGAAGAAGGAGAAGCAACAGATACATTGTTGCCTTTATTGAAAACAACACGTACACCAAAATGAAATGGAAAAAAGAAATAAGTCAAAATTGGGAAAACAAAACTATTTATAGGGATTCGATGAAAATGAAAAAAATTATACAAAACCATTCAATGACTGGGAGAAGTACCTACCATTTTGAAACAATGAATTTAACTTATGGACTCTAAACACATTTAGCAGAGTGACCAAGTGGATGGGATGATGAACTTATAGTTATCATTCATATAAGGATGATCACAAATAAACAAATCAACAATATTTTTCTATTTTGAAATGAAGTTATGAATTCTTTGACATTTTGTGAGTAATTCTTAGCAATACTGAACTTTTTTAATGTCTTCTTGGATGACTTTAAATGCATTTGTGACATACACAATATCTGAGTTTGAGAAAAATATGTAGCATATCAATTTTTGAGCTAGAATCACAATATAATTATCTTACATAATAAATGAAGTGTTGATATTCTTTTCTGAATCATTTTCCATGGTAGAAATAAATTCATCATTGGACGAATCATCATCATCTTCATCAATTTCCTCTACTTTGATAGTTTCCATTTCTCTTATAATGATTATTAGGCACCATTCATTTCATTCTACATTGATGTCTTCTTTGACCTCAACCTTGGCATGATTATGATTTTCAATTTGCACATGCTTGATTGCTTTGGATTTAGATCTTGTAGAGAATTTTTCTATGGTAGACCCTAAAAATAAAATATTTGAGGAATCTTCATTTTTAATTATTGAGTCTTTCATTCTGATAGATAATGGATTGTCTACGTTACTGAAGACTAGTTGCACAATATATTCTCTTTCAAAAATTATAACTTTACACTATGTATTATTATTCTTTTTTATTTGTGATTTTATTAGTTGTTTTTCAAATAACTCATTTTCTTTTAGGACTATGGAGTTTAAGCCATCTGGTGAAGTAGGTAATTTTTTCTCCTTTTTTCCAAGTGGGAGGTCGAATTTTTTATTTATTCTTTGATCAGTCATTAGTTCTTCTAACTGTTCATCTTCCTCCATAATTGTGAAACTGAAATAATCATATATAAAATATATCACTTTCTCTTTTCTCTGTTAGAGTTCTGACATATTTGATCATGAAATTGCCTTCGAACTCTCTTTTTTGAATATTGTAGACTCTTGATTGTATCGGGTTTCACTTTTTTGTCATCATTTACAACAGTTATAATAACTTTTGAAACTTTTTTCTTCAACATTCCATACATGATTAAATCATCTTTAATATTGATAGCATCTTGTGCAGTTATCAAGTCATTTACCTCATTCTTAATCAAGATAAACTTGATCTCTGGGTAAAGAGAATTAATGAAAATACAAAGTTAATTGCTGAGACTTGGCTAATTTTTCTAAGGGATCAGTCTCAATAATTTATTAAAGTATGATATGAACTCTCTCATCTGCTCATCATCTCACTTTTGAATCTGGAAGAAGTCTGACAAAAGTGCACACACATCCATAGTTGATTTTAATATATCCAGGAACCTATTCTTCAAAGAGTCCCAATTCATAATGCATCCATATTTTAGATGCCAAGACCACTTGACATTAGGTCCATTGAAAGTTTCAATGAAAAGTCTCATAGAAACATCATCATACAAAACTCCCAAAATGCTACAGGTCATTGTGAAGCCTAGATATGTTTATATGCATCTTGACTATTTTATTTAGAGAAATTTGGGAATCTCTTCTTTAACCCTGATGAAAATTCATTGTATTAGGCCAAAGCCAATGACCCAAAATATTTTTTCCATGGAACACAGGGAACATTGGAGTTGAATGGACTAATGTCATTTTTACAATCAATAAGATGAAGGCACTAGGTAATTTTTATTAACAGAGTCACCAACCTCCATTCTAGGGGAGATTCCCTGAAATATCTAAAAATTATGTGTGTAAAGAACTTCGATACCCAATGGAGTCACCAAAAACTATTGGCTAAATTTTTTATCCAGGTGACAAATTGGTGACTTTAAGTCAATAGAATGGGAACTAAGTTCTTACATTAGTTAGCAATGCAGGATAAAGTCCCTCTCCTATTAGCAAGTGGAGCTATCTTTATTGAAATCCAAAAAAGAAAAAGTAGGGAAAAAACTATTCGCAGTTATTTACAACAAAAATATTTTTTATTGGGGGTTTCGTACTTTTAACTAGAAGGTATATAAAGAAGATAGAAAAAAATGATGAGAAAGAAGAATAATAGAAAGAATAGAAGAATAGATAAAGGAAAGAAATAAGAGATAACAAAAATTTTATAGTTATTTAAATACATAAACAACCATGATAACCCTGAGAAAAATGAAAGACAACTCTAGGTTGCTAAATACAAAAACTGACCAGAATAGTCCAAAAAAGAGAAAATATTATGTTCATAAAAACCTCTCTCATTTAATAGATGGTAAAGACATAATTACACCCTTAGGAGTGCAAAACATACACTGAGACAATTTTCTAATACTGATAGTAGATCAAAGACAACCATCTTATATTTACCCTTAAAAGATAATTAAAATATTGCTCAAACCCCACCAAGATTTCACATTCATAGAAACAACACATGCAGATTCTAAAATAAATATGTAATGTGAAATTTCCATTTTTAACATTTTGTTAGTGATTATAAAAATATTTTGAAAGTAAAGATACAAAAATAAATGAATCATACACAAATTTATAACTCACGAAGAAATCTTGAACATAAAGTTTGCAAAATTTCTTTGTTCTGATCTTTATTGAGTCGAAAATACATTATCTTCATTCAAAAGTTTTTGTCGAGTTTCACTGCCAAAAGTCCATTTCACAATAAGCATTACATTCATATTTATAGCATGTGGAGGTGGTTACAGTGCGTAACCACTTTTTTTGTATTTTTGAAGGTGTAAAAGTGATTTTATAAAAATGCACCACTTAAGTGATGCAAAAGTATATTGGTGCAATTGCACTATGTACAAAAATGAATTAACAAAATTACACCACTTAAACAGTGTGAAAAATACTTTAGTGCTTTTGCACCACTTGAAATGTGCAAATTAAAATTGCACAATTCGTTTTAGAAACCAAGCACTTGTAGATTTGTTTGGCATATCAATTGTTTTTCTCACATTCCATTATGAACACATTTGCTTATGAGATTGGTACTAGCTTGAGGGTTTTTCTCTCATTGTCAAAGATGCCCATGAGATAATTACAAGATTTTCACATAAAAAATTCTCCATATTTTTATAAAATGACTCAAAAGCCATTGATCTGATTTTTATCTTTGAAAAGTATTCATGTCTTCAATAGATAGAGGACACTGACAAAGGCCACCTAAAATGTTTTGGATCAATTATCTATGCCAAGAGAGACACATATCGAATTCGAAAACATATAGAAATCTTGTGAACTGTTTGACAAATTACCTCGAATGAATTCAATTCCAATTGGAGACCAGCTGATTGCATCTCTTCAAATAGGTAACATATGAACCATTGTGTTCATTTTTATTAGTCGCAATTATTTCATCTGATGCAGCTTTTTGTTATCATATTGTAGCATAGATTTTTGAAAGCAACACAGAGAAAAACATCATTTGGTGCCAATTCCAATAAATGTTTAACTATTCGTAAACTTATCTCCACATTGTAGGACCATCTCTTTGGAGGTTCATAGGTCAAAATACCAACTACATATTATGTCTCAACCCCTCGATACCCTAGGGGATGCATTCTCCTTCATTAATAATTAGGGAATGTGATGGTAGCCTTTCCAAATCGTCTCCTCTAATTGCCACACCTCTATCAATTTTGTATTTTCATTTTGACATTTTTCTCTAGCGATGATCACCTCGATATATATTAATGGAGTTATCTTTCATATAATCACCGAGCACATCATTGCTAATATCCAAATCTCTTATAATTATGCTTGGTATACAAAATCTCTCTACAAAAGAAAATTTCTTCTTTTTATATCAAACAATTGCACAAACCCAAATTTCAGGAGGCCATAGTTTTTCAATTACACCAATCCATAACTAATCTTTTCCCATCTCACAAACATGCAAATTGAAGTTGTCCTTACAAGTTGATTGTGCAAATTACTCCTACGTAATTTTAATGCACCTGATATGAATTTTAATTTTTTTTAAAATCAAATTTCTCGCTTGTAAATGCTCCTATTACAATTCCTTCCAGTAGCTTTTTCACAAAATATTTTGGCAAACCGAAATGATTGGAAGAAATTATAAAAATAATTTCTTCTTTAATTTTCAAGCAATACCTCTGTTCCTTGTGATTTTCCTTTTTTTAATAAAATCACCACTAAGAATTTATGACCATATAATAAACCCAAAAGATGAAATTTTGTCACTGTCAATTCAATTTTGGATTTATATCAGTTTGAAAAAAACCAAAATTTGTTAGAAGAATCCCATCAATTTTTTCAATATCTTTCTCAAAACCAAAAATATACAAAATGAAGATTCCCAAACTTCACTTGATCAATTTTTTCTTATACATTTTCCAAAAAAAAATAAATTATTTTCCACTAAACTTTTAAAAAACATGAAAATTCTTTCACCGAAAAATTTAACTTTTCTTTTTTTATATTCAAACTTACCAAACTATCCATCCACTTGGCAAATTTAATCTTTCTTTTTTTCGCTTTCAAATTCATCAGCGGAAAATCTTAAACCAAATTTCATTCATGAAATTTGACCTTCTTCATATTTTTTTTATGTCCACCGCTCATTCACTTTATTTATTTTTTATTTTTCTCCACCAAGTGGGGGATACGGCTTGGGTTTGCATGAGAATTCTTCAACTTTTTATTTTCCTCAAACTTTTACACTTCTTTCTAGATGTCGATCTGTTTTAATCAGGGAAAACAAATAAATTCATTTATTTATTCTCTTGGTTTTTACCAAAGCATCATACATTTCGGTGATTGAGCAAATCAAAACCAATAAAATTTCATTCATTTAATCTTCCTTCAGCGAGGTGCCGTATGATCCCCTGCGGTTGAGCACTGTATAATTTGAACTTTCAACGTTTTTAAAAAAAATTCATCGTCTTTTGTTGGCCGTACGGTGTCAAATTGGCAAAGCAACAATTTTTTTTAAATTTATCTTGTAAACTTTTCCTCTGCCTACCGCTGAAACGTTCGGTTTGGGCAAATAAAATTTTTCCAAAAAAAACAACCTTCCTTGAGCACTTGGCGTGATAAGCTCAAAAAAAAGAAAAATTGTCTCCATGATATTCAATTCACCGTTTGTGTTTCTTCTTGGTTCATTTGCACGACATGATGAGGAAGAAAAGAAAATAAGAAAACTCAGAAAAATATCTTCTATATTTTGCAAGTTTTGTGAATTATTTGATCTTGCTCAGATGACAATTTCTATTTACAAGTCCTAAGGACTAATAACGGCTTCAGAAGTAGGGAGGATGTTTCTTTTCAACATGACTCAAAGAAAAATCACGTTTGCATGATTGAAGGAGGAAAAAAGAAGATTGCGTGCAAGAGGAAGAAACCTTTATTTTTATAATTACTTGCATGAAACAGGGAAATAAATTTGGAATTTTGTATTAAAGTCGCTTCAATTTTTTTTTGCAACTTGCATGATTAAAATAAGCATATTTTGGGTTAAATAAAAAAGGGGAAATTTAAAATGTTTTTACGAATTGCAATTTGCATTCAAAAAGATTTTTACAAATTGCCACCGGGATAGCAAGCGGTCTTTTGCACGGAAGGTTCAAATGTGCTTTAAAACATTTCGGGTTAAAAATTAAAAAAATTCGTAAATTTTAATTTTTGATTTTTTCAAAATTTTTGGTATTTTTGGACGAAATTCAAAATTTTATCCATTTTTTCAAAAATTGAAAATTTCACCATTTTTTGCTATTTTAAAAAAACTACGACAACGCAATGACACCTACTTAAAGATAAATCCTTATATATAGCCATAACTTCCCAATATACTTTGGAATTCCAATCTTTTAGGACTTACATCGAACAATAATGATGAATGAATAACAGAGAGAATAATGAAAATGAAATTGGGTTATTTATTTCTCCTCGACGATTTAAAGAGACGATATTACAAATGTCATTATTACAACTATGTTAAATGTTGGATGCAATAGTTCAACATAATAACTTTACTTATAAACGTGAACCAAAAACCCCACATATATCAAACACTACATATGTGTTAAATGTAAATTTATGTAATTTTTTATTAATTTGATTTATTCCACATATCTGAAAATAAAATAGGTGGAAAAATATATTTAAATCTTATCTCCAATATCTCAAAAAAATTCATATATAGTTGCAATTTTCTTAAAGAAAAAAAAGTAAATCTCCAAAAGATTCCTTGAATTTTTAAGAAAGAAATATAATTTCTCTCTGTTTTTCAAATCTTTTTCATGGGAATAAAATAAAATAGGTAAATAATAATTTTTTGGTGAGAAGTAAATAGAGATAATAATATATATAGCTAAAATAAGAGCTCTCTCTTGCCACAGATTCTCCCACAACTGAGCCACCTGAGCCTCGTTTCCGCCATAGATATAAAAAACCCCTGCGATCCTCAGGAGAGTCGCATTGTGCTCTGTGTGAATCAAACTTTTCATCAAACCAACATAGCAAGAGACAACCTGAAATTCCGTTGGCAGAAACATCTCCATTGCCATCAGGTTTCTCACAACCGTTTCGGTGTTTTCTGATAACATTATTAAAGAGTAGATGCTTCCTTGTCAAATCTCAGGGCGGGTGCCGCCATCTCCAGCATAAGGACGGATGCATATTCCAGCTTTGCTTAATCTCGATGCCGAAGGAAGAACTTGATCAGACCGTATTTCTACAGTTGATGATGAAGAAAAAGCGGCCGAGTTTGACCCTTAAAAAAAATACAGGGTTAACGCATGCAAGAAACCTAAAAAATGATACCGACCTGTAAACGGCGAATCCTGCTCAAATCGTGAGGGCTACAGATATTTGAATGGATAAAACCTGGAAGTCGCGTTTAAGAGCAAGTGGAAGAGCCTGTTTTGTGCATCTTTCTCAGATCCGATCTCAAATTCTAATATTTTGGGCATGACGAACAGGGGAATTCGATTTTCCAGCTTGACAATATCCGTCACTGCCCGGAACCCGACGGG
Source organism: Torreya grandis (assembly GCA_037957365.1). Taxonomy (NCBI): domain Eukaryota; kingdom Viridiplantae; phylum Streptophyta; class Pinopsida; order Cupressales; family Taxaceae; genus Torreya; species Torreya grandis. Next base: position 1,349,427 of record JARHVA010003644.1, read on the forward strand.
TTTAATCCTCTTCTCATCGAAACACAAACAGTCAAAAGAATCGAAGTGATCTCTGCCGGTGAGGGTTCGGAGAAGCTCCAAGAGAAAAGACGCATCTAAAAGCATCATCCACGCTAGGGTTTCAGAAATGCAGTCGATGAATTTCTGGTAAGTGTCTCTCATTTGGCCGTCCATTTTCTGAATCTCTGCGAGTATGAAATTGACGTCTGTGGATGTTTCTCCGGGGATTCTTTTAATCATTCTCTGTGCGGCGCTAAGCTTGTGGCCATCCATGTCGGAAAGTGTTCTGTTACGATGGAAAGAAGGTCCGATGGAGACGACTTTGGGAAGATATGCATCGCGGTTGAAGTCGATGAGAATGTTGGGGTTGCTGAAAATGTGCAGAGTTGGGGGCCGTTGAAAAAGATGTTTAGAGTGAAGGCCGCGTTTGATTCGAATCAGCCATTCCCCTTCGCTTCGTTGATGGATGCAGTGCCCTCTGAATCATGGGATTCGACGGGCGACTCACTCACACGGAAAGTGTTCGCCATATATTTTCAGGATTTTCAAGTTTGATTTAACGTTAGATGTGGAAATCAATTCAGTAGAGGGAGGCGGGCTCGAGTGAAGCACTGGAAGTGGAGATGGTCTTTATACGAGAGGTCGGGGAACACGCCACGAAGAAATATAATGTATGTGCCTCTCTATGAACCAAACCCTGTTTGAAGTTGTGATTAATTAAAAAATAAAACAAAATAAAAAATCATAGATAATTAGTAATTAAATTAATAATAATTTTTAAAATATAATTAGTAGTTGTTTAAAGATGTATAGTATATTGGAAGGGATGTAATTTTATATTTTTGTAAAATAAGGTTTTGTAAAGTGAACGAGTATAAATCGATAACTAATTTTTATTTGAAACTCATAATTATTGATTTTTTTAACTTTTTGTGTACAAAAAGTTAAACAATAATATTCCTATATTTCTAGTGGAGGTGATAGTGGAAAATGAGTTTATATGTTTCTTCATATAATATGCCAATGAGTTGTGTGGGGAGAAGATGCTTTATTTCATGGCGAGCTTGAGCAATGATGAAGTAATGGGGAAGGGTGAGGCCACATAAAAACATGTAAGTAGTGAAATACTTCAAGGTGATCTAGTTAGTGATGATGACGAGTAATGATGAGGTAATTCGGTTGATATCATAAACCACAGCCGGATTCAAGGCAACTCATGGATTTACATGTCGTACATGCATTGGTAAGGGGTTTGCAACTTGCACATTGGTAACATCTTTGTTTGATCGTTTTCTATTGTTAAGGGTGATCGAGGACATCATAAGACCTGATTTGATTATGATAGGACTCCACATCTGATGTGTGACTTGAATCAGCACTGCAATGTCGTTGACATGGGCACAAGACATTAAGGTTTGGGATATATATAAATATAAACTCCTAAATTTCAATGTCTTATCCCCATGTTAGTGACATTGTAGTGCCAATTCGAGTTGCACATTAGACATAGAGCCCTATCGTAATCAAATAAGCTCTTAAAACATCCTCATTCACCCTTGATAATAGATAACACCCAATAAAATATGCCATCACCATGTAAGTTGTGAACCACTTAATAATGGGCACAAGTCATATACATCCAATAGTGGCATTGAATCAAGGTCTGATGTATGATATGGGCCCTCAAGGGTATGGCATCATCTAAAATTACTAGCCATTGCCTGTCATCATCACTACCCATTCACTTTGAAATCTTTGACTACTTTAATGTTTGTATGGCCTTGTCCTTCCCCAATACTTTATCATTACATAAGCTCTCCATGAAACAAAATGTCTCCTCCTTGCACATCTAATTGGCAAGCCTATGAAGAAATACACAACCTTATTTTCCACCATTACCTCCTCTAAAAAATATTGTTGCTTAACCCTTTGTGTACAAAAGGTAAGATGGGGTCACTGGTCATGTGTTTTGAGCGAGCTAAAATTGTACATTTACACTCATTCAATTTATAAATTCCCATTTTACCCAAACATAAAATTACATCCCTTCTAACGTAACTTGCACCTTTAAGGCCAATGCTAGTATATATTAGTATTATATAAAATCGTATAGTAATACATATTTATTATATATATATATATATATATATATATATATATATATATATATATTTAATTATATTATTATATAATAATATAGTAATATTATATGTTAATTATATAGTATATATAAATGATGAACACGTCAATAGGGAAAAGAAGGGAAATGATAGACACAAACACAAAAAATTATCAATAGATAAGCTAAAAACACAATTAAAAGATATAATTATCCTTGAAGATGAAGATCTAGCAATCTTCACATTGTAATTTTATAATTTGCAAAGCGTGAAGTGGTATGAGACAATTGAAAATGGTTTCTGATGACATTATTTGTTGGAGACTGAGAAGCCATATCCTAAGCAAGGGCTAAACAACACCTTGAGTAGCTTTACTATTAGTATTCAAAATTAGATTGTTAAGTTGAGTTGATGGATAGACAATAAATGTTACTCTCATGAATTTTAAGATATACATAATATCATTATAAGCTTATTTCATTTGTTTGAAAAATACACCAAAATAATATTGAGTCTTTGAAATAATCACTCAAAGACATATTTAATAATATAATATGTTAGGAATAAAGTCCTCATACGACATGTTAGATCAATGAACTCTATCCTAAAATGCAAATAAATAATGTGGAAAATAAGCTAGACAAATAAAGACAAGTAAGAGGACACCTTACATAGAAATTATGTGACAAACCCTTACAAACAAACAAGGAAAAAAACCATGAGCAAAATGGTAGCTCCAGACTTCATATTAATCTCAGCATCAAACTCTCTTCTACAACAGCTCCTCCATAACAAATCCTTCAATGCTAACATACACACACTCAACGTTTCCACCTAAACCATTCAGGGTGTGAACCAAGCTAAACTGGCCTACAAAATCCAACCTTTAAGCATGCAATCCCAAGTATTTCATGGATCCTCTAATAGGTTGAGATTATAAAGAAGAGCTCATGATAATAAATAGCATTTATAACATAGATATAAAACATAGAGAGAGAGAGAAGGGCGGGGGCGGGGAATGTGCCATCCTTCATGTGGGAACACTATTCATGAATAGGGAATCATGTCCCCCCATGTGCAAGGTCAAGCCTTTGAGTGACATCTCATCATGCCCACTTGACCACTCCATGTGCACACCCATGTTCTCACCCATGCATTATGCCCCACTCCACATGTGACCTCAATATAGCATAATGATCCTTATCTCCCACCTTTTCATGTGTATACATGTGTGAGTTAAAAGATTCCCACTTTTGACCTCACCAAATAGGAGCCCACAGACAACTATGTCCCACAAGTACATACCTAAGTAGAAACATATGATCTAATATCATTATGTCCTCACATGCTTTCAAAATCCAACCCATGTGACTTAGTGAAAAAAATATACCCCATTTCTCTCTCTTCCTCTTTACACCTTTAAACATGTTCTTTGGGTCATACCACCCATCATGGGTCATGCCAAGTCATCACCTAGCTACATCACTAACCATCCACATCACCAACAAGCCACATCACCATGAATAGTGTCTATGAATAGTGACTTCACATCTTAACATACTCTCACTTGAATTCAATATACACAAGCTTTTACCACACCTAAATATTCTACAATTGGATGCTCACCAATGCTCTCTGTTACCCTGACATAAACCCAATAGTAGTTTTCTTGCACTAATAAAACTTCTCTATCTTGACTAGCTTTATCAACATCTACTCTTCTATATCAGATTATAGCACTGAAGTGACAAATCACTTCTCCACACCATAGACCAATCCTTCAACAGGATTCTACCAAGAACCAGTCATACCTCCTACTGATTAGGAGTATTCAGTTTAGTGCTCACCATGATAACATGAGGCTTCCTACTCCTAATGAATCCAATACACAAGAAAAAAACATGTTTCTCCTCCTCTGAGACACTTCTAGGAAGATGACTCAAAAATGTAAGAAGTGGGGTACTTCCTTGCTTTCCCATCCTTGTGTATCTTCATCCTTGGTTTGCTTCTCATATCACCTTCATTTCATATGTCTATACTGAGCCATCACACTAGTGATCATGTTAGGGCCTGTATCCAACATGTCACAACATATAGCAACAAACTTTGCTAAACACTTGGCTATTCATGAAGGTACTAAAATTCTTATACCATATGTGAAGTACCAGCACCAACTCGTACAGTGATTTCATGCAAACCAACAACTTTATGCCTCATCACTTTGTCTTTATCTTTCCTTAAGAGAGATCACCATGTAGGAATCATGTTGCTCTAACTCCTTAATAAAAATTACTATACATAACACTCTTGATACTAGTGAGGAGAGAAGATCTCACATAAGTAAAAACCAGACTTCACATAGCCTCCAATATATCAACATGATACAAGTGGACCAATCATAACTCTAAGGAAGTCATCATGCTACTGAGTGTATCACGACACCTACCGCATTTTTGAACCTAAAAAATGCATCACCACTCTAATGCATGTCTAAATACATGGCCTTATCCTTTTGAGAACACTAGGTCTCACTTTTTCATCTGCATTTCATCTTCAACTTCATCTTCCTCATCCTCAACTACTTAAAAATAGGTACAACTTCAAGTTTCTCTATACCTCCTTTTATAAGGATTTTTCTTCTTCTTCTACATCTCAACTAATAACATATGGTCATTAGGATACCACATCAACACCCCTTATGTTTGTTACCAAGAACCACAACAAGGCCATCACATTGTCCTCCACCTCCTCCAAAAGAGTCCAACTTGATCCTCAAGCTATAAAGTTTCTTCTCCAACAGGAACACTGTGTAGGCTTTTAAATTATTTGACAAAGATTTTTTATCTTGTTACTCCAACTCTCTTGTAGACTTCTCCTTAGAAACATGAAGAGATCAGGGTCTTCACCATGGTATCCTCCACCTTACTCCATAGAGAGATATCTTCCAAAAAATAAAACCTATTTTTTTCTTCTTTAATCTCCACTTGGTCTTTACTCTTGTCATAATAGCTTCACCTTGCACACAACCATCCAACAACATAAAATACTCACACATGGATTTTTTCACCATGGCTCTGATACCAGTTGTTATAAATCAAAACTTCATAAGCAAATATATGATACTAATTATTAGGAATAAATCCCTGATACTACATGTTAGATCAATGAACTCTATCCTACAATGCAAGTAAATAGTGTGAAAAATAAGCTACATAAATAAAGATAAGTAAGACAATACATTACACAGAGATTATGTGGAAAACCCTTGCAAACAACCAAGGGAACAAACTATGGGTAAAATGGCATCTCCAAACTTCATATTAATCTCATCATCAAATTTTTTCTACAATAGCTCCTTCATATAAACTCCTTCAATGCTAACATACAAGAACTCAATGTTTCTACATGAAGCATTCAAGTTGTGAACCAAGATAAACTAGCTTACAGGATCTAACCTCCAAGCATGAAATCCCAAAGCTTGCATGGATCCTCTAATAGGATGAGATTAAAAAGGAGATCTCATGCTAATAAATAACATTTACAACATAAAGTGAAAACGTAGATAGAGAGAGGAAAAATGCACCATCCTCCATGTGAGAGCACTATTCATGAATAGGGAATCTTATCCTCTAAGTGAAAGATCAATCCTTTGAATGGCATCTCATCCTGCCCACTTGACCACTCCATACGCACACCCATGTTCTACACCTCACTCCGCATGTGACCTCAATCTAGCATAGTGATCCTTGTCTTCCACTTTCCCATGTGCACACATGTGTGAGTCAAAATATTCCCACTTTTGACCTCACCAAACAAGAGACCATAGACAAATATGCCTTGCAAGTACATGCCTAAGTAAAAACATGTGATCAAATATAATTATGTCCTCACATGCTTTCACAAGCCAATCCATGTGACTTAGTAGAAATATGTACTCCATTTCTCTCTCCTCCTCTTTACACCTTCAAATAAGCTCTTTGGGTCATACCACCCACTGTGGGTTATGCCAAGGCATCACCTAGCCACATCACTAGCCATCCACATCACCAACAAGCCACATCACCATGAATAATGACCATGAATAGTGCCTATGAATAGTTATTTATGAATAGTGATTATGAATAGTAACTTCACATCCTAACATAATAATCAAAAACTCAAATTTAAAAAATAACATAATTGAAATTATTTGTATTGATTAGGGGATGAAAAAATCTAAGAAAAATATGAGGTTTGTAGTACCCTCCTATAGTAATGAAAATGAGGGTTGTGTTGTGGCACGAGTAGCTATTATTATCAGTAAATATGTAAAATGTTTGAAAATGTGTGATTAAATAATTTACGGAGGTGTCATTGAATTCAAGGAATAAAATTTTATTTTGTGATCTTAATTGTGGTCGTTGTGTACTTTGTGATTCTATTTACCTTGGAATAATGTTTAATTGCCTCATGTGCACTTCTAAATATTGTTTTCCATCTTTGAATATAATGTCATACAATGTTTCTAATGTGGTAGACATTAAATTTGATAGTATATTCAATCGTGTCTACCTTGGGATCACATTTGATTAACTTAATTTATTTATGTGTAGATAGACATTCTGGGAAAATAATCAAAACATAATTAAGGAATCATAACCAGTCTAGTATTTTAATATTATATATTAAGGTAAGTGCATGGAGTTGGGGCATAATTCCATGGACTTTAACTATAACCTATACACATTATATACATAACATGTACATTTAATGTCAATAAATTGGATGTGTTATTTAAAATTAGGCTTGGGATCACCAAACCTAAACACGTACATGGTATGTCACTCTACATCTAATAGATTTGGTCTCACAATTTCATACCTTATGATGTGAGAGAGTTTTTCAAAATCCAATTTGGTCAGTACTTAAGCATTTTCAAGGTCTTAGTATTAACCCTAGGGATTTTAGGGCATAACTTTTGCAATTGATGTCCATTTTTGATAAACCTATAGTCATTTTTATTGGAACATTGGCTAGGGTCTCTGATTCAATCAAATCCATAGATTTATGAGCAAGATAAAAATTATTGCATAGAAATTGTTGTGAGCAAGAATGAGAATATTACACAAAAAACATGACAAAATATATAACACACTCCATATAGAATAGCCCACCCAAAAAGTGTACACATAGGAGGGTAATGTGTAACTCTTCCATGAAATATCACAAAGGCCTAGAATAGGTATGTAACTCTTAAGTCTAGAATGACCTATCAAGGAGTAACAACCACTAGATAATGATAATGAAAAAGAGTAACTCCATATGTCTAAATACACCTAAGTAAGCTAACTTAAGTGTAGGAATAACACATATGTGTAGGAATAATCTAAATAACAAAATACAAAAAAAAATTACTTACACTAACACCCCTTGTAAGCATAGCTTAGGTGGGGAGAAGAAATGGTTCCTGGTAACAAGGCTTGATGAGTGACCCAAGTACAAATCAACTCTCATAAAGTGGAGAAAATGAGAAAACATGTAGGAAAAAAACTCCCCACAAAAGAGATAAAAATAAGAAGAGAGGGGTAAAAATCCCAACTAGAAGCTACAACTTCTTGTAGCCACCTTATATCCTATAAAGGATCTCTATGGAGTGATTGTGGATCAATAATAGATGCGGTGAACATTGAATTACCTTGAAATAGTGAATGTGTCTATAAGTCCTTAATGGATCTCCAACCAAGGTGTGGTCCCTATACAAGGAACTATGATCCTCATGTATAGTAGATGATCTAAATACTCCATTCAAGGATGGTGTATCTAATGCAGAGGCAAAGAATGATTGTAGAATACCCTTTAACTATGTAGAAGATTTATCGATGTGTGATGAGTCATGAATCAATGTACCTACTCCCTGTAATGTATGAAGTGGACCATAAGTAGGTGACTTAATAAATAACTCTTCAATGTATGGTAGGTGACAAGAAGATGATGGAGGTGTTTCCTCATCACTACCATAGTCATATATGCCAGATGAAATGTCCTAAATATTAGATATGAACTCAAGATAAAAAATGTCATCAAGTCTAGGTGAGTCTGATGAAGAAGAATTTGAAGGAGATGCAAGGACAAATTTTAGAAGGTATACAGTCAAATCTAATGATTGACGAATCCTAATGCCAATATAATATTTGTTTGCAACTCTTTGACATACATTAAATCTAGAGTAAGCAAAACTCACATGCCTAGACCAAGGTGATTAATATGGTAAATAGATAGGAGATTAATCGAAAGTGAGGGAATACTAAGAACATTATTGAATGTTCCTCCTCTCCCTTGAATAGAACCTCTCCCAAAAACCTATGTAGAAGTGTCATCACCCAAATGAAGAGTGGACATTTCACATGGTCTCAAAGAAGTTAACTCAATCTATGAAGATGTAATGTCCCTTACTTAGGGGCTCTTTTTTCTACAATAAAAGCTCTGATCTGGATACAAACTTGCAGAATATCAATTCAAATAAACAAATTACCACAATATAATTTCTTATTTATTTGCTCAGACTATTACAATAGATCTCTGTCATGCACCTCAAAGAATATTACAATACTATTTAAAAATCCTGATCTTGTGCAAATCTGGAAACAAATATGAATCTAGAAGTCTCGGCCTGCTGTGTCGAACACACAGTCGCCGGCGTCGGTCGATATACTACCGACGTCGGTCTCTATAGGTCCTTATCTGCCGACGTCGGTCCTCAGACGACCGATGTTGGTCACTGGGGATCTCTATCTACCGAAGTCGGTATCTGTGTGGATCTGTACGAACCTGTACGAACTTCATACGGCCGCCAATTTAGCACAACCTATCTGTTTGACCCCTGATCTGGAAATCTATGGTATCTAATACAGCAGATCTCTCTCTGTATAATTATTGAAACAAAACATAAACTAAATCAAGAAATACCTGGAAAGCTCTGTGATAAACTTCTGTGTGAAGTTATCTCTCAAATACTTGTAATACTATGATAACTTCTAGGTGAAGCTATCTCTCAATTTGGCAATAAATCAGCTGATATCTCATAGCCTCTAAATCGCACACAATGAAGAGTTGACGTTCTCCACTGCAATGGAATCCTGGAACCCTTGGCTCAGTCTTCACAGAAGAAATTCTTCAAAATCAAATAATCAATAATCAATGGCTAATTCCAACTCTCTCCCATGAGAAACTCTTATACCCTTCCAAAGGTGTGCTTGCTAAAATTAGATTTCCTCAAATTAGAACTTGGGGTTCTAAAATTAGAATTCCTCAAATTAGAACTTGGGCTTCTTAAATTAGAATTTGGGTCTTAAAATTAGACCAATTAATTAATAATTAATAATTAATTAATATCTACTTTAAAATTAGACCAAATAATTAATTAATTAATATCTAATTTAAAATTAGACCAAATAATTAATATTTGATTAAATCAATCAAATATTAATATCTCCCTCAATACATGTCGGATCCTCGAACCGTCTGAAGCTAGTGAACCAGGGGGTGATTCTGCACATGACCATATCGAAACAAGGGTGCTCTGCTGTATGTCAAATATCCCTAAATAATAGGAGCTCAGGCCCAATGTGTCTGAAATAACCTGAATGAGAGCCAACTATAGAAATTCTGTAAATCAAAGCCAAGCCAATCTCCATCATGACCCTCTATCCATCCAATCAGCCTACGAAGGTCGCATAATAGGCTAATCATCAAGCCTGTCAATGTCCACGAAAAAGGGGACATGACAATCCGCCCCTCCAAAAATTGCTTGTCCCCAAGCAATCTCGGAACAATGAACCACTCGATCCACCTGGATCCCAAATGTAATTATGCTCTGCACTGTTGTAAATCAATGCAAGTACCTGGGATATCATCAGAAGTAGAACAAAGAGAAACCCATAATCAAATTGGCGAATGCAACTCAACCAAACTCTAAGAGCACAACTGCCATAGTCAAGAACACATGAGAACCAAACTCTCGAAGCATCATAACCCAAGTAGAATGGACAACTCAAACTGCCAATTCCATCTGCAAGAGATGGTGCCAATCCATCCCATAATGGATGGTAAGAAACTAGAGCCGATCTACACCTGTGTGAAATCAAATCTTCTCTCTCTGGGTCAAAAGAAGAATAATGAGCATACCCCACCTCAAAACCCTTGTGAGGTAGCATAGTAGATAGGATCCCTATAATCTCCCCACCCAATCTGCTGATAGCACCAGTACCTTGGATGAGAACACCTTCTGTCACCCTATGCAAATCTAGATGAACACCTGCACTATCCAGCAAATACTCCATGAATGACTCCGTGCAGTAAAAATTATATGTGGAAGCATCAACGTACTCCCCCACACACCACAACTGATCTCTCTGTAAAGGTGGCACAATCAACTGGACCACACTGTCATCTGTGTGAGAAGAATCAATCTGGAGAGGTATCCCAAACTCATCAGAACCAGGTACTCCCAAATCCTGAACCGGTGTGTCAGCCTCAACAACATGTTCCTCAGCTACAACTATAGGAACGTACTCACCAACAACACTCAATGTACTAACCTCTGAGTCTGGGGCTGGTGAAGACCGTAAATGCTCTAACTCCATGGTCATCTCAGCCAAATGAAATTGTGACTCCTCATAAGCTAACTGCATAGTCTCAAGAATCTCAGAAGTCACCTCTAGCTGCTGAGTAAGCTCACTCACCTTATCTTCCTCGACCAACAATGCATCATATGCTGTGCTACCCCACTCCATAAGATAATCTCTGTCGGCGACCAATTGCATATAATCCTGTCTCAGAATCTGGATAGCCTCCCATAAAGAGTGGACCTCTGTCAAGGACAAATAACTACCTCCCTGCTCGATGCTAGTAGGAGAACCCCATCCATAAACTGCTAACAACTGACGAGCACCATCGAAATGCTTGCAAGCGGTAGCAATGTCTCGCTCACTAACTCTCAACTAACTAGACACATGACAGTGCTGGCTAGATTGTCTCCTACAATCCTCCATTGATGCACGGTCCAAAAGAGTAGACTCAAAGTCACTGACCTCTGTAATACTACCATCCATACTCTGCGAATCAACTTCAAAGCTCATATCAACATACAGAGTATCAACAACTATAGCATCACTGTCTAACTCCTCCATACCGGAAGAAACTGCTGAATAAACTAAGTCCTCAAAACTATCCACTGCATTCTCCTGGGTGTCATCTGCAACAATCGGATCTTGGGACTCTGCTACAATCTCTGCCATATCTGAGAGATCATCAACACTCAGTGTACTAACATCTGAGTACACCTTTACACTCTGAGTGCAAGCATCGGACTCATCTTCATCTAACTCTGAAGAAGCTGTTGCTGAAACTATCTCATCATCACAATCTCTAGCTCCCACGTCCTCTGCAACTAACTGAGAGTATAAATCCCCATGACTAAGCTCATCCACATGTCTCTCAGAATCTGAGTGAGCCACCTTCATTGCCTCCATGCCCTCCTTGATCTGCTGTAAGTCGTCACAAGAAGAACCTGCTGTAACTCTTTTCTGTCTCCTTATGTTTTGAAGATGTTGTCTCGCATTGGCAGCCATCAATCTAGCCTCCTTGGCCTTTTGTGACCACATATCACATAACTTTTGGGTCCTTTCCATATCCGTCCAAGTTTGATGTTCTTGATGTGAAGATGAAGGAGCAATATGATCATGCAAAGAATCCATACTCTTATTATCCATATCATTAGCATGCGTTATGCTAGTCTCCAATGTAGAAGTCTCAAGTGGAACTTCTTGCAAAGCTGATATAGACAACTCATTCCCCATGGCTGCCTTCATATCCTCTTGAGTCAAATCAACATGTCTAACAACTAGTGTAGGGCTGCCCTCAACCCCTATAAAGACCTCTTGTTTCTCCTTTGTTCTGTTTTGTGATGTGGACCTTTTACGAATGGATGCCATATACCGTACTAATTTGTCTTCAAATGTAGGATCTGAAAGAGTTTCATTCATCCTCCTTTGGGTTTCAACCAATTGGTTCAAACTTTGTTTTAGCTTTTTCATATCCTTGTCCCACTGTTTCTGAGTACTTGAAGTCATCATGGATACTTCGCTGATTCAATCTACCCAAACTACCCAACAGGATGGCAAGACATTGGCTCTGATGTGCCCAACAGGATGGCAGGAATTTGGCTCTGATACCACTGTAATGTCCCTTACTTAGGGGCTCTTTTTTCTACAATAAAAGCTCTGATCTGGATACAAACTTGCAGAATATCAATTCAAATAAACAAATTACCACAATATAATTTCTTATTTATTTGCTCAGACTATTACAATAGATCTCTGTCATGCACCTCAAAGAATATTACAATACTGTTTAAAAACCCTGATCTTGTGCAAATCTGGAAACAAATATGAATCTGGAAGTCTCGGCCTGCTGTGTCGAACACACAGTCACCGGCGTCGGTCGATATACTATCGACGTCAGTCTCTGTAAGTCCTTATCTGCCGATGTCGGTCCTCAGACGGCCGATGTTGGTCACTGGGGATCTCTGTCTGCCGAAGTCGGTATCTGTGTGGATCTGTACGGACCTGTACGAACTTCGTACGGCCGCCAATTTAGCACAACCTATCTGTTTGACCCCTGATATGGAAATTTATGGTATCTAATACAACAGATCTCTCTCTGTATAATTATTGAAATAAAACATAAACTAAATCAAGAAATACCTGGAAAGCTCTGTGATAAACTTCTGTGTGAAGTTATCTCTCAAATACCTGTAATACTATGATAACTTCTAGGTGAAGCTATCTCTCAATTTGGCAATAAATCAGCTGATATCTCACAGCCTCTAAATCGCACACAATGAAGAGTTGACGTTCTCCACTGCAATGGAATCCTGGAACCCTTGGCTCAGTCTTCACAGAAGAAATTCTTCAAAATCAAATAATCAATAATCAATGGCTAATTCCAACTCTCTCCCATGAGAAACTCTTATACCCTTCCAAAGGTGTGCTTGCTAAAATTAGATTTCCTCAAATTAGAACTTGGGGTTCTAAAATTAGAATTCCTCAAATTGGAACTTGGGCTTCTTAAATTAGAATTTGGGTCTTAAAATTATACCAATTAATTAATAATTAATAATTAATTAATATCTAATTTAAAATTAGACCAAATAATTAATTAATTAATATCTAATTTAAAATTAGACCAAATAATTAATATTTGATTAAATCAATCAAATATTAATATCTCCCTCAATACATGTCGGATCCTCGAACCGTCTGAAGCTAGTGAACCAGGGGGTGATTCTGCACATGACCATATCGAAACAAGGGTGCTCTGCTGTATGTCAAATATCCCTAAATAATAGGAGCTCAGGCCCAATGTGTCTGAAATACCCTGAATGAGAGCCAACTATAGAAATTCTGTAAATCAAAGCCAAGCCAATCTCCATCATGACCCTCTATCCATCCAATCAGCCTACGAAGGTCGCATAATAGGCTAATCATCAAGCCTGTTAATGTCCACGAAAAAGGGGACATGACAGAAGAAGCCACCTAATTTGATGCTCTAGAGTCAATGAACCATGTAAAACTTAGAGGTACAACCACAACTAAGGGATGGATTTCATTTTTCTCACTTTTTTCTTTTGCCTTTTCTTTACCATTGTCATTTGCCTTGGAAGATTCTGGGGTTGATGAAGATGGTTTGATAGACTTAGGAACACCTATATATTCTTATCAAGAAGGCTTGTTATGGGGTCAATTTATTTCTTCAAAAAATTGTTTTCATTATTATTTCTCATGCAATACCCACACTTGATCCTCTCTTTCTTAGTCTAAACACTAGAAAAGGAGGTCTCACTGGTTAATTTAGAGGATAGAAGCTTTTGGTCCTTTTATTGATAATTTTTATTATATTTCTTCTATTTATTGTTTGAATCCTTCTCTTTTCCATTCTTGATAAATATTGATTGAGTTTTTTAGGACTTCACTATGCCCATTTGTATAAACTTATCTTAATCTCGAGTTAAGTAAAAAAAAAGGCATCTAAAGAAGGCATCTTCCATGTGGTTCCCAGATCACTTTTTATGGCATGGAAAGTGAAAACAAACATAGTGATCCAAAACTTGAAAGCTTTGGTTGAAAGATAATTTAGAAATAAGAACAACACAATTCAAATAATGCTATCTCTGAAAAGAGATGTTTTATTGATCAAAATTGTAGACCCAAACATATGCCTATCTCTGAGAAAAGATGTCTGATTTCCATTTATGGTTACATCTTCATTTATACATGTTTTGAAGGTGTGAGAAGGATGTGGAAGGTCACCAATCTAAAGGGAGATTAAGTGGTTCAACTTCCACAATTTACAACAATACATAATTCGAGGAATTACTATTTTTAGAAACTTACTATTTTTAAACTGCACTATTAAAATTAAAATTTGGGGCACTTCTGTTAGGTTTTTTAGGGTCAAAATTTATCAAGAAAATATCCATGCCATCTCATGACGTTCCCCTCATTATTAGCTTTCCAACGGTTCAAATGGCGAGTCAATTGGAGCTACGGTGCAAAAGTTATGGCTCCTGGAAGTTCTGCCATCAATTGGGGTGGACCCATCACCCGAATTGTCATCTGAATTATTGCCCAGATCACATAGAGTAATCTAGACCCAAGTTTGAGAGAATTGATATAATACATTGATCATATTTATTATTTATACCAAATTATTTTAAATACAACTTATAGAATTAAACCTAGTGAATAAATATTGTGGTGTGTCAAAGTCACATGTTCTTAAAGTGATGAGCTCATTCTTCAGTTCATGATTGATCATGACATCATGCATCCAAAAGATTTTTTCTAGTGCGGTCCATCCTTAATTAAGTGTTTTAGCATATTTAATGTAAAAATGTAAATAAGGAGAAATGGACAAATTAAGGCAACCATGAGCTTGATCACATCTGTTAAACCATTTTTTATTTGCTTATAGTACAGGTTGAGATTCCTCATTTGTAGTTATCCTATAGAAGCCTTACTTTAAATAAAATTGCACATTATTTTTCTAATCATGTTAATTGAATATAGTAAGAAGTGGAAATTACCAACAATATATGATGCAAAAAGGAAATTACATAATTGAATGTGCAAGAATAAGAACACAACATACCCCTTGAATCAAAATATTGAAGCCCCGCGCCTGCCCCGCGCCCCCTCCCCAAAAAAATAAATAAATAAATAAATAAAATAAAAAAAATAAAAATAAAAATTTGGTAATTTATAATTTTAGTGCATTAAAAAAATAGACCATTCCAATGAAATAAGCATGGAAAAACAAACATTTTTGAAAAAAAGGGCACTCAATTATGAGTTTCCTATCAAAAGTTACAATGTTTTTAATTTTTTCACTATTAATTTGTCTATTTTTTTAAAAAGCACAAACTTTGAAGTGCTCTTTTCTAAAGATAAGAGGAGACCTAGCCTTCCATATAGGTGTTAGAATCAAGTTTTAACTTAAAACCTCTCAGAAAGCAACACAAATTCTTAACCAGTCACCCTACCACCCACATGTGTATTTAATAATTTAAAAAATTAAGGGCAATAAAAAATAAAGATATTCTAAAAGGATTAAACATGTCATTTGATTTTGTTTTTAATTTTTGTAGGGATAGTGTGGAAACTAAGCTTGAATTAGAGGGTGTATATAAATTTTTTTTGACTAGCATACAAAAGACAAAACCTTCAAACTGGGCATCGCCATGTAGATAGAAATAAGGGAACTCTCATGAAAAGTGCATGTAGTTAGAAATTCAATATAAAAACTAAAAAAAGATGCCACAAAACCTTTGGATAGGTCATACATAGCATTTAATATGCCTGATTTGAAGTGCCATGCAACTAGAGGAGACATATCCATGCAAGCATGTTGATAAACAACCTAAAAACACCTTCTAAACAACTGACAAGAGGTCCGAGAAGGCCAAATATAGTCAAAGATAACTAGAATATAGTTGTATGCTACCAAAAACATCCTATAATTGGTAGTTTATCTGATGGTATATAGGACAACATAAGAACATACTACAATTAATCTAGGCATGAAGATAAAACTTAGTTAAACATTAAATAAGGGAAATCCCACCATCCACTATTTTTACACATAATCAATCTTGGGTAGACCATGTGAAGGCCTAGTGATGGAGAACACATTTCACCTCACTTTCAATCAGATCCTTTGTGTTGGCTTGAAGTGCCCACATCGAAATTTAACCTCAGACCTAAATCCAAATAAACCTTTGTCATTGAGTTCCCATGCAAAGTTGATAAAAATAGCTCTCAAATAGTTGTGACAAGGCACATAAAGGTATATGGCCTTCAAGTGGACTATGCATTCAATAACAAAAAACCAATATAAATGCCTCCACCAAGAAAAAAAACCACTAGAAAAACATAAAAAGACATTCCCTTTTTTTGCAAAATAAACGTAGAATCTCATAACTAAAAAAAACATAAAAATAAGATGTTCAGTTTACCAAACTTGATGTTATGATACCATATTAGAGTACTAGCTAGGTTCTCTAGTTTAGTCAAATGCACATATTTATGAGCAATAATAAAGAAAGAATGAGAATATTGTAAAAAAAAAAGGACAAAATATCTAATGCATCCCATGTATAATATCTCACCCAAAATATGTATAAATAGGAGAGTACTGTGTAACTCTTCCATGAATGATCACAAAGGCCTATAATAGGTATGTTAATCCTAAGTCTTAAATGACCAATCAAGGAATAACATCCACTAGACAATGATAATGAAAAATAGTAATTCCTTATGTCTAAATACACCCAAGTAAGTTAATCAAGTGTAGAAAAAATCCAAATTAAAAAAAAAAAAACAAGGAAAACAAATACCTACACTAATAATTATTTAGGTTTTTGTGTCTTCCAAATTACTTGTTGTCATTTCTAAGATTCTTAAGTTTGTCAAAATTAAAGATTTCAAACCACTCACATTGAATTCAAGCCAAAGTGGTGTGATTTAGACAACATAAGTCACATTGATGACTTGCATACATCAAACAACCACTTTGCATTATTTTCACTTATTCATCATCCTTCTATCCTAATCACTTTATCTTCATCCTTAATCACTCCCTCTTTATCCTTCGTCATCCCTAATCATTACCTCATTGACCATTACCATCCCTCATAATCTCTAATCACTTCCTCATCATCCCTAATCACTCCCTCATTAACCCTCACCATCCCTTATCAACCCTCATCATTGATTCATCAATCCTAATCACTCCTTTATGCCTCATCCTTAATCACTCCCTCATTAACCCTCACCATCCCTCATAATCTCTAATCACTCCCTCATTGACCCTCACCATCCTTCATCATCCCTAAGCATGGCTTTATCATCCTTGATCATCCCAAAACATAATTTCATCATCCCTCATCATCCATAATCACTCCTTCCTCGTCCCTAATCATCCATAATCACTTCCTCATTAACTTTCACCATCCCTTATCATCTCTAATCATTCCCTCATCCCCCCTGATCACTCCTTCATTAACCCCCACCATCCCTCATCATTCATAATGACAACTCATCATCCCTCATCATATCTACTCACACCCTCATCATCCCTCCTCGTCCTTAATCATTCCATACAATACCCTGATGGTGGGTGCAGTAGTTGCTTACTTGTACTCGATTGACTTATATTCCAATTTTAAATTTTAATCACACAAAAAAGGCCCAAATAAACTCTTATTTCCCTCATCTTCTTTCACTCAAATAAGGAAATCAGGGATATCATTTGATTATCTAGTGGGATTTGAAGATCTATATGGTGATCCATGTGTAGATCATAGAGAGAGTGTGTATTTAGAGCTCCAAAATAGAATAATTAGATAGATAATTGAGCAAAGGGTGGGATGAAATTATATTACTTACATATATAGATTGGGATTTGAGAATCTAAGAATCCCAATCTAAGAGTTGAGAATCCAAATCTATGTGTGTGTGTGTGTGTGTGTGTGTGTGTGTGTGTGTGTGTGTGTACACTATTTTATGATTATATATCACATCAATATTTTACACTTGGAAAACTCAAACCTTGGTTGTTCCTTTCAGTTCTAGAACTTTCCTTCTTTCGTAAGTATCACATACACTTTATCTTGTGCCCCTTGGCTTATATCTTAGTTATACTAGTCCTATGTTGATGACATAAACCTTATATCTTTACTAAAATGTTTAAGATGTACTCATCTTTCACCTCTACAAGTTTTGATCTTGTACCTATTTTCTTACTCCCTTAGCACTAATGTCTTGGATAGACACTAACATTAATGTTAGGGTCTTATCCTGATGTCAGTGTCTAGTTCCCTAAAAGTCATTTAATTTCTAAATGAAACATATCTTAATGGTCTACCTATGTGCTTTAATGTGAGTTATTTTAAAAATAGATTGATATAAATATAAGATTAAACCTCATTCATTCCTCACCTAGAAAATACCTAAAGGGACCAAGGTAATTTATCAAAATCACTCTAAAGCATTCAATTGATCAAAGCCTCCCTATTTTATCATAGTTTTATATCATTCATAGGGAAAACATATCTATAGGTCTAAAGTACTAAATAAGCAACCCAAGATCCTGATTTGCCAAGTTACAAGTGTTTTACTCAAATTTTGCTTTTTTTGTTTATAGAGGAAGGCAAAACTAAAAGAGGGATAGAGGTTAGTAGGACCTAGAAGTGGTGTGCGCTCCATGATCTAGATGGTTGTAGATACTCTTTTTTGGCTTGAGAAGATGACCTACAATAAGAGAGAACTAGAAAAGGGTTGGTTAGTTAGGTAGATGGGTGGATTAGCTATCAAGCTAGATCCAAGAAGTGTGAACTATTAGGAGGTTGTCAATCCACCTTTTGATACAATTTAATATCGAAAATAAAGGTTTCGTAACATGAAAGTACTAGATCTAAAAAATTAAATACTTTACAAAAAATTCTAGTATTTTACAATATAACATTAAGGTAAATGATAAATTATTAAAAAATGGTTTGGGTAGGGTCAGGTTGCTATTTCAAGTCTATGAGGTGACAAAGGTCAAGAAAATAGGGATTTGGTTGAGGTTTAGGGTCGATTGATGCTTATTGGTTTGGTTGTTGGTTGGGTCCACACAGTGACCAATGGTGGTTAGGGCAACCATCAACAGTTAGAGGTAACCATCAGTGATTGGGTGATTGTTAATAGTTTAATAAGTGATCATTGATGGTCAAGGTGAATGTTGGTAGTTTGACAATCAATTGTCAACAGTCAGAGTGACCATTAATGATTACTATTGATAGGTTTGGATAAGGTAAAAGGTTGGACTATAGGTAAATTATAGATGGATTGGCGGGTGGGTGGAGGTTAGTCACTAGTTGGTAGGTTGGGGGTAATGTTTAGAAGTAGGGTATTATTAAAATAGAATCAAAGTAAATAAATAAATAAAGACAAATACTTGGCTTGTGGTGGGTGGTTGAAGAATTCTTGGAGATGTTTGAAGTAATTTTGGTAGAGTGATGGTTAGCTGATTGGTGAAGTCTAGAGTGATTTCAATAGCACCTTAGGTTTGTGTTGCACCTGTAGATTCATTAAAAAATAGAAAACTACAAATAAACTCTTGCTAGTTGGTCTTGATGCGAAATATTGTTGATTAAAAAAAGATCCTGTAGAAGATAGATTTTTTATAGATCTTGTTGACTCCCATCTTGATCCTGCTCTCCTCTTCTTATAGGCAAAAGAGAGATGGAATTAGAAGCTTCTATAAGAGGTTTGGCTACCTAAAGTTAATTTTCATGATGTGATAGCTTACCATCTACATTCAATTTTTGATGTGTTAGCTTGCACATAGATCAAGTAACTAAGTTTAGGTGGTGAGGATCTAATTATCAATAGTTAGAGTGACCGTCGATAGTTAGTGTGCTGACTGTTAGTAGTTACTATACTAACCATCAATAGTTACTATGCTGACCATCGATGGTCAAAGGTTAAGTTTAGTAGAAAGGTGAATAGTCAAGTTTGGTCAAAGGGTAAGTTTGGTGGGTGTTTCGACATGCGTGTATGATCAAAAGGGGTGTTTCAACATCTAGAACCATGGTTTATGATTTTCTAATGTCTACATGTTTCCACTTTTTTTATGTATTTTATATCAATAAGTTATAAAACAAAAAATGGATTACAGGTCAATGTTTTGGTTGCCTTGAGCATGAGAGGAGGTGTTCCCCCTCAAACCATGAATTAGTGAGGTGAAGCAGAATCAGGTATGGGTTTGATGAGTGGTTATTTGGATGATAAGGTAGGTGACAAGGGTAGGTGGTGAGGTTGGTCATTGAGGTGCAAACATGTGTACAAAATATGATAGAGTGTGATAGTCAAGCTTGTGCATAGACTAAGTTACCATAGTTCATTAAAATAAGATTAGTTTTAGAAGGACAAGTGACAAGGTAGCCAGGCTCCAATGTTAGGCATAGTTGATCGGGTTACTCTATAAGTCTCTTAGATAAGGTTCATACATTCTTAGGTACCCAAGGAGGAAGTACTCCTAAAAATACAAAATGATTGGTTGTGCATGAGGTGGTACAAATTTAAATGTTCAACATGGCAAGGTAATCAGTGTGATCAAAAGAACCAAGGCAAGATCATTGCAAAATATGTGAATAATTTGGGTAAAAAATGGTCGATGTCGAGGTGGATGTAGTTAGATGGTTGTTGGTTGGTTGGAGAGGGTATTCTAGTTAGATGGTTGTTGGTTGGTTGGAGAGGGTATTCTCCAACGGGTCATGATTGGTTTACAAAGAATAGGTTCTCTTCAAAGGTTGGTTAGTGGTGTTAAAATGGGTTACCCTAATTCGATGTACCACTTAGTTTGGTTAGGTAAAAGGTTTGGTGGATAAGGGTAATCTCCAATGGTTGGGGTTGATGGAGAAGGTTCTCTCCAATGGTTCATGGTTAAGGTAAGGGTAGGTTGGAGAAGGGTAATCTCCAAAAGTTGGGTTTGTTTTGGTTGAAGGTTTGAATAGAAAGGTAATCTCTAAAGGTTAAAGTTTTGTAGAGAAAGGTAATCTCCAAAGGTTGAGGGAGAAGGTGACTCCCCAATGATTGGGTAGTGTTTCAAATGGGTTAACCCAATTTGATGTACCACTTGGTTTGGTTTTGGTAGAGAAGGTGCTCTCCAAGGTTTGATGGTTTGGTGGAGAAGTTTCCCTCCAATGGGTCATGGTTAGGTTAAGGGTAGGTTGGAGAAGGTAATCTCCAAAAGGGTGGAGAAGGTGACTCCCAAACAGGTTCATTAATTAGTTAGTTTGACGGGTTGGTTTTATTGAATCAAAGGGGGGAGGACACATCTTCATAAGTGGTCATGAAAGTATATACAGGAGGATAAATTATTCGATTAACAAAGACCATAATGGCAAGGTGAGTGGGATTATGAACATAAACCCCTATCATGCTTTTGTTTTGTTTTTAGTTCGATGGTTAAAAAAGGTAGCTTGATCACTTAGTGTTAAGTAAGCTAAAAAATCCCTTGATTTGTGGAGGTCAAAAGGGGAGATGGATGTTAGGTAGTGGGTGATAGGTAGGGTAACCTTATTGTGGGGATGACTTGCCCCTTCTGTAGGTAACCTATGAACCATGATAGATAAGTCCATGTCATATGCTAGGTGTAGACTGATTGATGTAAGAAGTCTACTGATGCTATTTTGAAAGTTGATTGTAGCTTTCTTGAGATTGATTGGTGTTTGATTTTGATATAGGGTCTATTATTAGTCTGTTTGATAGGGTTGGGAAGCTGATCGATGCAACAAGCTTCAAATGATTTCTTTTAAAAAAGTTGACTTAGCCATCCTTCAAGGGAGTGGTCTAAGTTTGGATTTGTTCATGTTTATTATCTGTCCTTCAAGGAGTAGTATATCTTTTTAAGCAATTTAGTTTTTGGGGAGCTGTCCTTCCAAAGAGCAGTCTGCATTCTAGAAATGTTGACCCAAGTGATAGTTTGGTATCTCAAGTTGTTTATATTCTGGTTTAGACATGGACTATCTATATAGGCCTAAGATTTTCCTTTATGGAGGTAAATCCATAGCATAGGGAAGTTGATGATGGGTAAAAAATGTGGTTTAAGTGATAACAACCATGGGAATCCATCCTAAAAAGGTTAGAAAATAATATGAAGATCATGTCATGGGTAGAGCCATGGTATCCATGATTAGGATTAGGCTAAATTTGTTTCAGATAATCACATGATCCTATTTTGATTTTGTCCTTAAAAATAAGGAGATGAAGGTGATTAAAATAAGGGATGAGATTAGGTTAGACATAAGATGACAAGGAACTTGGTTTAACCACGTAATAAGCACACAAATGCAAAAGCATTTGAGGAGGTTGAGGTTTTGATATACCCCAAATCCATGCTTACATATATGGTTGGTGTCAATTAGGAGATTATATGTCCCCTTATTACTTTATGACACTTGATTAGACGTGAAAAATATTTAGATTGACAAAAAGGTGTGGTTGGTTAGGTGATAGTTTGGGGGAGAAGGGTAATATCCAATGATTCAGTGGGTGGTGGAGAAGAGTAGTCTCCAATGGTTTGGAGAAAAAGTGACTCCCAAATAGGTTGGGTAGTGTCCAAATGGGTTGACCCAATTTGGTATACCACTTGGTTCAGGTTGGGTTGATAGAGAAGGTACTCTCCAAAGGTTGGGGGAGAAGGTGACTCCTAAAAAGGTTGGTGGAGAAGGGTAATCTCCAATAGTTGGGGGAGAAGGTGACTCCCAAATAGGTTGGGTTGTGTCCAAATGAATTACCCCAGTTTGGTATACCACTTGGTTTAGGTTCAGTTTGTGGAGAGGTACTCTCCAAAGGTTTGGAGAGAATGCAAATCCCAAATAGGTTGGTGGATAATGGAAATCTCTAATGGTTGGGGGAGAAAGTGACTCCCAAATAGTTGGAAATCACAAAAAATATAAAAAAGGTGGCCCAAAATGACTAAGGTTAAAGTTGGTTGGTTGGTTGGTTGATAGAGAAGGGTAATCTTCAATGGTTTCATGGTTAAGGTAACTTGGTTGGTTAGTGAGTTTGTGGGTATCCAAGGTAGGATGTGATCTTGAGAAAGCATAAATGGTTGGTAAAGTGGAGAAGGGTAATCTCCAAAGGTCAGGTAGGTTGGTGGAGAAGGTGACTCCACTAGGTAGGGGAGAAAGTGACTCTCTAATAAGTTTGGTTGGGTTAAGGAGAAAGGTAATCTCCAACAATTTAGTGTTGGTTAATAGGTTTGGTTAAGGAAAAAATTCCAAGGGTTAATTTGGTTAATTGTTAATGTATGGTTTGGGTTGATAAATGGCCAAAGCCTTATGGAGGGAAAGTTATCCTAGTTTGCTCTTTTCATGGATGGTCGAAGATGGAAAAATGATCCCAAGGTGAGGTGTTGGTTAAGAAAAGGGTTTAGGAGGGGTGAAGATGACTTCATCCACCTCCAAAAAAGGGGTGTTAGTTGTTAGTTGTTAGGTGTTAGTGGTTAGTAGGTCAAGTTTATAGGTGGTGGTTCAGGTGAGATTTCCTCTATTGCACCAAGGCTAGAAAAATGCGGTTAGACTTGATTTTGGTAGGTTAGGGTAGGTTTGACAACACTATCCAAAAATAAAGGTAGGTTAGACAAGAGTGTCCAATTGTCCCAAGGAGGGAGCTTGGGTGAGGTAAGGGTAGGTAGGAAATATTTGTTTGATTTGATGGGTTTTTTTTTTGTTTTGGTTGATAGTTGGTAAGGTAATGTTGATGGTAGGTTACATAAAATTGATAAGTGGAAGAGGTAGATTAGTTGATTTCACATGGGTAGGTGGAAGAGGTTGGTTGGTTGGTTTCACATGGGTAAGTGGAAGAGGTTGATTGGTTGGTTTTACATGGGTAGGTGGAAGAGGTTGATTAGTTGGCTCCACATGGGTAGGTGGAAAAGGTTTATTGGTTTCCTTAATTGTGATTTCAAAAAATAGTTGATAAGGTTATACTTGGTTAACAAGTGGTTTGGTTAAGGGTGAGATTATGGTTTCCTTAGTTATAGGTTGACTAAGAACCAAATCTAATAGATGGGCCTCATTATGTTGAGGGCTTTGGTTATTGGTGTGCATAATAATGGGTGCAAAAAGAGGTTTAATGATGGATTTCTCTTGAGTTTGTGAGCTAATCAATTGGTTTGATGAGGTTAGTTGGTTTGATAGGTTTGGTTGAGTTTATAGGTTGGGTGGGTTTGATTACAAGGGTAAGGTTGATAAGGTGGATTGGTTTGATAGTTTAGGTAAATTTGATAAGTTGGTTTGATAGTTATTGGTTAGATGGAAAAGAAGATGGACTAAATCTTAGTTTTGAGATAAAGTGGGTTGCCATAAAGCTAGTTGGGGTAGTTGATATGATTGTTGGGGTAGGTGACCCAATGGTTGATGAGGTTGGATATGTTGAAGTTGAGGTTGGTTATGATAATTGTTAAGTTGGTGTTGATGGGTTGTTGGCTGGGTATGATGATGGTTAAATTATTGTTGATAGGTTATTGGTTGGCTGTAATTGATATTTGATTGGTTGCAGGTGAGGGTTGATTGGTCATAAATATCATAAATAGATGAATCTACTCTGATTATCCGGTCCATTAACATTGTAACCAGCTCAGGTGGTAGTTGATAGTTTGTTGGTTGGTTGTAGTTGAGGTTTGATAGGTGATAGGTAGTGTTTGATTGATTGTGGGTGAGGTTAGGTTGGTTGTTGATGAGGCTAGGTTGGTTGAAGGTAAGGTTAAGTTTGGTTGTCGGGTATGTTAGGCTAGTTGTAGATAAGGTTAGGAGCATAAATGGCACATGATGCAAGGTGCCACTCTAAGGTAAGATGGTTGTTATCAAAGACTCTAACAAAGTTAAGATCTCTAGGAGAGAATATAAGCTAGTTTCCCATTGGACAAGGAAATGGAGGCAAGATGGTAGAAGGTAGGTTTCTCACAAATCAAAACAAAGAACAGAAAAGGAAAAGTTAGAAAGACAAAACACACACTAAAGTACATTACCTCTTAGGGTTCTTTTTAGTCTCTCTTTTGGCTTATGACTTAAGTTAGAGAGAATATTTGAAGACTTGGCTTGTAAAGTGGGTACTAGAAGAGAAGTCTATGGTTGGTTTCAGGTTAGTTATGGCTCTCAAAATCTATATTAAAATTTAGTATGTGGCTTAATATTGGGGCCTATCCCCTCACTTCACACACTTCAGTGATAAAGGTATTGGGTGCTTAGCCAAGATATATCGATTTTTAGAGTTTATACTCAATCAAAGTGTTGAGTCTTGATTTCTCCACTTGGTAGTAAATTCAAAGTGGGATAGTCAAAAGAAAAAGGTTTATCACTAGGAGATGAAACCCTAGTTAGGCCTTATGTCAGGTGTTATGATGTGTTGATTGATAAGTGGTTTGGTATGGTGTGTGATAAATAAGTGAAGCTATGATTGATTACTATGCTTTTAATTTTACTAAATTAGCTAAACATGCAAGCAATCAATGTATGCAGTTAATTTTATACCCAAAAGAAATTTTCAATTTTGTTGTATGAGCATAGAATAAAAAAGAAAATGGGACTAGATGTAACTAGGTCTCACTAGGCGTGTTAGAATATTTTACTCAATTTTTTATTTTTTCTATTTATAGAGGAAGGTAAAATTGAAAGAGGGGTAAAGGTTAGTAGAATCTAGATGTGGTGTACACTTCATGATCCAGATGGTTGTAGATACTCTTATTTGGCTTGGGAAGATGACATACAATAAGAGAGAACTAGAAAAAGGTTGGTTAGTTAAGTAGATGGGTGGATTGCCTAGCAAGCTAGATCCAAGAAGCATGAGCTATCTAGGAGGTTGCCAATCCATCTTTTGATACAAGTAAATGTCTAAAAGAAAGGTTGCATAACATGAAATTACTAGATCTAAAGAAGTAAATACCTTACAAAGAAATGCTAGTGTTCTAACAAAATAGTATTGAGGTAAATGTTAATCTATTAAAGAATGGTCTAGGTAGGGTTAGGTTACAATTTTAGGTATGTGAGGTGACAGAGTTCAAGAAAATAGGGATTTGGTTGAGGTTTGGGGTTGATTGATTCTTGCTAGTTTGGTTACTAGTTAGGTCCACACAGTGACCCTCAGTGGTCAGGGTAACCATTGGTAGTTAAAGGTAACCATCAATGGTTGGGTGACTATCAACAGTTTGACGGTCAACTATTGGTAATCAAGGTAACTATCAATAGTTTGATAGTCGACCATTGGTGGTTAGAGTGACAATAGATGATTATTATTGATAGGTTTGGTTAAGGTAAAAGGTTGGGCTATAGGTAAATTACAGATGGAATGGAAGGTTGGTGGAGTTTAGTCACTAGTTGGTAGGCCAGGGGTAATGTTTAGAAGTAAGGTATTATTGAAATAGAAGCAAAATAAATGAATAAATGAAGACAAATACTTGGCTTGTGGTGGGTGGTTGAATAAGTTCTAGAGATGTCTGGAGTAATTTTGGTAGAGTGATGACTAGTTGATTGGTGAAGTCTTGAGTGATTTTGGTAGCACCTCAGGTTTGTGTTGCACTTGTAGATTCATTGGAAGAATGGAAACCTCTTGCTAGTTGGTCATGATGAGAAAGATTGATGATAAAAAAGGATCCTATAGAAGATATATTTTTTGGGAGATCTTGTTGACTCTCATATTGATTCTACTCTCCTCTTTTTATAGGTGTTATTAATTTGCCCTGTCAAGGCCAAATTACTACCCATATCATATGAAACTTTCCAAAAACCAATCAATAGCCCTTTGTAGCTGGTCAAACTAGTGAGTTGTGGTCTAAAAACATAGATTTTAGTCAAAAATGTCAAAAATGGAATAAAAAGGGGGTCATTATAATTTCAAAAAGGATTTTAACATATTAAAAAATATGGCTTTAGCTTAAGTTTAGAGTTTCAAATCTTAAAAAAAGTGTTTTCATATGTTTTTAAAGCCAAAAAAGCCCTAAATCACCCCACACATGCCAATTTGCCCATTAAAACATGAAAAAGGTAGTAAAATTGTATTTTTCCATGAATATCATGTTATCCTTCTCAACTCTTATTTTTAAAGCAATGGAAGCTTGAGTTGTCTTAAAATGGGCAAAATAAGACCCTTTTTACTTCATTTTGCAAGCAAAAGTCTAGATTCCATATGGAGTATGTACACCTACATTATGTAGAATGAATAATAGGGAATAAAAAATATTTATATATAGTTTCATGGCATTTAGAAGACCTATAGGCCCTAAATCATTCCCTTCCATGCACTTGCCTTATTTACATATAGTGACCTGCCTGCAAGTTTTTTGATAGTACAAATTGATAGAGGCGAGTACATATATAAATTTTGGGGTGAAGAAACTAAAATAATAGGTATTCATGATGGATCAAGTGGTTCTTAATTTTTATTCTCCATGCTCATGAACCATCCAGTTGAAGACAAACCAATTTTTATAGCCCTGCAACTAGAAAGGCAACCAATTTTCTTTAGTTTCTTCTCACCTAGGCAAAGTTTCAAGAAAAATCAAGTTGTTACAATATATTGAGAACTTAATATAACTATACATGGCCTATTTAATCTTTTATTAATGAATTTTAGGGTCCAAAAAGTCTCACAAAGACATCCACTCCAAATTTGCAGTTTGGCATACTCTTAAGAAAAAATTATATGGTCATGGAAGAAGGTAGATTCAAGTTTTCAATGAAGTTTGTTTGCAGGGTCTCTATCATGTTTATCATTATTTCCTATCAAATTTTATCCAATATTATGATCAATAAATGCATCCCATGTTCATAAATCATCTTAAGAGCCAGCTTAGCATAGTTTAAGGAAATTTTGCATATATTGAGGTTTTTTGCATTATCTTAGGTTTCAATTTCAAATTATTACCTTCTCATATTGCCTCTAAAATGGTATATCATGTAGAGGATGGTTTGTGTTTGCATAAAATTCTTCATCTTAGCCTTTTTCATTCTCCTTCACCTTATTTTCCCACCTCCATCTTATCCACCCCATCTCACTACCATACATAGCCATTTCCCATTGTTTTCAAGCTTTTTGTTCACCCTCAATCTTGTTTTCATCCACCACTTCTCCATAGATATTCATACCACCATTCCACCATCTCAATTCTATGTTACCATTAAGAAATTAAGATATGGATTTCACCATGATCATGAAAGGAAGGAGAATCACCTGCAAAGCATCATACCACAACCAAATTGATCCAGGAGCATCTAAAATAGCACCATGGAGGACCAGTTGCAAATGCAAATGATATTCTAGCATGAAAATTTCAAATTCTGGTTTTCCCTCCAAATTGTGAGATTTCAAAATTTCACCTTGAAAGTAAAATGTAATTATCAAAAAGTGAAAGTAAAAAGGTGAAAAATGATAGT
This sequence comes from Torreya grandis, assembly GCA_037957365.1. NCBI lineage: Eukaryota > Viridiplantae > Streptophyta > Pinopsida > Cupressales > Taxaceae > Torreya > Torreya grandis. Next base: position 1,378,065 of record JARHVA010003644.1, read on the forward strand.
TAGATTGTTGAGGAAATAAAGGGGAAATGGTTGAAACTATTTTCAACCTTAGTAAATTGTTAAAACTTCAAAACAGTCTTTTGTTGCCTTAAGCCCAATTTGGGCGTAGAAGTTGGCATAGGAGATTATTGAAAAAAAGAGAAAACAAGAAGAATTCATTAAGGAGAGAGAGAGAGAAAAGAAGAGAAGAAGAGAGGGATGTAGAGGAGAAGAAGGATAGAGAGGAAAAGACCTCTCTCATCCAAGGGAAGAGATACAAGAAGAAGAAGAGGATCTCAAAGGATGAAGAATGAAGGAGAAACAAAAGTTGTAGGTGGAGTCCAAGACTAAGCATGGAGGTGTTTATAAAGATTTCATAAATAATGGATATTCTTGTAAGTAATCCTATTGAAAAAGAAAAGAAAAGAAGTTTGATTTCCATGATTTTGTTGTGGTTTCCTTTATAGAATTCTGGCTTCAAAATGACAGGCCTGTGTAAGTGTGTGTGTATGTGTGTGATGGTTCTCCATAAAACATAAAGAAAGACTAGTTATTTTGTATGATGGGAACAAATCAAAACTAATATTATGTTACTAAGAGGTCTTAAGAACGTTGAAAGCTAGAAGAATCCTAAACAGAATTCTAAACAGGGTATTCAGGCCTGTATACTTACAGCCCACTGTCCAAGGTAGAATCCTCGTATAAATGTTTGTATGAAGTCTATAATGGTTTGGAAATAATCCTATAAGGCAGGTATAAACTTAAGAGAGGGAGAACCAGGCTTATAAACCACTTTGATACCTCAAAATCTCCAACTGTTGGTTCTCGGCCTATAGTGGACAGAATACAGTGAATGATAAGAGAGTTGTATGTTTTTGTATAGAAAATGTATTGAAAAGGTTCATCTTTGATATGAATATATGAATGGGGAAGCTGTTAAAGATAGTGACATGTTTTTATATCAGGTTGAAAGTCTATTAATCATTGAAATAGGAAAGAAACTAAGAACCTTGTTGACTGTTATAAAAATACAGTCAAAAGACACTGAGTTGTTGAGTATTGGCAAGCTTAGAAGGTTGATATAACCTGGAGGATGATTGGAGAAGGTGTAGGGGACTAATACAGACCCTAGAAAATTTATTTTAACCTTTGAAACAAGCTAAAACACTCCTAGAAAAAATAATAAGCTCTCGGCCTGTGACTGTCATGGAAAAATTCTGAATTAGGTTCAAACCCTTAAAATGAGTTTTAATGCTTGAAACCTCTTGAAACTTTGTAATCTGAACCTTGATGATGTTAGAAAACTGTTGGAAGTGGTTTCAAGGTGCTACAGTACGGAGAAGTACGTAAAAATTCAATTGTCAAGTGAGACCTAGGTGGATGTGAAGGGAAGAGTGTAGGTCAATAGAGGAAAAATGGATTTCTCCAAAGAAGTGCCCTAACAAACGATTGATTCACCTATAAGAAGGTAATGGGTATCTGGAATGGTGCTTAGTTTGCTTAGAAAGTACGTACTTCACTCTGGACAAGGTGATTTGCACGCAAGGAGGGCTAATTAGAACAAGGCATAAAGAAGAAAGTACAATTCCGTACAAAAGAAAATTAGGAGATTTTTTAGTATGTTATAGAAGGGCTTAATGGGTATCAAAAAATGGTTTTACTTTCATGATTTAATTAACTGACAAAGAGTTATGGCCAATAATCAGGGAAAACAGGGCTATAAGGAAGGATTGAACTAAATAGGCCTGTATATGAAGTTAGTATAAAATTTGATGGTTACAGAGCTGTGTAAGATCAGTTTTCGTCATTTGGTATCAGAGCTTGAAGCTCTTGGGAATTGGCAATTTGTTGATGGCTATGCTTTCTAATGAGTTGTTACAGGATTTGGCAAGAGGATCAGCAGGACAAGTGCTAGAAGACCCTGGGGAGAAAAGGTATGAATAATGTTGCTTTTTGATTTGAGTTTATTAAAGTAAACAGGTGAAGAGGAAGACAGTCAAGCCATTGAGGCTTAAGAAGAGAAGAAGCCAAGGAAGGCTTAGTAAAGATCCAAGAAGAAGCTTGGATAGTTTGCCAAAAGACTAAGGTGAAAGAGACTTAGGTGAGGTAAAGGATGAAGTTGGAAGAATTGTGAAGAGAAGCTTGGAAAGCTTAAAAGTAGGGGAGCAAGTGAATGCTCAAGAAGAAGATCCAAAGCAAGGTAAGCTTGGATTTGTGATTTATGTTTGATGTATAACAAATTGCTGCAGGATTGAGAGAAAATGATCAAAAGACTAGGATGCAAAAGGCCTAGGTGAGATCAAGAAGATTGTCAAAAGACCAGTCAAGGAGAAAGGCTTGGGTGAGACAAGGGATCAAGAGACCAAGGTGGAAAAGACTTGGGTGAAGATCTCAGAGATGGAAGCATTGTTGAAAGCACTACAGAGCAGCAATGTATATGAGGGTAGCAAGAAGAAAGCAAACATCCAAAAGAAGAAAGGTATGACTAATGTTGATTTTAATAAAGAAATTGCTAGTTTGAAGAGAGAATTAGCTAAGGTTAAAGATGAATATGAGTCTTGGATGCAGATGGATAAGCAAGCATGGGTATGGCCAATGAAGAAGAGGATGAAGTGGCCAATAGAGCTCCTAGTGAAGAGGAGAAGAAGGCAAAAGAAGATTGCCATGAAGAGAGAAGCCCATAGAGGCTTGAAGAAGATAAGAAGGTTGCCAAGTGAGCAGCAAGAAGAAGAGGTGGAGAAGAAGGTTCTCATTGAGGAGAACAAGAGAAGAGAAGAAAGAAAAGATGAAGTGCCAGGAAGAGCACTTGGAAAGATGAGAATGTCCATTAAGAGGATACTCATGGAGACATTATGGTCTCTTGTTTTTATATCTAATGCTGTTTTTGCATGGGTAAGTGCAGGTATGAGCAGCCTTATGAAGGTCAAGAGAAGGGCCTTGGAGAATGAAGAGATTGGTGCAAGAGAAGACACCAAGTGTACAAGTGAATGTAAGTTTGCTGTTGTTGATAAGGAAGAAGAAGAGATGCATTGGTTAATGCATGAGGAAGGTGTTGAGGAACCCCTACAAGTAAGAGAAGAGGAAGCTGAATTCCATGATGCTATTGAATGCCAAGAAGAAGAAAGAGAGCAGCCAAGCATAAAAGAAGAAGAAAGTACAGATAATCAAGAAGCTATGCAAGTCAAGGAACTAATGGAGCAGCCCATTAAGGAGGTAAAGTTGAGTTCAATAATTAATTCTTCTTATAAGCATGAAACTGTTGATATGCATGTTAGAGAAGCAAATAGAAAAGTGAAGTTTCCAATTAACCATGGATATGTGATGCCTAAATGGTGGAATAAGCAAACTCCCAAGCAAAAGGAGGTGCTAGTACAAAAGCATGGATGCAGGATGCCTAAATGGCTTGTGAAGTCAAATGGTAAGAAAGAGAAACAAGTATGGGTGCCTAAGAAGGCAAAGAGAGAAGATGTGAGTGTTGAAGCAACAACACTAAGAAGTCAATGGAAGAAGATTGAAGATTCCAGCAGCCAAGAGAATGAAGGTAAGAAAGAAAACTTCTCAAAGAACAATGAGGTTGAGCATGAGGATACAAGGATGAAAGGTAAGTCAATTGCTTGCAATGAATGGGATAATGATTTGTTTGAATCATTTAATAATATTTTTATGGAAAATGAGGAATGGATGGTAGATGTGTGGATTAATATGCAGCAAGGAGAGAGTTCAAAATGGATGGATGATGGGGAAAGGAAAGAATATGCAGCAGAACAAACAAGATGGCTTCAGGCAGCAATTGAAGAGAGCAAGGAGACACAAGGTAATAGTGTTTCTATTGTATTTGATGAGTAGATTGATGAAGAAATTGATTTATGTGAAGACAAGATAAGAAAAGAAGAGATAGGAGGTAAGGGGCAAGTAAGCCTTGTAAGTGATCAACCCAAGTTTGATGAAGAGAATGGTGAGATAAATGAGATCTCAATAAAGGAAGAGTTGAAGATATTGGAGCAGCTATTTGGTAATTCAAGAGAGATGAAGTTCAAGAGAGATGAAGGAAGATACAAGCCATGGTGAAGACAACATTGAAAAGAGTAAAACAAGACAAGGACAAAGCAAAGAGGTCAAAATACTTTTGATCAATGAGCAGAAATGTGAAGGCAACCAAGAGGCTTCATGGCCTAAAGATTTTGATTCTAAGGTGGCTTTGAATGTTTTATATGCAGGTATGAAGGTTGCTGAAGTGAATGACATACATGAGTCATTGAAGAAGCTCCCGAAACAAGAAGAACAACAAGAAGATCTAGAAGACATGAATGAAGATGAAGAAGCATGGAAGTGGGAGATGACAGCTGAGAAAGAGATGAGGAGAAGAACATACCAAAAGAGGAAGAACAACAAAATGAAGAATAAAGATTACCAAAGACAAGCATTGGCATTGACAACGAGACCTTGGGATCCAGGTATACAAGTGAAGGCTAAAGCATGGAGGAAGTATCTCATTTGAACTAAGGTTCAAATCTTTTCTAGAGGGAGAGTATGATGCAGGAGCATCTAAAATAGCACCATGGAGGACCAGTTGCAAATGCAAATGATATTCTAGCATAAAAATTTCAAATTCTGGTTTTCCCTCCAAATTGTGAGATTTCAAAATTTCACCTTGAAAGTAAAATGTAATTATCAAAAAGTGAAAGTAAAAAGGTGAAAAATGATAGTTAGATTGTTGAGGAAATAAAGGGGAAATGGTTGAAACTATTTTCAACCTTAGTAAATTGTTAAAACTTCAAAACAGTCTTTTGTTGCCTTAAGCCCAATTTGGGCGTAGAAGTTGGCATAGGAGATTATTGAAAAAAAGAGAAAACAAGAAGAATTCATTAAGGAGAGAGAGAGAGAAGAAGAGAAGAAGAGAGGGATGTAGAGGAGAAGAAGGACAGAGAGGAAAAGACCTCTCTCATCCAAGGGAAGAGATACAAGAAGAAGAAGAGGATCTCAAAGGATGAAGAATGAAGGAGAAAGAAAAGTTGCAGGTGGAGTCCAAGACTAAGCATGGAGGTGTTTATAAAGATTTCATAAATAATGAATATTCTTGTAAGTAATCCTATTGAAAAAGGAAAGAAAAGAAGTTTGATTTCCATGATTTTGTTGTGGTTTCCTTTATAGAATTCTGGCTTCAAAATGACAGCCTGTGTAAGTGTGTGTGTATGTGTGTGATGGTTCTCTATAAAACATAAAGAAAGAAAGACTAGTTATTTTGTATGATGGGAACAAATCAAAACTAATATTATGTTACTAAGAGGTCTTAAGAACGTTGAAAGCTAGAAGAATCCTAAACAGAATTCTAAACAGAGTATTCAGGCCTGTATACTTACAACCCACTATCCAAGGTAGAATCCTTGTATAAATGTTTGTATGAAGTCTATAATGGTTTGGAAATAAGCCTATAAGGCAGGTATAAACTTAAGAGAGGGAGAAACAGCCTTATAAACCACTTTGATACCTCAAAATCTCCAATTGTTGGTTCTCGGCCTATAGTGGACAGAATACAGTCAATGATAAGAGAGTTGTATGTTTTTGTATAGAAAATGTATTGAAAAGGTTCATCTTTGATATGAATATATTAATGGGGACGCTGTTAAAGATAGTGACATGTTTGTATATCAGGTTGAAAGTCTATTAATCATTGAAATAGAAAAGAAACTAAGAACCCTGTTGACTGTTATAAAAATACAGTCAAAAGACACTGAGTTGTTGAGTATTGGCAAGCTTAGAAGGTTGATATAACCTGGAGGATGATTGGAGAAGGTGTAGGGGACTAATACAGACCCTATACAATTTATTTTAACCTTTGAAACAAGCTAAAACACTCCCAGCAAAAATAATAAGCTCTCGGCCTGTGACTGTCATGGGAAAATTCTGAATTAGGTTCAAACCCTTAAAATGAGTTTTAATGCTTGAAACCTCTTGAAACTTTGTAATCTGAACCTTGATGATGTTAGCAAACTATTGGAAGTGGTTTCAAGGTGCTACAGTATGGAGAAGTACGGAAAAAGTCAACTGTCAAGTGAGACCTAGGTGCATGTGAAGGGAAGAGTGTAGGTCAATAGAGGAAAAGTGGATTTCTCCAAAGAAGTGCCCTAACAAACAATTGATTCCCCTGTAAGAAGGTAATGGGTATTTGGAATGGTGCTTAGTTTTCTTAGAAAGTCCGTACTTCACTCTGGACAAGGTGATTTGCATGCAAGGAGGGCTAATTAGAACAGGGCATAAAGAAGAAAGTACAATTCCGTACAAAACAAAATTAGGAGATTTTTTAGTATGTTATAGAAGGGCTTAATGAGTATCAAAAAATGGTTTTACTTTCATGATTTAATTAACTGACAAAGAGTTATGGCCAATAATCAGGGAAAATAGGGCTACAAGGAAGGATTCAACTAAATAGGCCTGTTTATGAAGTTAGTACAAAATTTGATGGTTACAAAGCTGTGTAAGATTAGTTTTCATCACAAATGAACATCTACAACATGGTACACAATCAAGTGTGGTCATAAAGTACTATGAGGATTCATGAATTAAGGAGAGACCTCTTTCAAGGTAAATAAGATCAAGTAATTCATATATAGGGAAGTAAGCCTTCATGAGGGTGGTCCTAAGGCAAATTTTAACCTTGAATCTTACTATTCTTCTCACATGAAAGCCTACAACTAGTTCATTACAGTCATGGAGCTCCATCAAAGGCATCAATCTCAAAGTGGCAAGGATCTTTCTATAAAGGTCTATGAAAATGACCTCCTCAAATAAAATCAAGAAGAGGAACAAGGTTAAAATCAAGTGGTAAACCTTATTTATGGGCATATATAATCCTAATCTATACATGATGACATCATATGTGCATCTATAGTTGTGAGGTACAATCCATTTGAGGTTGGCATGACATTAGGGTAATGAGAAGGATAGGCAATTAATAGAAGTTTTCTAAACCATATGAAGCTTCCATTCATATAATCATCCAATAATGGATTAAAAGGAATAGATGACCACCTACAGTCCACTATGAAACCCTACAGGGTTGCTTTGGAGTAACCTATAGTGGCTTGGTAAAGGTGAAGTCTTTATAGGCTCAAGAATTTAATGATCAAGCATCAATGCACTATAACATCAAGGTTAAAACCTAAGGGATTTAAAGATAGTATATAGTCTTACCAATAGAAAAACCCTACATTCATACCACAATTTTAATCTATGGTGCCAAAATCCACCTATATCCCAATGTGAGGGTAATCTATAGCTAACCAACAGTAGGGTTTAGCTCAAAAGGGTTATGATGTGTTTAGAAGACCTTATTAAAAGAGGTTACAATGGTATTCAATATCTAATGAGCCTTAAGAATTGTTAAGGTCCATACATAGCTACTGTAGCACAATCATGTGTCTTCTCTTTGGAAGGCCTAATGGTGACAAATCCTATAGTGTTAAGACCAAACATAGCATGGGTATATTTAAACTTGAAATAGATGCTCATAACTGATAATGGATGACACAAGTTGAGAATATTCAAAATATAAAGATTTATGTGACTCCAAAAGCATTTTAGGGTTTAAAAGGGTTACCTACAGTCAACTCAGACATAAGGACAAACTACAGCCTTAAAGGATAAACTCTAAGTCATGATAAAGAAGTGAAGAAAGGGTTTTGTATTTATTAGAGTCTTTTATGAAATATAAGGAGCATATAGTGGCATAAGAGGTTGTAAGTGAAAAATAAACCATTTTCAAGCTAAAGACACCTACATCCAATACAAAAGTACACTTACAACCCTGAGGCTAGACCTACGACTAGGTAGGTAAGAGTACTAGACCAAGAATATTTCAAGGCTTAAAGAGGGTAATTTGATCAACAAAGTCATGGATAAGCTTGAGGTTAATGATCTCAGTACATGGTATATTTAAATGTTGCTTTGAAGTTTTCAAGTAGGGTTTAAGGAAGGAAAATACACCTACAGGTTTGTCCTAAACCCATTTAAGGTTCACCTACAGCCAAAATGGGAGATGATGTTTCAAGAAGATTGTTTTGTGATGGAGACTATTAAGGATAGTTTGAGTTGTCAAGAAATCATCATGAAAATGGTCAATTAATGGACACTTTATGCTTTGGTTAACTCCATAAGGCATGCCCAAACCTTGTCACTATTCCTACAAGGACAAATCACATACAAAGAAATCATGGTTCAAGAAGGTGACTTGAACAATATAAGGTTTCTTGTTCATATAGGGATTCATGAAACAAGTGATAGCTGAGTCAAGTCAGGATGATCTAAGAAATCCAAATTGAATAGAAAAGGTGAAATTATCCTATAGAGACCTAAGGCATCTTACAAACCTTAAGGAACCCTGCCTACAATCACATAAGGTGATTATAATCATGTAGAATTGTTAATGACTAGGGAGGATGGTTCTTTGGATTTGAAACCTTAAGAGCATGCATTGAGGTAGTTTGATATATTTTAAATGAAGATTCAATGATAAGATAGAAGGGCTTTCACTTGATGCTAAGTCCATCATGATGACTTACAGGTAGGAGTAAAATCTAGTTACAGTCAAGATTTTTAATGAGGGAATGGTCTTGTATGGAATTTTGGATTAAATAAATTTATCATGAGAATCAAGTGAAAAATAGGCTCCAAGAGGTAGAAAATGGTGTGATAAACATTCTACAACTCAAGACACCACCCTAAAACTATACATCTTATGGAGTAAATATAGTCAATACAAGGGTTGGAAGTATAAAGCATCTAAAAGGTTGATTTTATTATCAAACACAATATCTAATGGAGGTTGTATGAGTTTTAGAATAAATTATTATCATAATTATTCTAAATCACCTAAAACTATACGCACGACTTCAAAATATTGTAAACATAGTTAAGGCAAGGTCTAGTTTCTCTCTCATGGTCATAAATCAACAAATTTCCCTTGATGACCTTATCCGATCAAGTATATATGGATGATATAATAAAATTAAAGTTAAATGACATCTTAAAAACATTATTAAATTCATTAAAGTATCAATAAGCATGAATTAGATGATAGTACATCAGGTGTATGGAATTTGACTCTGTGAGGCTTAAAACCTTGCTAGAAGTATCTAAGCATGCTAGAAAGAAGGGTAGAGGGTGTTTTAAAGATATTAAGAGGAATATTGAGATAATTTAATATTATTTTGACCTTGAAAACCTAAAAACACCATGAAATCATTTCCAACAACATGAAAATACAGTCAAGTATGAACTCGCCAATGCAAAGTGGATAGTTTTTGAAGAAATTTGAAGATTGTGGCATCTACATGTGGGTTTTTGAATCTAAATTTTATGTGTAACATAATAATGAGTTGATTAATCATCCATTAAATTTTAAATTCCATTGGGTGATTTAAATACTTTCTATTTTGTCACAGTTATCAACGTTTCTATTTGAGGTCACCATTGGAGTAGGTAGTGTTTTGGGATGGCATGGAGGTTGATAAGCCTAGATGAAAGTTTGAAAATAATGGGATGATGTTTTTACATAATCATAATACATTATAAGAGTGTAAAAACTCTAAAATATATACAAACCATGCTCATATAGGCTTTTTCAAGCAAATAGGCATATAGGCCAAAAATGCATTTTTTGACTTTTCAAGCAAAAAAATGTTTTTAGAGTGTTTATACAACATTTTAAAGACCTATTAATGATTATTTTAGTTATTTATATGTATGGTAATTTTATTTTTCATCCTAGTGAATAATTTTAATTTTTATAGTTCCAAACATCCTTCCAAGCGTCCTGTTTCGATGCTCGTATCTTTCACCACGTGAGGAGTTTAGATGAAAAATATTAGTATATTTTAAGGAAATATATTCAATTGTAATTCATAAAAAATTTAGATAATTTTATGGGATTTACTTTATTAAAAATCATTAAGAGCGTAGGCATCCTGGAATGCTAGCAAAACCCTAAAGGCAGATTTCCTCTACATGATAACTTTGGATATCTTTTGCATATGAACCCAAGATTTTCAAGGGTGTTAGGGGGGTAAATATTATGCACATAAATTAAAATAAATTTTGGATTTGGAGGTCTGTACTTCATGAATCATCATTTTGAAGATTCAACTTTAAAACCCTACCAAACCCTCAAAAAATCATTTTTGTAAAAAGGTGATTTTATTGCCAAAAAATCACTAGGGATTAACCTAAAACCTATTAAAATGTCAATTAAAATCTGAGAGGATTCCATAAATTCTAAATTTATGTATGGAGTTATACGGATCAGGGCAAAAATCATGTTTTTATGGTAAAAAACATGGAAAATGAAGTACAAGGCTTCAATGGGATCCAATCAATGAATTTTGAAGATTGAGACTTGTTCTTCATCCTCAAATATTTAGTTAGAAATATTTCTAAAAGTGACCCTACCCACTCCATCAAAATGGCCAGTCTGCAAGAAAATGTGGCAAAGTGGGCTTGGTCAACCCTATTGACTGAATGATGAGAGTTTTCTCATCAAAATCACATATCTTGTGATGAGAAAAGTTTTTATAGGTCTAATACCATTGTTTTTTAGGTTTAATGGTGTCTTATTATAGCTTCCATTGAGTCCAAGTTTACAAATAAGTTATTAGGCCTATTTGGCCTAATTGGTCAAATAGTCAAGTTTGGATTTGACATTGGATGGATATCAAAAGAGATTATATTGAGTTTCCATGCTTCATATTTGATCTTAAAAAATATTTTCATGTACATCTTCAACCTTCAAATTCCCATTTCATGCAAGGTGGAGCTTAGCGAAGTAAACTAGTCTTGAGCTTTAGTTAACTTTTGATAATTATCATGCAAAGAGGGACATTCTCATGTTCCAACTCAGCTTCAAATCACTTAAAGAGGAGTTAAGGCATCCAATTTGGTGTATCATCATGCAAGGAAGGTTGTTGACTTATCAAGATGGCCCCACCATTTTTCCAATGCCAAAGAAGATTTTCATGAGAGATAAAGTAAAGAAAAGAGATGTCTTGAAGGCTTTTGAACTCAAATTAGACTTGATTTGACATGAACTTCACCTCATATTCTCTTTTCAACGCCAATCTCTTAGCTATTTTTATGTTATTTATATAGGCTTTTTGGCCATTTTTTATGATTGATCCCTCTCATAGCATGACCAAAGTATGCCAAGATTGAGTTTTGTAACCTTTTCAGATAAATAAAATGACTATTTTTAGATTCCATTATGATGGTATAGTGTATTTATGTCAGTTGATTTGCATGTGGTAGACCTTTCTCCCTTGTCAAGTCTTGATTTTTACCTAATTACTAGTTTATCAGATTACGCAAATCATGTTCAATTTTTGATGTCTTTTGGATGAGCTTACAATGGATATAAGTGGTTGGTTAAATCCTTGAATCATGCCTATTCTATCATTTCCCTCAAGCTTTGATCACCAAAAAAACCTATACATGAAATACTGATGCATATGAGTCAATTGGAGTTATATATTCATTCTTTACTTGTCTAATCAGTGTTTGAGGATCTCAAATAGAGTATATGAACTAACAATAAAAGCGTATCATTGTAGTCATATAAAATTCAAAAATTGGTAACTTGAGTGTGACTTGTAACATTCATCCCATATGTCCATCTTGATTCCTTTCTTAACCCTCATATGCACCTTTTCACTGATTTTGAGTCATCCATAGGATTTCAAGACCTCATTCTAGCTCAACCAAGACCCTTTTTCCATGCTTATTCCATCCAATAGGTCCTGAGCCTGTAGGATAGGAACATTAGAGGTGGACTATAGCACTAGATCCTAGGGAGTGCCCTTTCCAGTGCTCCTATGTAATCATATTTTAAGCCTAGGTTACCATTTTTTATTGATTCCTTTTATTCCTTATGATGGCCTAGTGTGATTGCATTTTACCCATGACCAATAGATCCCTATAAAATCTCATTCAAATATCATTTGGAAAGGGTTGGAAAATATTACAAATAAAACAAGAATATAAGCAAGACTACTCAAGCATATTTCTCTATACTCTACATACAACCATCCAACTCAATTTTTAGCTTATTCAAACCTTTACACCAGTCTTTAGTCACCTCAAACACACCCAATTTTAGCATTTATAACATTCTCATGTCACAATTTCACTAAGCACTTTCAAAGGGAGAACTACATATGGCTTGATACCTCTGCAAAGTATTTGTATATAGGTAACGTACCCACACACAGGGTGTGAAGCACATTCAGTGTATTTACACACACTAACCCCCCCTCATTGCTCAAAGTCCTATTCAAGATTATTAAAGACCTAGGATCAAAGATAAATCAGCTCTACAAGGAGATCTATTGACAATCAATCTTTGTAATTTCATAGGTAGGGCCACACAGGAGTGGTGGATAAAACCCAAAAAGTTCAGACCTCTGTGACCAATTTTTATAATAGTGGTAAGAACAAAACTATAGTATCAAACCTCGAAGTGTCCTATTTTCAGCACTTCTATCCTTTCACTAAACAAAATCTAGATCTAGGTTCCTAATACTATCCCATTCCTATACAATCAGTATCAGCTTCTGTCTTAGTTGGATCAACATAGTTTTAAGCTAAGTCATATTTTCTTTTACTCATTTACTATTTTTAGAAAGTTTAGATAACAATCAGAATTAACAAATTAGTAGGTTAATTATGGCATAATTATTCATTGATTTACTTTGCTTAGACTTTTAACTAAATATGAATAAAACCTCAATTATTTCCAAATAAGTTAAATCATTTGGTGAACTTGACTTATTTTGATTATGCATAAAAAACCCTAGAAACCCTAGGGTAAACTTCCTATTAATTTTTTCTATATTTTTTTGATTTTTACCTACATAGTAGAATTATAAATTAACATTAAATTTTAAAATGTCATAGTAATTTTAAAATAATTTTCTTTCAAACCCTAGTTGCCCATACTAGGTCCTAGTATTTTCCTAGTAGTTTTAATATATTTTTTTAATTTTTTACTCATATTAAAATCAGAATTTCACTTCAAATTTCGAAATTCAATAGTAATTCTCAAAAATATTTATTTTTCAAAACCCTATTTGCATATACTAGGTCTCTTTAAATCACAAATTTTTCAATAAATTTTTGATTTTTTACTTGCATATTTAACTCAAAAATTCACTCTAACTTTCAAAATTTCATAGTAATTTTCAAAATAATCATCTTTAAAACCCTGGTTGCATATAATAGGTCCCATTGCTTCTTGAGGCATCACCTTACACCTAAACTTAGATTGCATATCAAAACAAAAATGGATCACTTATTTTGAAATATTTCTTACATTTCTTGCAAATAATGACACCAGACTTGATCCTATCATGTACATGAATGATGAAGTATACCATATGTTAGTAAAAAGCTTCATTATTTGTATTTCATGCTTATTTTTTTATAATAAAGGATGATATTACAAAATTTATTGCTAAAAATACACAACATTTCAATATTTGTTTTACATACTCTTTCCCGCTCATGTGGAATAATTTCCAACTCCATTTTGGTAAACATGTTAGAAATGTTATGTTACCTGTCAAATTTTTTTATCCATTTGTGCATAATTGCGTACTCTCTATCCCTTGATTTCTATCTCTCATATGGAATTTTTTTCAAGTTTATATTGTTAAACACATTAGACATATCATAAAACATGTCACAATTTTTTATGTCTTTGTGTACAATGCCATGCTCTCTATTACATAATTTATCTCTCCCATGAGGAAAGTTTTTTAGGTCTATCTTGCTAAACATATTAGAAATGTGATGATTCAAGTCAAAGTTTTTTATGCATTAGTGCATAGTTCCATGCTCTCTATCCCTTGTTTTCTATCTATCATATGGAACATTATTTATAATCATATTGCTATACATGGTTTCTACTTAGATGAATCTAACTCTTTGGCTACTTTTAATTATCTCCCTATCACTACTAGACACAAGAAAAAACTAGCAATTATATCTATCCCTCCATTCAAACTAGGTTCATCTAGATTTTATCCTACATCTATTACCAACTCTATGTCTATCATAGATCATGCGATACATACTATCACCCAAGTTTTTGAAGATAGCTAGGTTGATCACACCCATGGTTATAGCTTTTTAACTCAGGTTAGCACCCCTTCCAATATAATTTCATCTCCTCCACCTGTTATAATTCTTCCTTTAATCCATATTCAGCCACAATCAAGACCGTCATCACCAACAAAGAGAGTACATATAATTCCATAGAGGCCTCTTTAGAGCAACCAAAACTTTAAGATTCTAGACAACTTCCAACTACAGTGTTCACACCTAGGGTAGTATCATTGAGGTCTCATGCCTCTACACATAGAGCTCATTTTCAAATATATTCTCCTACCACCAGATGGGTCCCTAAGATCCTTACATTTGTATCCACTTTTTAGAGTTACAAGGGACCCCATAGTCAATTTCCACTTCAAAGATTTCAAAGCATTTATAGTATATACATCTTTTAGAGCCACAGTCTCAGCATTTGCATCATGCTTCATGATCATGGATGATCCTTCTTCTCGATATAAGACAACATGATAGGGAGTCTCTCATGAGACTCATCAGTTAGTAGCATCTCTTCTCATTATTACTTGTACATATTCTCCTTATGATTGATTGTACATATTTATTTTTCAATTTATTGTACATAATCTTCCTGTGATTGATTGTACATAGTTCAAATCTCTCAAAATCCAAAAACATTCAAATATATCAAAAATACAAAAACATTCAAATAACTCAAAATACAAAAAACATTCAAATAAGTTCAAAACACCAATTTTTTTTTAATTGTATGCATCATTCATGCTTTACATTGCTACTACTATGTTAGACTTACATTTATTATTCTATGCTATTGTATGGCAATTTATCTACATTACCATGCTTCACTTGATTTTCTTTGAGTGTGTGCAGTGATTTTCAACTCCTTGATTAATTCACTCTACCCATTGAGGGGGCATCCTACTTTTACATTTAAGATGCACATCGATACATCTTCCCCATAGGGTCATCTTCTACATGACTACACCATCCAGGTTATGTCATTCTTACACCACACACTCTAGTTATCATGTTGATGTTCATTACTTACTATTTTACATAGTTTACTCTATTGACACTCACTAGTATATAACACTTTTGTATTTCCTAGCATATACCTAGTTTATACTAACATGTCTTGCATACTTTTACATTCTTGCTTTGATTTGTTAGATACGATTGCATTTCTAGTGTTTACATTCTTAGCATAGCTTGATGTGATTACATTTCTTAGTTATAGTTTATCTCATGTATGTGCCTTAGGAAATTTTCTAATGTCCTTCACTTCTAGTCATGTGTGTGCCTTAGGACATTTGCTAGTGTCCTTTGCCTATACTCTTCTATGTTATTTTGGCCCTCATGTCAACCTTGCTTATTTCAATTGTATGTGTATGTGGCATTTGAACATGTCTTGTATGTTTGATTATAGTTTGAGTGACATGTGCCCATATCCCTTATTTTCTTGGCCCCTTGGCCACTCCTGTATGCTTCTTGCTTCTTTCCTTATGTGCTTGTTGCTTGTTTGCTTCTTGATTTTTTTGCAATGCCATGATCCTAATCATGCATTTTCTTACTTTCTTGGATGCCATGATTGACATCATGCTCCATCCCTCCTTGACAACTAAAAACTAACCATAATTACAATTCTAGTTCAATACATTTAACATACTATTACATTGTTATATCTATCTAGGCATACCCCTATTGATCTAAAAATATCTCAATACAAACCATGCTATATCTTGTCGATTATTATTATTATTATTGAATCATGTATATTTATAGCATAACACACTTTTAGGGATATTTATTTTGAGGGTAGTCATTGTAGGGTCTCTATCCTTACTCTCAGAAGAGGGGGAAACAAACAAGGATTTTGTCATAGAGATCAGAGCTCCTATTGATAGAAAAATTAGCTTTTAGAACACCCAAAATAATAATTAGACATCAAACAAGTTAGAATACACCAAGCAGATAGTGAAAATGAAAAAAACAGTCATCAGATTTAGCCTAGGATAACAACACCAAGATTGAACTACAACATCGGTAACACTACTATCTATTTTTGGTGCTCATATAAAAATAACGAAAAAAAAAAAAATTCTAGAAGCAAGTAGAAAATTAGGTTCAACTACAATTTTACACATCTAAAACATTTCAAAATTAGTAGTTTCAATTACACTTTTGCATAAATAATCTAGATATATGGGGAATCATATGTGGTATGATTGTATCTCACTTCTAGTTTTAGATATGATAGTTGGTATAAATTCGAGATCATAATCCATGTTTCAAACACCAGTGATTGGGGGTAATGTGTGCAACACATTTGTTTTATTTTCTTTTTGAGTTCAACATTACCCAAGCATTTTCAATAGTTTCCTTATTCCATCTATAGGTGGTTAGCATCATTTCAGAGTGGCTTTCATACAAACCTAACCTCTACATTTCATAATGGATTTCATATAATTGTAGTGCCCAGTTTTGGAGTGGATTTTATACAAGCCTAACACCATCTTTTAGAGTGGACAAGAGTGGCCTAGTTTCTAGCATACATTCAACTATCCATGCTAATATTTTCATATTATAGAGTATTCATGGGCTTTAGGAGCCATCTCATTTGACATACATTTCATATTGGTATCAGTTCATAGCTTCACTTCATGGGGTAATGATGGAGCAAAAGGACTAACTAGCGTTTGTATTATTGAGCCACCTATTCAAAGGGATTGGACACATAGTCCAAACTTTGATCAACACACACATGACCACCTAGATTCACTTAGTGGGTAATGATGGAGCTAAAGGGCTAGCCTTTGCATTCTTGAGCCACTTGGAGGGAATTGAGCACTCAACTCCATTCATGATATTACTCTTGGTATAACAACATCTAGTATATCCAACATCATCTATCATACTCAGTATCATAATAAGTTTTATATCAGTTTACGTACCTGATGAGGTGTATTCATTTCTTTCTCTTCCTCTCTTTCTTACCTAGCTTTGTACATTCTTATTCTAGATATAGCGTATCTAGTAAAAAATGATCTACTCCTTATTTATTCTATAGATTTACACTTCACAACATGCTATTTTTATGCATACCCAACATCACATAGTTTCATAAGCATCACCTTTACAAGTAAGTTCAAGTATGCTTCTACTTTTCCTTTATCCTAGTATTTCGAATTGTTGTATCACTAGAATAAAGGGGGAGCATATATAGTCATATAAAATATCAAAATTGGTAGCTTGAGGGTGACTTGTGACATCCATCCCATAGGGCCCTCCTGCTTGCTTTCTTGACCCTCATAAGCACTTTTTCACTAATTCTGAGTCATCCATAGGCTTTCAAGACCTCATTCCATCTCAACTAGGACCCTTTTTCCATGCTTATTCCACCCCCCAAGTCTTGAGCCTATAGGATAGGAGAACTTAGGGTGGACTATATCACTAGATCTTAAGGTGTCCCCCTTCCATCACTCTTGTCTAATCACATTTTGAGCCCATATTACCATTTTTACCCAATTCCTCTTATTCATTGTGTCGACCTAGTGTGATTGAATTTAACCCATGACCAATATATCCCTATAAAATCCCATTCAAAGATCATTTGGAAAGGGTTGTAAAATATCACAAAACAAGTAAGAATACAAACAAGACTACTCAAACATATTTCTCTATTGTCTGTATACATCCATCCAACTCAATTTCTATCTTATTCAATCCCTTACATAAATCCCTAGTCACCTCAAGCACACCCAATTTTAACATTTCTTGCATTCTTATATCATAATTAAACCAAACACTTTTAAAAGGAGAACTACATATGGCTTGATTCCTCTTCAAAGTACTGGTATGTAGGCAGCATGCCCACATACAAGGTGTAAAGCACGTTTAGTGCATCTTACACACACTAACCCCCCCTTTTTTCTCAAAGTCCTATTCAAGCTTATTGAAGACCTATGGTCAAATATAAATTAGCTCTATAAGGGTATCTATTGATAATCAAGCTTCATAATTTTATAGGAAATGTCATATAGGAGTGGTAGATAGAACCCAAAAATTTCAGACCTCTGTGACTAGTTTGGACAACAACAATAGGAACATGACTATAACACCAAACCTCAAAGTGTCCTATTTTTAGCACTCCTATCCTTTCATAGAATGAAATCCATATCTAGGTTCTTGACACTATCGTAGTCCTACACAATCAGTATCAGCTTATATCTCAGTCAGATCAACATAATTCTAAGCTATGTCATATTTCCCTTTACTAAATTGCTATTTTTAGAAAGTCTAAATAACAATCAAAATTAACAAATCAATAGGTTAATTATGGCATAATTATTAACTGACTTATTTTTCTTATAATTTTAACTACATAGGAATAAAACCCCAATTATTTCTAAATAGGTTAAATCAATCACCAACCATAAAGTAGGATTTCTCTTTCGGTTTTATTCTCTCCCTTTTCATCCCAACATTAGTGGTTTAGTAAGCAGTGCAAAGTGATACATTTAAGGAGCTAGTCTTAGCAAAATATAGAGGTCTAGTCTAAGTTCAAGTGCCCCATAAATTAAATCATTCTAATTTTAGTCTAGGTATGAAGGTTTTAGAGCCAAATTTATCAAGCCTTCAAGCAGGGTACTATCTGGATAGTTAACAATTCTAGCACACCTGATGGAATATGAGTTCTACTATTGGAGTACAAGTTTGTAGCACATTCATCTTCAAATCTAGTTTTTAGTACTCCTATAGCCTTTATCTCAAGGTAAAAGTTAAATTTTGTTCATAATTTGAGTTATATTCATGATTTTCTAGGCTATGGTAGCCTATAGAGAAGGATTTGTCATTCTTCTCTTTACCAACAATTCTAGTATGATCCTTATGACTCATATCAATCCTATCATGAGCCATATCAGCCATACAAAGAGTATACAGAGCCTTATCAATAGTATGAAATATAATACTAGTCCTATAACCACTCTTATGAGTCTTGTTATCCTCCTGATCAACCCAATCAAGTCCCAAGACACTCCATCTCAAGCTTCAAGTAAACTCTATTTCGTTGTGAGAAAAAGATGATAAGTATAGACACTAGAAAGAGATATAGTGAGGAGATTTCTAAGTATGAAATTTAGATTATGAGAGAAAATTTACAATGGGATAATGAGATATGTGCAACTTTCATAAGGTAAGGTCACTCAAAGTCTAGTTCTAACATTTTAGACATTGGAGGTCTAATAGTAAGCATTGAAGAGAGGTTGGTGGTTTATGAGAAACCCAGGGTTATCATAATGAACAATATATTCCCATAGAGCTACCATTTTCCCTTTATGATCAGCAAACTAATGTTTAATATAGCCCTCAGGAGTCAAACAAAACCTTACCTAGTTTTCCTACTTAGAAGTCTATTCAAGAGAGGTTTCAAAAAGTTGAGGAATTTTGTTATGAGAAGTCTAACTTTTAGATTACAGAGATCATACAAGAGCCTACATATTCAATTTTGTAGGAAGAATCCTAAGTGATCTAATCCATGATTTTGAGGTTAATCTAGCCAGGAAAATTAAGCTCATAAATTAACATCTCCAATATTCAATGACAATTGCAAAGTCAACACCACAACAAATTCCTTCTTTCACACCCATGGATATAAAAAGTGTAGAAATAGAGGTTCATAAACCCAAGTTCATAACCTGGAATTAGATACATTAGTCCAGAGAGAAAGAAGAACATTCATGCATGCTTCAAGATGCTATTTTCAAGAACAAACCAAACATCATTCATCCTCTACTCATTTCTCCTCAGAAGCCAAAGTCCTTTCCTTCATGAAAAGCCATTCAAGAAAAAGTACAGAGAGATGAAGTGAAGGTGATTCAAGAAGAGCAGCCTCATGAACAAAATTAGGAATCTATGGTAATTTCTGTGGATCTTTCTCATCTTATTGAATATTTTTAGGGATCAACCATGCCATTTTTGGAGTAAGAACCTCTTCTTAAGAACCTATTATTTGTAAGGTAAATAAATAAGATGTATCCAAAGAGATAGAAAATGAAGGTGACTTTAGTGATCAAGAGGAATAAATCATTATTGGGACACCATTGGGCAAGGACAAACATGACTCAGTATTTCATGATGCTAAAGAAGAGGAGTTGCAAGAGGTTTCTCAAAAGCTTATAACAACTGATATAGATGGAGTACAAATAAATATTTCTTCAGAAGGCAACCATGAAGACAACTCACATAGAGCCATTGTTGAGATGGAGAATATTTCAAAAGAATATGATCATTGACAACAACTATACCATGATTTATTGAATGAAATTGAAGAGCTTAAGATGGAAGATTTGGTTGATGAGATAGAGGAACAAGTTGATGCTTCATCTGAGGATTCCACTAATATTTTGGAGCTTCAAGAAGGCAATGTTATTTTAGAGATCTCAAAGAAAGATGAGCTAGAGATTGAGTGGATAGATGAGATGCCATTCTATACAGAAGATGAAGGCACCTTTTGGGATGAATTAGAGAGTTTTTGTCTAAAGTTTTATAGTTCGTCTCCACCTCATATGGAGATTGAAGAATGTTATATAATGATTACCATTGTAGTTGTACATCCGGAAGAAATTAAAGAATTGTAGCCAAGTCTAAATACTTACCAAGAAGCCAAAGACTTTAACAAGAACTACCTCAAATGGAGAATAATGAAGATAAAAATCCAAGTATACCAGTTGATTTTCCAATACAATCATTGAATGAGAATGTCTGAAATCATAATCAACTTATGAATGAAGTAGAGTTAGCATTATTGATGCAAGAAAGAAGAATATGGGAAGAAGATGATTGGATCCTAGATCCATATTTTCAATCCATGAACCTAAGAATGGAATTTGAAATCCTAGTTACATCATGAAGAAGACATGAATATCCAAGCTCTCTTATCTGCAAGAAGATGTCATAAAAAGGAAGCAAATACATTTCAAGTTTCCATGGTGCATCAAACAAATTTCCATTTGATCTTGGAGGAAAGCTTCTTACTTCAAGTTAGTTGTTCTAGGTTTGCTTTATCCAATAAGTGAGTAGCACAAGCAACAATCTGCTTCCCATTAGTTGTTTCCCTAGTTTCCTTAGATTATTTTTATTTTATTTCTAGTTAGTTGTGTTTCCCTTCATTCTTGTTGTGTCAAAGTCAAAAAAGGTATTACAGAGCTCAAAAGAGTCTGTTTCTCAATCAAGAAAGTCATCCAATCAAAGTTGTTATGTCCCAATTTACCATTGTCACTTGAAATTAGTGAGTTATTTTAACCAACAAGTTGGTTAACCCCTGAGATTCACCAAAATTATTAGTAATTTGACATGTCAAGGCCAAATTACTATCCCTATCATATGAAACTTTCCAAAAACTAGTCAATAACCCTTTATAGCTGGTCAAATCGATGAGTTGTGGCCTAAAAACACATATTTTTGTCAAAATGTCAAAAATGAATTGAAAAGGGGGTCATTATCATTTAAGATGGCTTTTGAACTATTAAAAAATATGACTTTAGCTTAAGTCTAGAGTTTGAAATCTTAAAAAAGTGTTTTCATATGCTTTTTAAGCCAAAAAAGCCTCAAATCACCCCACACATGTCAATTTGCCCATTAAAACATGAAAAAAGGTTATAAAATTGTATTTTTGCATGATATAACATGTTATACTTCTCAAATATTATTTTTCAAGTGGTGGAAGCTTGAGTTGGCTTAAAAAAGGCAAAATTAGACCCTTTTTCCTTCATTTTGTAAGCAAAAGTATAGATTCTATATGGATTCCATACACCTACATCAGGTATAATTAAGAATAGGGAATATAAAATATTTATCAGGAGTTTCATGGAATTTTTAAGACATACAATCCCTAAACAATTCCCTTCTATGCACTTTCCCAATTTGCATATAGTGACCTATCTGCAGGTTTTTTCATGGTACAAACTGTTGGAAAAGAGTTTAAATCTAAATTTTAGGGTAAATAAACTAGACTAATAAGGATTAATAATGGATCATTTAGGGATTTAATTAGATTATAAATGTTCATGATCCATCAATTTTAAGACAGGCTAATTTTTTCAGCCCTTTAACCAAAAAGGCAACTGGTTTTCTTTAGTTTCTTCTCACTTGGGTAGAGTTTCAAAAAAATCAAGTTGTTACAAAATCTTGGGAACTTAATCTAACTCTCCATGGCCTCCTAGATTTTTGATTCATGAATTTTAGGGTCCAAAAAGTCTCATAAAGATAGCCAATCCAAATTTACAGTTTGGCATACTCTCAAGAAGAAATTATATGGTCATGGAAGAAGGCAGATTCAAGTTTTCAATAAAGTTTTTTTACAGGGTATCTATCATGTTTATCATGATTTAAAATAAGATTTTCTCCAATATTCATAGAAATAATACCATCCTATTCTCACAAAGCATCTCAAGAGCCAGTTTAGCATAGTTTAAGGAAAAATTACATATATTGAGGCTTTTTGCATCGTCCTAGGTTTCAATTTTAGATTCTTACCTTCCTAATATTGCCTCCAAACTGGTACATCAAGTAGAGGATGGTTTTTTTTTTGCATAAAATTATTCATATTTTCCTTTTTCATGATCCTTGACCTTCCTTTCCCACCTCCATCTCACTACCATACATAGCCATTTCCCATTGTTTTCAATCTGTTTATTCACCCTCTATCTTGTTTTCATCCACCACTTCTCCATTCATAGTCATACCACCATTCCACCATCTAAATTCCATGTTACCATCAATAAATTAAGAGATGAAGGTCACCATGATCATGAAATGGAGGAGAATGACCTATATAACATAGTCAAATGAACATCTACAATAGGGCACACAATCAATTGTAGTCATAAAGTACTATGAGGACTCATGAGTTAAGGAGAGACCTCTTTCAAGGTAAATAAGATCAAGTAATTCATATATATGGAAATAAGTCTTCATGAGGTTGGTCCTGAGGAAACTTCGAACCTTGAATCTTACTATTCTTCTCACATGAAAGCTACAACTAGATCATTACAGTCATGGAGCTCCATCAAAGGCATCAATCTCAAAGTGGAAAGGAGCTTTCTATAAAGGTCTATAAAAATGACCTCTTCAAGTAAAATAAAGAAGAGGAAAAAGGTTAAAATCAGATGTTAAAGCCTATTTATGGGCATATACAATCCTAATCCATACAACATGACATCATATGTGCATCTACAATTGTTAGGTAGAGTCCATATGTGGTTGGCATGACATTAGGGTAATGAGAAAGATATGAAATAAATAGAGGTTTTATAAACCATATGAAGCTTCCATTCACATAATCATCTAAGAAGGGATTAAAAGGAGAAGATGACCACCTACAACCCACTATGAAACTTTACAGGCTTGCTTTGGAGTAACCTATAGTGGCTTGGCAAAGGTGAAGTCTTTATAGGCTCAAGAAAGCTAATGATCAAGCATCAATGCACTATAAAATTAAGGTTGAAACATAAAGGGATTTAAAGATAGTATATAGTCTTACCAATAAACAAACCCTACAGTCATACCACAATTTCAATCTATAGTGCCAAAATGCACCTACAGCCTAATGTGAGGGCAATCTATAGCTAGCCAACAATAGGTTGTAGCTAAAAGGGGTTATGATGTTTTGAGGAGACCTTTTAATTTAAGGATACCTTATTAAAAGAGGGTAAAATTGTATTCAAGATATCAAGAGCCTTAATAATGGTCAAGATCCATACATAGCTACAGTAGCACAATCATGTGTCTTCTCTTTTGAAGGCCTAATGGTGACAAAGCCTATAGTGTTAAGACCAAACACAACATGGGTATATTCAAATTTGAAATAGATGATCATAACTGATAATGGCTGCCACAAGTGGATCATATTCAAAACCTAAAGCTTTAAGTGACTCCAAAATCATTTGAGGGTTTCAAAGGGTTACCTATAGTCAACTCAAGCATAAGGATAAGCTACAACCTTAAAGAACACACCTTAAGTCATGATAAAGAAGTGAAGGAAGGGTTTTGAATTTATTAGAGGATTTTATGAAATTTAAGGAACATATAGTGATCTAAGAGGTTGTAAGTGAAAAACCAACCATTTTAAAGCTAAACACACCTACAACCAATATAAAAGTACACTTACAGCCATAAGGCTAGACCTACAACCAAGTAGGTAAGAGTGCTAAACCAAGAATATTTCTAAGGCTTAAAGAGGGTAATTTGATCAACAAAGCCATGTATAAGTTTGAGGTTAATGATATCAGTACATGGTACATTTAAATTTTTCTTTGAAGTTTTCAAGTAGGGTTTAAAGAAGGAAAATAGACCTACAGGTTTGTCCTAAATCCATTTAAGGTTCACCTACAATCAAAATGGGAGACAGTGTTTCAAGAAGATTGTTTTGTGATGGAGACTATCAAGGATAGTTTGAGTTGTCAAGAAATAATCATATAAATGGTCAATTCATGGACACTTTATGCTTTGGTTAACTCCATAAGGCATGCCCAAACCTTGTCACTATTTGTACAAGGACAAGTCACATACGAACAAGTACAATCAATTATGAGGAAAGAAAGCATGGTTCAAGAATGTTACCTAATAATTATAAGGTTTCTTGTTCATATAGGTATTCATGAACCAAGTGGTAATCAAGTTAGGTCAGGATGATCTAAGAACTCCAAATTTAATATAAAATGTGAAATGATCCTAGAGAGCCCTAAGGCATCCTACAGGCCTTAAGGAACCCTATCTATAGTCACATAAGGTGATTATAGTCATGTAAAATTGTCAATGAATAGGGAGGATGGTTCTTTGGATTTGAAACCTTCAAAGCATGCATTGAGGGAGTTTGATATATTTTTAATGAAGATTCAATGATAAGATAAAGGGTCTTTCACTTGAATCTGAGTCCATCATGATGACTTATAAGTAGGAGTAAAATCTAGTTACAGTCAAGCTTCTAAAAGAGGGAATGATCTTGTATGGAATTTTGGCTTCAAGAAATTTATCATGAGAATAAAGTGTAAAATAGGATCCATGAGGTATAAAATGGTGTGAAAAACATTCTACAACTCAAGAAACCACCCTAAAACTATACAACATATGGAGCATATCAAGTCAATATAAGGGTTGGAAGTATAAAACATCTAAAAGGTTGATTTTATTACCAAACATAGTATCTCATGAAGGTTGTATGAGTTTTAGGATCAATTATTATCATTAATCTATCATAATTATTCTAAATCACCTAAAACTATAGGCACCACTTCAAAATATTACAAACACAGTTAAGGTAAGGTCTAGTTTCTCTGTCATGGTCATAGCTCAATAAGTTTCCCTTGATGACCTTATCCAATCAAGTATATATGAATGATATAAGAAAATTAAAGTTAAATAAAATCAAAAAAACATTATTAAATTAATTAAAGTATCAGGAATCATGAATTAAAATGATAGTACATCAGGTGCATGAAATTTGACCATGTGAGGCCTAAAACTTTGCTAGAAGTATCTAAGCATGATAGAAAGAGGGGTAGAGGATGTTTTAAAGATATTAATATGAATATTGATATAATTTAAGATTATTTTGACCTTTAAATCCTATAAAAATCATGAAATCATCTCCATCAACATGAAAATACAGTCAAGTATGCACACAGTTTATGGAAAGGGGACATTTTTTGAAGAAATTTGAATATTTTGGCATCTACGGGTAGGGTTTTGATTAAAAATTTGGTGTGTAGAATAATAATGAGTTAAGAAATAATAAATTAAAATTTTAAGGCCATTGGATGAGTAGAAGTACTCGCTATTTTTTCACAGTCATCAACATGTCTATTTGAGGTCACCATTGGAGAAGGCAATGTTCTGAGATGCCATGGAGGTTGCTAAGCCCAGGTGAAATTTTGAAAAGAATGGGATGACATTTTTAAATAATAATAAGACCCATTTAAGAGTTTAAAAACTCTAGACTATATGCAAACCATGCTCATATAAGTTTTTTCAAGCAAATATGCATATAGGTTAAAAAGACATTTTTTGACTTTTCAAGTAAAAATATATTTTTAGAGTGTTTATAAATCATGGTACAGACCCCATAATTATTTTTTAAGTCATTAATAATCATGGGTAGTTTTTTTCATCCTAATGAAGAATTTTAATTTTTGCAATTCCAGACATCCTTCCAAGCCTCATGTTCTGATGCTCATATCTTTCACCACGTGAGGAGTTTGGATGAATTATTTTAGTATTTTTTTAGGAAAAATATTAAATTTTAATTCATGAAAAATTGAGGTGGTTTGAGTTTCTATGATTTATGAACAATCATTAAGAGCGTAGGTAGCCTAAAATGCAAGCAAAACCCTATATGCATGTTTTCTCTACATGATAAATTTGCATGGGAACCAAATATCTTCATGGGTGTTTGGGGCATAAAAATGATACACATAAATGTAAATAGTTATGGGATTTGGAGTTTTTTACTTCACGAATCATCATTTTGAAGATTCAACTTTAAAACCCTCCCAAACCCTCAAAAAACTAGTTTTAAAAAAAATTGATTTTATTACCATCAAATCACTAGGGATAAACCTAAAACATATTCAAACATTAATTAAACTATGAGAGGATTCCATAAATGCTAATTTTATGTATGGATCTATACGGATTTGGACAAAAATCATGTTTTTTATGGAAAGAAGTATGAAAAATGAAGTACAGGGTAGTTCAATGGGATCCAATCAGTTGAGTTTGAAGCTTGAGGCTTTTTAATCACCATGAAATATTCAGATGGTTATAAATATTCTTGAAATTTTCCTTATCTACTCAATCAAAATGGCTAGTTTGTAGGAAAATGGGGCAAAATGGGCCTAGTTAACCTTGTTGATTGAATGACATACATTTTCTCATCAAAATCACCTATATTTTGATGATAAAAGTTTTTCCTTGTATAATACCATTACGTTTTGAGTTTAATGGTGTCTTTTTATAGGTTCCATGGAGTCCAAGTGCACAGATAGGCTATTAGGCCTATTTGGCCTAATAGGCCTAATTGGTCAAATAGTCAAGTTTGGATTTGGCATTGGATGGTTATCAAAGGAGATTACATTGATTTTACATGATACATATTTAATCTTAACATAGATTCTCATACATATCTTCAGCCTTCAGATTTCCATTTCATGTAAGGTGAAGCTTAGTGAAGTAAACTAGTGTTGAGCTTCAGTTGAATTTTGATAATTATCATGTAAAGAGGAACATTCTCATGTTCCAACTCAGCTTCAAATCACTTAAATAGGAGTTAAGTCATATGAGTTAGTGTAGCATCATGAAAGGAAGGATCTTGACTTGTCAATATGGACCCACCACTTTTCCAATTTCAAAGAAGATTTTCATGTAAGACAAAGAAAAGAAAAGAGATGTCTTAAAGACTTTTGAAATCAAATTATACTTGAGTTGACATGAAGTTCACCTCATATTCTCTTTCCAATGCTTATATCTTGGATATTTTCATTCTATTTTCTATATATGTAGGATTTTAGCCATTTTTTGTGATTGATCCCTCTCTTGGCATGATCAGACTTTACCAAGATTGAGTTTTGTAACACTTTTAGATAAATAAAATGACTATTTTTAGATTCCATTATGTTGGTATAGTGTATTTATATTAGTTGATTTGCATATGTGGTAGAGCTTTCTCCCTTTTCAAGTCTTAATTCTTACTTAGTTACTAGTTTATTAGATTATACAGGTCATGTTTGTTTGATGTCTTTTGGTTGAGCTTACAGTTGATATAAGTGGTTGGTTAGTGAATTGAATCAGGCCTATTCCATCATTTCCCTTGGGCTTTGATCACCAGATAAAATATATACATGAAATACTGATGCATAGGAGTTAATTGGAGTTGTAGATTCAGTCTTTATTTGTCTAATCAGTGTTTTAGGAGCTCAAATAGAGTGGATGAACTAGCAATACAAGTGTATCACCAATAGTAAAGTAGGATTTCTCTTTTAGTTTCCTTCTCTCCCTTTTCATCCCAACATCAGTAGTTTAGTCAGTAGTGCAAAGTGATACATCAGAGGAGCTAGCCTTAGAAAAATCTAGATGTTTGGTCTAAGTTTAGGTGTCCCAAAACTTAGATCATTCTAATGTTAGCCTAGGTATGAAGGTTTTAGATCCAAATCTATCAATCCTTCAAGCAGGGTGTTATATGGATAGATAACAAGAGGCAAAAGAGAGATAGAAGTAGAAGGTTCCATAAGAGGTTTGGTTACTTGAAGTTAATGTTTGTGATACACTAGCTTACTACTTGCATTAAATTTTGATGTGTTAGCTCACACATAGATCAAGTAAACAAGTTCATGTGGTGAAGAGCTAATTGTCAATGGTTAGAGTGACCATCAGTGGTTAGTGTGTTGACCGTCAGTGGTTACTATGTTAAACATTGGTGGTTACTGTGTTGATTATCAGTGGTCAAAGGTTAAGTTTGGTTCAAATGTGAATGGTCAAGTTTGGTCAAGGGGTTAAGTTTGGTGGGTGTTTCGACATGCATTTGTAATTGAAAGGGGTGAAGATGATCCCTAGGGGTGTTTCAACATCTAGAACTATGGTGTGTTATTTTCTAGTGTCTTCAACAAGCTAGGTCACTATTGTTCTTAATTTCCACACATTTTATGATTCACAAATAATCCTACATATAAGGAAGAACTACATCATTATGAGGCGATATTTTGGAGTATTGGCCATGTATGCAATGCCCACTGATAATGTGGTCTTTGGGGTTATCTTGACACTATGTGTCCACTAACCCATTTTCCCCCAAGGTTATTATGAAGATGGATAATTAGGGTTTTGCCATTTCATGAGGATTGATAGTCCATGACCCATATCTAAATGCATTAGAGAAGGAGAAGCAAAACCCTTAAGCATATAGGTGGTTGCATCTTTTACTATCAAGTATTTTGTACATGACATTTATGTCAAACATAGTCAAAAGTGTTGATATAACCATCCTAGGATGACATTAGTGTTTGTGTCTCCAAATTAAAATTTTTATAATCATACAATTCTTCCAAAATCACCTTCCATCTTGTTTTTTACTTATTTTAGATCTATAATTTCTATATCATCAAAATCAGTTAAGTACCTTTTTTTTAGGTCATTTCCATAGTTATCATAGTTGTACTTGGTGAACTTGATCTTTGAACTCTAAACCCTATGTCCCTTAGGGTTTTCTAATTTTTTCTATTACTGATCTCTAATTTGTATGAATGCAAACTTAATTGATTCTTAGACTTTTTAATCACCTATATTTTTAGATTATTATACTTTTTTACTTCCTACTTACATTAATTTATGTTCAACCTAGGCGTAACCCTAGATTTGGAGGTGTGCCTATTGAACACATTAAGGTTCCCCCTTTTTAGCCTAATATGTCTAAATATATTTAAGTACCTAACCATATGGATCATGATGATACCAATGTTGATAATGAAAAACATACCGATGAGGTTATCATAGAAAAATATTCTAATAATGAAAACAATGAGACTAATGAAACCAATGAACATGAACAAATAGACCATGACCAAGTGCAAGTAATTGCCTTGTTTCATGAGTGTATTGGCTAAAAACCTAAATATCTTTATGAAATCCTCAAAACTATATTACAGACTAAAAATGTAAAAATCATATATGACCAAACATGTCCCTTTATTGTTCATGATATTGGAGTTATAGGTCATCCCCATATACCAAAAACCCTCACCTTGAACACACTATAATTTGATACATATAATGGGGGTATGAGATATGTTTTTAAACCTTTGTTTCTTAAAAACCAAATTTATACATATACCATGGAATTACCCATTAATTCAACTCAAATACTGGTTTCAATGCCTATCACTAATAAAAACATATTTACATCCCCTTTGGTGGATACTAAACTTGATAATCTAAATCCCTATGGGTCTACAATTCAAATGCTCCTTCAAGTTATAAAGAACTTGAAGGACAAGGTTACTCACATTAAATAAAATGCTTTAAAATCCCCTCATGCTATTGATTCACAAGATGTTTTTCTTAACCCTCTTGTAATTGACATATCTTTTCACCCTTTGATACTTAGTTTTGTTACACCTAAGTTTCCATTTTATGATGGTAAGGGTGATCCTTAGAGAGATCTTTGATCCTTTTATGCGACATATCTTGTATATGACTCCAATGATAAATTTCTGATCAAATTATTTCTAAGATGTTTCAAGGACTATGCTTTGAGGTGGTTATGTTATTTACCTCTCCAATACGTGAAAGCATTCAAACCTCTTGCATATTAGTTTTTAGCACAATTTTAAATTAACATTTTTGAAAAGGTTTCCTATGCTCAAATTACCAAAATAAAAAGAAGAAGTAATGAACCTATCAATTAATATGTCTTGAGATATAAGATAGTGTTAGCTAAAATGTCCAATCCTATGGAAAATAAAAAGTTGAAATACATATTCAAGAAAAGTTTGTTTGCTCCTTTACACAAGTATATAGTTTTTAATAAGTTTTAATCTTTTGATGACTTATATCATGTTACACAAGACCATGAAATTAAGCTTATTTCATCAAATAAGCTCATGTAAGTAGCAAACTCACTAGTTGCATTTACATATAGTACTAGGTTTACAATCATATGAAGTTATACAGTCAAACTTCCCAAGCCTAAAAATGAAGCAACCAACATAGTTAATACAGTCTCATAATATCCTAATTGACTTATTTTATCCAATTCATAAAGGAGACAGTTCTCACATTTCATTGAGTCTTTAACCTCATTACTCCCATGGTTAATCAAGTGTTAGCTCACATCTCTCACTCATCCTATATAGGTTGATATGAGTCGACCTCTACCCAAAATATATGATGTGAATTCTTATTATGATTATCATCAGGGACTAGGGCATTCTATGGATAGATGTTTTTCCATGAAACATAAGGCTCAAGACCTTATTGATGACTAAAAGTTGACGTTTGAAGATCCTATAAAAGAATTAGGTTCGCAACCTGATGATCACCATAGATATAAATTATTTAACAATCCATTGTAAGGCCATTCTAGAAGGAACTAGAAGTGCAAATGGCATACAACATGCATCTTCCACCACATTATGAGCACCCACTAGATGCAATTATTAGTACTTAGAAGTGACATATACCTCATATGGTTCAAAGAACCTATATTTACTTTGATGATAGTGAAATTATGGATGATGAATTTGATTTTCATTTTTTATTCATTCGATCATTCCTTGATCACCAACCTATACACAATGTTATGATTGATAATTATTTCAGTGATAATATTTACATAATGACATTACTTACTCACTTGGGCTATACTCATCATGATTTTAATCCTTCTACAAAATTAGTTAAAACATTGGATGGAACCTCCCATCAGGTTCTTGGTGAGATTAACCTAACTTTATATGTTGATCCTATAGACATCCAATTCTTATCACCATTATGCTAAAATTATCAATCTTGGCAACATTCTATGATAATAAATAATCTGGGCCAAAATCACTAAAATGCGCTAAATGGTTCAAACTTATCTTGTATATGTGTCAATTTAGGCTAATGTATCCCTGGATGGGGTAATGTATTTTATATGATTATTTGATTTTATCAAATCATTTTGATTCAAATTATAACCACGTAAAATCAGGATCAGGACCATTGAATTCTTCTAATTTGGAAGCATACATTACATGCATGTGTTATTTCATGTCCACAATGATCTAATTGGGGTATTGCTCCATACATAACTAACACCTTCTAATTATACTCTAGTCAAATTATGACTCAGTAAATTAACATTTCAACTAGTTTGATTAAGTGAAAAACCAATTTCCAAAGAAGTATAAAAATTAATTAAACCCACTAAAGCAAATTAAATCAAATCAAGGGCTTAAGTGAAAAATACATGTAAGTTATTGAAGATCTATTAATTTTAAATTCATTTTTTATATCTTCTTCATCTGATGACATCATCAGTGGGGTGGCATCCATAACCCATGAATGGAACAAATATCTAGTTTAAGCCCTCTCATGCCTCATTAATGCCCCATTCTTCCAAATATTAATGGGGATATTTATGGATTGAGCCTCCAAAATTTAATTGATTCATGGTCACACATCTTGATCTCAAGATGGATGGTCATGGTCGATTATGATCATTTTAAAAAATCTATAAATACAAGGGTTATCACTCATTCCCTAAAGCTATTTTGTGTAATGTTATTATGTATAATAATCTTCAAAAAATTCAACTATTGTCACACATTGATCAAATTCATGAAACTAATTCATTGGTGCATTGAGAGATGATGGAGGAGCAAGCCATTCATCATTGACAAAGACTTGGAGCACCAAATCAGGGGAAAATCACATTTTTGAGTTGCTCTTGGAGGAGGGATGCTCTTGGGAAGGTTTGATGGTTGTATTAATTCTTTAAATAGCTCTTATATTTCATTTTAAAAACCCTATGAGGGAGTTATCTTAGTATGTTATGTTTTTTTATGATTATTGTGAGTTTTCACTACTAATGCATGGACTAACTTGCTTTGGATTCTTACTCTACATTTTGGCATGCCTAGTAGGACTACACATCCCATACAAGCAAAGAAACTAATATGAAATTCTTAGATATTTTAATGATTGCTTAAAAGTCTTTAAAAATCAAGTTTTATCTTCATTTTTCATGTATTTATGTTTGTTTTAATGAGACATAGTTTACAAAGTGATCAACATCGAATCTATTTGATTGACGTCAAACCCTCTCAACCAACATCAATTACTGTGTGAAGGGCATAACATGGAATAAAATGTGATTTATGGGTTTTTTGTGAAAATTGTTGATTTTTATTCTATGTTTTGGAACTTGCATGTTCTCTGTTTGACTTTTATTTTGTAGGATCTAGAGAGTTTTTGGGTTTTCATGTTTGTTTTGCTAACAAATGTTTTTGTAAAAAAATGTGTTCTATTTTTCTTGTGTTTTTATAGGAACCGATGTATATTCCAATTGACCAGCATCGACCCCTCTACAAATAGATTGACATTGATTTATGTGAATTGATATCGAACCCTGTATGGACCGATGTTAGTCTTTGAGATTAAAAAATAGAGACCTGAGAGCTTTCTTTTTAAATCTTACTTTCTAATTTACTTTTGGGATTCTAATAAAAAATAAACCCTCTAAAAATTTTAAGTCACAAGATGGAAAAAGGCAAAAGTTTGAATGTTTTTAAGTCTTGTATACTTTATTTGGTGCCTAAAAAGAATTTAGATGTTTTATGCTTAGTTATTTGTGAAAGTTTTTATATGTTTTAAACTAAGGCCAAGGGGAAAATTTTCATAAAACATTTCACTTTGGTGCATTAAAATAAACACTCACACTTAGATTACATACTCTTAAAAGTGTTTTATTTTAATCTTATTTTTTTCAAAGTTGTTTATTTTCACAAAATGATTAATGCATGTATGGTCTCCCCTACCCCCTTTAGGGAACTTGGGTGACCAAAAATGCTCTTTATTTTCCTTGGTTTATTTTAATCCAAAAATCATGAAAATAACATCATTAAATCCATATGAATTAGGTGATCCAAATGTGACCTTAAAGTCTTTTTGCTTATCTTTTATTTTTATGCAATTTGGCATATGACCAGGAGTTCATAGCCTCCTCACAGGTTCTCTAAGGAAGCATTGACCCAGGAATTCATCTTTTGGCATCGTTTCAACCCCACTCCATATTGTGGTATGTAAATTGAGTTCAATTTATTGGGACATTTGATTGAGTAGTTAAGTAAAGTTTGTTAGTAAGATACTACCTTGGATCGTAGGGGTAACTCAAACATCACACAACATTGAGAAAGTGATGGATATAGTGGTTGTGGAAAAGAGAAGACCTTTTCACAACATGATAGTTGATGTGGATCCAAATGATGTGATCATATCTTGTGTTAGCCATAATTGGGATGATCTAGAAATGCACAAAAATTTAGTTCTAGAATAATCCCACTTGCCATGGACATGCTATTGATGTAGGGTGAGTAAATCGAAGTTCCATGCCATAGTAAAATATATTAAGATAAGGGGGGTTTAAAAAACTTACTTATTCATGTGATTTTATTTTTGGATTAACACTTAAAATCCTCTCAAGAGCATGTGTATTGATAGAATTCGATAATACCATACAACCTTGTCAGTTTTAGGACTTTGGACATTACAGTTAGTTGTATTTTGTCATTTTATCCTTTGTTTACTTGGTCTTTTTGAGTCTAAAACTATTTGAAAACAAAAAAAAAACATAAATCCAAACATTTTTGTTATACACCATTCTATTTGAATAAGGAGGCCATATGCTTTTCAAATCAAAATCATTTCTTGCCTTATTCAAATCATCATTTAGAACATTGTGTTTATATTTTTATAAACAACATTGTTATGTTTTCCATTTGAGTCTCTATCAGTTCCCACTTTGAAAAATCTCAAGGTCCTTCATTTCTAATCTAAATTCATAATCTCACCTTTCTAAGTTCTAGGCCAGGGTGTTATCAATTCACCATTTGCACTTGGTTTGAGTAAACATGGGTATGATTTACCAGTTTCATTGAAGGTAATTACATAGACTCATCATCATTTTTATTCTCATTATGGACTTAGGTTATCTTGTGTTCTCTCACGCTCTAAGTTCTTGGACCATTCTACATCCTATTATTGTGTGGTGGAGTTGTGTTGCCCATTTGGTTTTAGCTTAACACTTAGGAGTTCTTGTGTTAGTTCACATTTTGAGCTTGTTAGTTTATATTGTTATATTCCTAATCAGATATACATTCTTCTAATTTTATAGTTGTAACTCATCATAGTTGTATCTAGCATTTATGGTATTGACGTATATTTTACCTAAGTTTATTGTGCTAGCTTACACTTTAGATTTCAAAGCTACCATACCCTCTTTTAATTTGATGATTTAAACCAACCAAAGTTGAGTAAATTCATAACCATTTCTTTTAATTATGTGGTACTATGCCACTTATTTTATTATAGTCTCATTTTAACTCGGCATTTGTTTGAAGAAATCAAAACACACCTTTTAACATTTGCAAAATACATTTCACATATTAACAAACATAGAGAATAATCTTCTAAGCATGATGTAAAGTTATAATCATAGTGGGGTCTCTTACGACCCTAGATATGAGGAAGATCATTTTTATGATAAGACAATTCCATGGTGTTTGAATACATTTCAACAACTGTAGGATTTAAATAAGACTATTTTTAACACCAACCCTTAGAAGATAAAGGTGAATACCTCCTAAGGTCGATTGAATCATGTGCTAGATTTCCATTAGATTTCCCTATGGAATAATTGCATACATTGGTTAGGGTAAAAGATCAACAGTGAGAAAAATCCCTAACTCATATTTCAAAATCCAACATTACTTATTCTAGCAAAGGAAAGGAAGCACTCATAGAGTCATCACCTAAGGATCAATATCTTGATAACAAGATTATGAAAATAAGTCAATGATATGTAAACCAACTTATCACAAACTTGACTAACTCTTTTGTTGCCACTTTAATATAAAAATTCTTCCAAAGAATAAGATAATGCAGTAGAATAAACATAACATACTCTAGTTGAGAACACATATATGATAGATCACTACATCTCAATTGAACAAAACAAGCCTCAATCAGTTTCAAAAAATATTACACTAGACACGGAGCATACATTTTTAATCACTAAGAGACTTTTGTTCCCTCACATAACTAAGGGACAAAAAATGCAACATGTATCAAGGGTATTATTCAAAACACTTTGGAAAGTTCCTCTTTACCAATGATTATTTTAGTGAATCAACCAGAGACTCCCAAAAATCAATAAGACACTTAAAATTCATGGTAGTAGATTTCAAGGAATGTTTATCAACCTAGGAATCAGTGGCTCACCTACTTGAATCAAGGAGTAAACCAAAACAAAGTTATAGATCATAGGGTTTATATTCCTAACAAATCCTTACAACAGGGGCACATAATAGCCCAATAAAATTATATTCCACGTACCAATGCACCAAACATACAAAAGTGGAATTCAATGAAGGAAATCATGTTAAGTTTGGAGATGGGAAACTGAGTCAAGAAATATAAGTTTGATGAAATATGTTCATATCCATTTGACATGAGTATTCTCCAAGTCCCCTTTCCATCTCATTTTGAGTCACCCAAATTTGAAAAATATAAAGGGAAGGGTGACCCTCATGAACATAACCAAACATTTTTTGTATAGTGCCAAGAGGTAGCCTATCACAACATTTACTTGACTTGCTTATTTCCATGTAGTTTGGTGGGACAAACTTTAGATTGGATCCTCAAGTTACCCAAGGGATTGATAGTAGATTTGAATGATCTATCTGAAAACATTATCAACCACTTATCTTACAATATTGAACATTAGTTGACTATGGTCAACTTGTACAAATCCAAATAATGAGATGGAGAAAACTTCACAACATGTCTATAGTGGTGGAGAGAATTAACTGGATGCTTTCAACACAATTTACTAGATAAATAGCCGATCAATATTTTTGCATAAGACCTATACCTTGAGGTAGCTCATATTTTATGACTCACTTGTGCAAACACATTTGAGGAAATTATAGACAAGGGTGTGCATATTGAGAAGGCTCTTATCACTAAAGGCCTTGCCAATATTTACTCACAAGGTCGAACATACAATTAGACCCAATCACTTGTTTAAGTGGTTATAAGAAAGAAACCTAAAGGGTTTAATAAAAATAAGAACATGGTAGGGAATGGAGTGACTGAATCTAGACATGTACGAATGGTTTAGGCTTTGCTAGCTCTAAATGTGCAATTCACTCCACCTAATCCAAAAACTACTTTGTAAAGGGCCCCTCCATGAAGGGCATTTAATAAATATAAAGTATTTAGTAAGCTGGGAGAACATATTGAGCCATGTTCTAAAATCTCATAGTAACTAATCTAATTATGTGGTCTATACTAAGGCCATTTCTTGAAGATCAACCCAAACCTGATTGGTATCGGGCATATGTATTTTGTAGCATCCATCATGTTATTGGTCATGGTGCTTATTGATGCATTCATTTGAAACATCTCATTAAATATTTGATTGAAAATGGAGAAGTTGAAATCAAACATACATTAAAAACTCTAATAAAGATATGGGCATTTATAAAGATACGATTCCTAAGAACAATCAACAACTATCAAGAAACAACCAGAATCAGGGGCAAAATTGATGACAACAAGCCCAAGACTAGAATTGTAATCAACATGATCATAATTAAGATCATAATACCCATGATAATAACTTGGGTTAAGATAACATGCCTTATGATTATAATAACACTATGGGATATATTTCCTCAAACCACATTACCACCATTATTATCAAAGCTCGTGAACCATCCTATGTTTCTCGAAGTACTAGACCCCTCATTATAGGCTCAACACCCTCCCCTTTAAGTAATATCACATCAGGTAGAATTAGTTCTATTGTGCCTTGATTTATGTGGGTTACTATCTCTAGACCCCATTCTTATAATTATAATGGCTCCTTATGAATTCAAAATTATGCAAATGTAACTAGATGTATGCAAGTCACCATCTAAGGCCATTTGCCTTCGTATTCTAATTATAATGTCTCCTTTCCCATTATAGATTGTGCAATCAAAACTAGACACTCATGAGTCACCCTTATGGGAACTTTTCCCTCTTTTAACACTAGACCCAATGTGAACATTATGACTTCGAATCCAAAGTTAAACACGGTGCCAACTAAGGCTAAACCATCTTGTCCTACTATTGAAAATCCATATAGTCTCTTGGATCAATTGTGTAAAAACCTTGCACAAATTTTTATTTTAGATATCTTATGTATATCTGAAGTCCATAAAACAATTTTGAAAGAATTTCTCCAATAATCCACTATCCCTAAAGACATTAATCTTGAATATTTTCAAACACTTGTAGGGCATTTGTCTCTATTCTGATAGGTTACACTTGATCAAAGAGACATGTCCACTCTTGGTCCTAGCCATAAAAACCCCTTGAATATTGAATTCATTAATGAAAACAATAAAATCAAGTGGGTTCTTATAGAAAATGGTTCAAATTTGAACATAGTATCCCTCAAGCTAGTACAATGATTGGGTTATACTACAAAAGACATTCAACCAAAGATAATTAGGATCAAGGCATAGGATAATGTTGAAGGGGAATCTTATGATACTATTTATTTATTTATCATTGTAAGGTCTATGTCTTATCATACCTTATTAAATATTATGGATATTAGGTTTCCTTATAACATACTTCTTGGTTGTCTTTGGATCCATGAAGTATAGGCTATCCTATCTACTTTACATCAGTGTCTTAAGTTCCCTCACGATGGGATTGGAGTCAACATTCCTATCGATCTGCAACCTTACCAATATTATAAACACCTAGAGGTTGAATTTGATAATTATAATTACTATCTTAGTTTTTAATTCATTACAAAAAATAACAAGGAAATAGTTTCGCATCCACCCACATCCAATTATACCAACTTAAGTGACCTTACTTCCACTTCGGCTGATTGATTTCTTGTAACCCTTGTACAAGTCAGTATAAAGGATGATAACATTTCCATGTACCATCTAAAGGATACCTTAGATATTACTAGTTTGCCCAAGTATCCCAAGTCTTTTGGAAAACCCAAACCTTCCCAAAATCCCTTGTAGATCCAACACAATTTGGCAAAAGAAAAAAGATACACAAAAACCACCGATGATATTCATACCATCTACTTCACCAAATTGGGATTGAGAATATTTCATTGAAGGAGACTAGTAATATTCTGATGGAATTGTTAATTATTTTTAGAATCCTAAATATCCTATACCTAATGGATTATGGATAACTTTGATTATACATGAAAAGGCCTTGGGCCACAAGAGCAAGGAATCCTTGAACCTTTATTAGTTGTTAAACTTAACATGAGTCAAGGTCTCA
This sequence comes from Torreya grandis, assembly GCA_037957365.1. Taxonomy (NCBI): domain Eukaryota; kingdom Viridiplantae; phylum Streptophyta; class Pinopsida; order Cupressales; family Taxaceae; genus Torreya; species Torreya grandis. The sequence continues at coordinate 1,417,290 of JARHVA010003644.1, forward strand.
AATTTATGCCACATGGGGGTGACCTCATGTATTCTGATAGATATTCTTCTAAATCAAATAACAATGAGACTCCTAGCAATAATGTATCATCCCATTATAGTATTTATGATGAGCTTACTAACATAGACTTGTTTTACTCAAATTCCATTATTAATGTCACATTTTATTATTCCCTTTACCTTTGCCATCCCAAAATCATTGATTGGGACCAATAAAATTATATCATACACCTTTATGAATTCCATAATGAAAAATCTATTGCTGAGTACATGGGCCTAGAAAATAGTTTGCCAATTAGTGATTGTAAACAAGGTTTTGACTTCTCTTTTGACCCTTCTATCTACTTTGGAGAGTAGGCAAACTTTCTTGGTCATTTAAAATATAAAACATCAAGATCCTCAGGTGAAAACCTTTTTGAGGTGCTCATTGATAAGGGAAATAGTAAAGAAAAATATAATCCCTTGAGTGAAAATCTATTTCAGGTGCTCTTGGATGGGGAAATTTGTTCATCTTTAAAGGACACACAAGGTTCATCAATTCCTAGCTCCATAACCAGTACTTGTATCACATCATAACAATAGAAACTTTTTGAGCGACTTCTTGAATTTCCATATATATTTGCTAGTTGGTCATTACTTGAATCAATAGATTTAGATTCATCTCATTATCTATAACTTTGGGATGAACAACCAATGGTTGAATCAGAAGAAGAGGATCAAGATAAAATGTTGCATACAATTCTATAAGATGGTTCCTACACTCGTTATGGAAAACACTACTAAAGTGAATCTAGGGACTTGTGAAAATCCCAAAATTATTTCTCTTGGAGCCTCCCTCATTGATGAGGAGCATGATCACATTGTCACCATTCTATGAGATTTTGTTGATATATTTGTGTTGGATTACTTTGAAATGCCAAGCTTAGACCCTTACTTGGTTGTACATTGACTTATTTTCCATCTAGATGTCAAGCCAGTCAAAAAATTTAAGGAAGATGTAGCTATGCATCACTCTTTTGGTAAAATTAGAACTAGAAAAATTATTAGGAGCATGCTTCATTAAACAACTATATTATTCTGAACGGATATCAAATATAGTCCCAGTTAGAAAAAAACCACATAGTATACATCTTTGTATTGATTTTAGAGATATCAATAAGACATGCCCCATATACAATTTTCATCTACCCAACACCAACATGAATTTTGATTTTACTTCTGGGTATGAGATGCTATCCCTCATGGATGTATTTTTTGGATATAATCAGATCAAGATAGCCCAAGAAGATTAACACAAAAATACATTTATCACAATGTGGGGAACATTTTGTTATCAATTCATGTCATTCAGATTGAAGAATGTTGGAGCCACTTATCAACATGCTATGACTATCATCTTCCATGACATGATGCATGATATTGTTGAATATTATGTTGAAGACATCCTATCTAAATCAAAAACACATGTTGGACATCCTGACATTATACAAAGAATCTTTGAGAGACTTCATTAGTACAAGGTCTATCTGAATCTTAATAAGTGTGTCTTTGGCATCACTTCAGGGAAATTACTAGGGTTTATTGTATCGCAAAGAGGGATTGAAGTGGATCCTACTAAGGTCAAAGACATTTTGTAAATGCCTCCACCTTCCAATCTCAAATAACTCCATCGTCTATAAGGAAAGATCCAATCCATTCACAGGTTTATTTCACAGTTGGTAGATAAGTGCCACCCATTTACACATCTCTTGAAGAAGGGGGTCAAGTTTCAATAGGATAAGGAGTGTTAATTAAAATTTGTAAAGATCATAACATACTTGGTCAACCCATCAGTTTTGAGACTGCCAACACCTAGATAACCATTGCTTCTTTATATTTTAGCATCTGATCATGCACTAGGGGCACTCTTGGCACAACATGATGATCAGAGACAAGAGCATGTAGTTTACTATTTGAGCTGCCCATTTATGGTTTATGAGAATAATTATATGCCTATTGAGAAGGCATGTTTAGATATGGTATTCACATCCCAAACACTGTGACATTATATGTTAAATAACAAAACTATTATCATTGCTAAAGTGGACCCCCTCAAATATTTATTATCCAAAGTAGCTCTCACAGGATGCATTGATAAATGGGTCATGATCTTAAGTGAATTTGATGTTGAGTACCAAAATCATAAGGCTATCAAGGTTTAGGTCATTATAGATAAACTTACAAAATCCCATATTATAGATACTCAACCACTCAGATTTGAATTTTCAGGTGATTCTATCTTGACAATCACAGAAGTACTACATGAACCTGAATAATGGAAGCTATAATTTGATGGTTACTTCACATATTGAGGATCTAGGGCCATTATTTTTTTGATTACACCATAAGGGGATCTAATTACCAAGGCATTTAATATTAATTTTCATTGCATTAGCAATATGGCCAAGTATGAAGCACTTATTACAGGACTTCATCTTACGGTATAGTGGGAGATATATCACTTGATGGTCTATGGGGATTCCTAATTGATTATAAATCAAACCAAAAATAATTATTAGACTAGAGATGAAAAGATTGTACCATACAAGCATACTATGGATAACCTTAAGGCTCATTTTAAATTCCTATAGTTTGAGCAGGTACCATGGGCTAATAACATATTTGTTGATGCAATGGAAATAATTGGGTCCATGATATATATTGATAGTAGTGATAAAGATTATCATCTTCTCACGAAAATTATTCTATAGCCTACTCATGTCTTGTCATATTTAGAAAGGGTATGCACCATTGTTGGTCCCAATCCCTCACCTGAACTACCTTGGTTTTAAGACATTTATAATTATTTTCATGACTAAGTTTTTTTTACCTGACCTTTCAAATAATCATCATAAACATTTTTTTCATCACATATCCTATTATACACTCCTTGAAAACACACTTTATCATAAAAGCTATGATTAATTGCTACTTAATTGTTTATATTCACGATAATCCAAGTTAGTGTTAAAAATTATTCATGAAGGAATGTGTGGGTCCCACACCAATGGTGTAGTCCTAGCTAAAAATATCCTCATAACACATTACTATTGGCCCAAGATGGAAAAAAGTGCTTATATTTATGTTAGGAAGTTTGTTTCTTACCAACAACATGGTGATTTGATACACACACCTTCCTTACCACTATAACCAATTACTACACCGTGGCCATTTTCTACATGGGGCCTTGATCTCATCAAGAAAATTAACCCAACATATTTCAATGACCATAAACATATTATCACTACTACCAAGTATTTTAATAAGTGGATAGAGACCATTCCTATCACTTACATCATCGGGTTGAAGATTTCCAAGTTTATACATTACCATATCATCTGTCGATATGGTATCCCAGCTCATATTATATATGATAAAGGCAATGGTCAATCTGAGGCATCAAACAAAACCATTGTATCAATAATAAAGAATATTGTCAATGATGTTAGCTGTAATTGGTATTTGTAAATTTTTCCTACCCTTTAGGCTTATCGTACTAGTCATTCAACCCCCATAGGATCTATTCCTTATTCCCTTGTTTATGGCATAGAAGCTATTATTCCAATTGAGATTGAGCTACCTTGAATACACATATCCTTAAATAATATTGAAGATGATGAATATCATAGAATTTATAGGTTGTAACAACTAGAACTCTTTGATATCAAGTGTTTGGTTGTCATAGACAACTTTTAATCCTATCAGAATAGATTTTGTAGAAGCTATAACAAGCACATTATCCCTCAAGAGTTTTAAATTAGTGATTTGGTCTTGAAAGAGAATTAGAAGAGCAATAATGTTGAACACAAAAATAAGGGTAAGTTCTAACTTAATTTTCTAGGCCCTTATGTTATCACATCAAATTATACATTGAGGACATACTGGTTGGCTACTTCAGGTGGAGAAGAACTTCCAGAGCCCATGAACATTATATATCTCAAGTAGTTTTATGATTGACAAATTTTTAAACAATTATCTATAAGACCCCTTACTTGGGGGTAACTTGTGTTGAAGTTAATTTATCCCATTATTATATCCTAGACCATATTCATTTTATCTCGATCTACCCTGGACCATTCTCATATGAACCATATTCTTGTATGACTCTGTATAGTTGAAACCATAGAACATTGGTACTTTAGATCATTTATTTTCCACTAGATGCTTTTTATATCACTTTGAACTATCCTCTTTTAGATAATATTTATTTTGTCTCATTTTATCCTGGACCATTCTAGTTTGAATCATATTCTTGTCATACCCTGATCCATTGTAACCTGAACAGTTCTATCCCTTGACCAATTATGATCTTGATATGACTCATAGACATTCTAGACATACTTAGTGCCAGTTCTACAAAGTAGTTCAGTCTAAACAATAGTTTATAGCTTATTTTTATAGACAAGTGAACATGGATACATCAACAACTAGTTTGATCGTACTAAATGATTCTTCAAATTTATCTAACACTGCATACTATTCTATTATTATTTTATTGTTGTTTGGTAGGCATTGTTGCCTTGGTAGGATCATAGGGGCTATTGCATCTGACTTTAGATATTATTGGAAATCCTAATCTTAGACATGCATTTCCTTGATTAATTAGTTATGTATGCCATTTTTTATATCCATGATCCCCATTATATCTTATTTAGCTATTGTTTGAACTCTTATCTATAGAAGTGCATTTATTTAGTTAAGTAGTTCCCTGGGCATTTTGTTAATATTTTGATTCTAATACTTATCTCAAAAACAAAAAAAAATTTATAAATCGATCTTTAAAAGAATAAAAACATTATCTTGCACTTTTTTTAATTCTAAATCCCATGCTCTCACCATTTTATGAGCAATTTCCAAGTTTGAATGCTCTCATCATTTTACAAATAGTCGTTTGAGCACTCTTGCCATTTTGTGAGCTCATTTATGTATTTCCTCTAGCACATCAATCACGTTGTCTTATAATCACTTTTCTTCTATCCCATTCTTAGGAGAACTATATTTGGCCTGAAGTTCATATTGGATCTCACATCCATATAACTATGTAGGTAGTGCCCACTTTTCTTTTATATCTAGAGGCAGCTCAACCACCCCTTCGTTTTCTTCTTTTGCCTCTCATTTTGTTTTGTGTTATTTCCCTATCACTTGGGATCAAATTTGTCTCTTTTTTTCTTATTCTATTATGCTAATCTCATTATTTCTTAGAGTAGGGGTCACCCTATTGAGTGTGGATCCTTTTAAGGATATCACATGACCTTAGGAGTATATTTTTGGGGCCTAGAGAGTTCCACAAATGTGGGGAGTGCAGTTTTCCCTACTTCACCTTTTGTGGAACCTTGCTCCACATGTGAGTAGAATATTCCTTGTATTTCTAATTTTTGTGTTTACATATTTTATTGAGTTAGTTGTTAGATGCCTATTTTCCATGTTGAATTTCTTGATATTAAGGAGTTGGTTATTCATTGTAAAAGGGGATGCCTTCCTTATTTTTTAAGGAGTTGGTTGTGATCACATGTTGGAAAATGTGCTTTTTAGAAGAGGAGAGAGATACATGGAGATTTCCTCCTTGGGTGGGCTTTTGGATGAGCTTGATTAGGTGGAGGAGGGTTATCACATGGTGGATAATTCTTATATTGGATAACCATTGCACAATTCTTCTCACTTGGTGGATTTTCCATATATATACAGGTGTGGTGTGGCCTTTAGAGGTTGATAGTTTTATTTGCAGGGTGTGGTTTTGAGGTTTAGATTCAAAGTGCAAATATTTTTCAAAGTGCAAGTGTTTATTGTAAGGTGTGGTATAACAACTTGTGAGATACAAAATAGTGCAAGTGCAGGTGAAAGTGCAACATTTTATCTATGTAACATTTTCTACAGGAAATATTCTATCTCTGTGAGAGTTCATTGTAATTTTATTTAAGATTATAGTTTTATTCAAATAATTTCTTAGTGGATGTAGCCTATATTAGGTGAACCACGGTAATTATGTGTTATGTGTGATTTTTATCTTGTTCTCTCCATTTATGCTTTCATAATATATATGGTTTGAGGAATGTTTCCATGATGCATGTTATTGTATAATTTAGATCTAATTTATGATCATATTAAATCTAGTTTAAAGTTTTCATTTTCTAACTAGTATCACAGCCATTGGTTGTGTTTTGATGAAGTGGTAAATCATATGAAGGTTATTAACTTGAGTGGGAGATATGTGAGAAGATATTAGATTTAGAGTTAAGAAGTTTGATGGTAAGAATTTTGGTTTGTGAAAAATCTAGATGGAAGATTATCTATAATAGGTGTTACATTTCCCTTTAGAGGGGAAAGTAAAACAACCTATAAGTATGAGTGATGTGGATTGGTCATTGCTTGACAAAAAGGCATTGAGATCCATACGGTTATGCCTTTCATCCTCTATTTAATTTAACATTTTTAATGAGAAAAAAATAAAAGATATCGTGGATAGACTTGGGAAGTTGTATGAGAAACCCTTTGTTTCTAATAATTTTTTTTTTATGAAAAGATTACTTAACATGAAAATGTTTGAGAATGGTTCAATTGCTAATCATCTAAATAATTTTAATATGGTTGTAAGTATGCTCACTTCTATTGGAATTATGTTTGATGATAAAGTTAGAGCTTTATTGATTTTGTGTTCTTTGCATGATAGTTGAGATAGCTTGGTTATGGCTATGAGTAATGCAGTCCCAACCAAGGGAAACTTAAATTTTGAGGATGTTGTAGGTGTGATTATTAGTGAGGAAATATGAAGGAAAAGCACTGGTGAATCATCTTTAGGGTAATGATTTATCTATTGATACTAAAAGGAGGCAAAAGGTAGATCTAAGTCCATATCTAGATCTAAGATGATATGCTGGCATTATGGGAAGAGTGGTCACTCAAAGAAAGATTGTTGGTCACTTTGGGATAAGAATGCCAACAAGGAGGAAATGAATCATGTAAATGTGACATCACGTAAATCATGTTAGGATGCTTTAATTATTTTTATGGATAGTTTTTATGAGTTTTGGGTATTAGATTCATGGGCTTCTTTTCATGCCACCCCACATAGGCATTATTTTACTAATTATGTTCAAGATAATTTAGGACATGTTTATCTTGGTGATGATGAACCATGTGAAATAGTAGGAAAAATTTGTTTTCAGGTTAAAATGTAGAATGGGAACACATGGCTACTTAAGGATGTCAGACACATGCCTATGTTGAGATGGAATTTTGTTTTAGTGGGGCAATTAGGTAGTCTAGGTTGTTCGGTAATGTTCACTACACATTATTGAAAAGTTACCAAAAGTGATATTATGGTTTTGAAAGGTAAGAAAGTTGGTACTTTATATTTGACTAGTAGTGTTGATTCTTATGATTTAATTACTGAAGATGGAAATGCAACTATGTGGCACTACATGCTCAGTCATATGAGCCATAAGGGCATAGAGATCTTAAAAGACAAGTTGATTGGATTAAAATACATAGATCTAGACTTCTATGAGAATTGTGTGTATGGGAAATAGAAGCGGTTAAGTTCTTGAAAGTCATACCCACAAAGAAAGACTACAAGTTAGAGTTGGTACATTTAGATGTATGGGGACTAGTTTATGTATCTTGTATTGGTGGATCCAATTATTATGTCACTTTTATTGATGATTCAACTAGGCAAGTTTAGGTTTATTGCATTAAAAATAAGTTTAATGTATTTGACACTTTTAAGAAGTGGAAAGCCTTGGTTGAGAATGAAATAAGTCTCAAGTTGAAATATCTTAGATCAAATAATGGAGGTGAGTATTGTAGTAATGCTTTATTTGATTATTGTTCTAATAATTGAATTAATAGGCAAAGTATGGTTCTAAGAACTCTAAAATAGAATGGAGTATCTAAAAGGATGAACAAAACAATAATATAATGTGCTAGGAGCTTGAGGTTACATATAGGGTTGCCTTTATATTTATGGGTAGAAGCAATTAACATGGTATCTATGCCTTTGGATGGAGGCATTCCTAAACAAGCTTGGCCTGGTATGAATGTTGATTATTTTTTTCTTAAAGTCTTTAGATGTGAGGCTTTTTATCTTATTAAGAAAGAGGATAGGACTAAGATAGAGGCAAAATTAGAGAAATTCACATTTGTTGGTTATGGTGAGGATGACCTTGGTTTCCATTTATGGAGCATTAAAGATAAGAAAATATTTTGGTTTAGAGATGTAACCTTCAATGAAAAAGTCATGTATAAGGATCAATTTCAAGAATAAGAATAGGAACAAAAATAGTACATAGTATTGGATGACATTGTGGATGGCAAAATATCTAATGAATCAAATTATGAACCTTATACATAAGGACTCCAAACTCTTATGGTAAGAAGGCCTTCTAGGGTAAGAAGAACACCTGAACATTTTTCTCCTTTTTTGAATTATTTATTACTCACTGACAATGGAGAACCAAAGTGTTATGAAGAAGCAATACAGGTAGATGTCAGGATGAAATGGGAACAAGCCATGGATGAGGAACATAGATTTCTCATGGAGAACCAAACATGAGATTTGATAAGGCTACCCAAGGGTAAGAGTGCATTTCCAAACAAGTGGATATTTACAATAAAAGAATAAGATGAAGGGAGAAAAAGGTATAAGGCCAAGATGGTGGTCAAGGATTTTGCACAAAAATTAGGTATTGATTTTGATGATATTTTCTCTCTTATTGTAAAAATGACTTCTATTAGGATTGTTCTTGGTTTAGTTGCAGTTGAAGATTTGCACTTATAATAGTTAGATGTGAAAAATGTTTTTCTTCATGGTAATTTGGATGAAGGGTTGTATATGAAGCAGCCATAGGGATATGAGGTCAAAGGGAAGGAGAACTATGCATACAGACTAAATAAGAGCTTGTATGGCCTGAAACAAGTTCCATGGCAATGGTATAAAAAATTTGATTATTTTATGTTGGAACAAGAATATCAAAGGTGTAATTATGACCATTGCATGTACATCAAATATTTTGATGATGGTTCCTTTATTATTTTATGCTTTTATGTGGATGACATGTTAATTACAAGAAAGAACATACACCATATTCATATGCTCAAGAAACAACTTAGTGATTCCTTTTCTATGAAGGATTTGGGTGTTACATAATAAATATTTGGTATGAGGATTACTCGTGATAAGAAGGAGAGGAAGTTGATCTTATCCCAATCATAGTATGTGAAGAAAGTCTTAGAAAGGTTTAACGTGCTGGATGCTAAATTTGTTGGTATTCATTCCCTTCCCCCATTTATAAAACTAAACTAACTCTATCTAACTCTAATCTCTATCCCCATCCCCATCCCCATCCTGGCAGGAAACTTTAGATTATCAAAGGAGTAGTATCCCAAGATGGAAGCTAAAAATATTAAGATATCCAAGGTACCTTACTCATCAGTAGTTGGTAGCTTGATGTATGCCATGGTTTGTACTAGGCCAGATATTTTCCAAGCAGTGAGAGTTATGAGTAGGTATATGAGTTATTTAGGTTATGAGCATTGACAAGCAGTGAAATGGATTCTTCAATATTTGAAAAGAACCATGGATTTTGCATTATGTTATGGTGTATTAGATACTAATTTGCATGGTTATGTGGACTTAAATATGGCAAGGGATATTGATAGTAGGAGGAGTATGATAGGTTATATATTTACTATTGGAGATACAATGGTTAGTTAGAATTCTAGGATACAGAAGGTTATGGCTTTGGAAACCATAGATGTAGAGTTTGTTATTACAACAAAGGCTAACAAGGAGATTATTTGGTTATAGGATTTTTTTTTTAGATTTAGGGCATGAGTAGGAAGTTGGGAGACTACACAATGATAGTTAGAGTGCTATTCATTTGGCAAAGAAATTTCCTTTCCACTCGAGGATGAAACACATTTAGTTATGTTATCACTTCATCAGGACAAATTTAGAGGAGAACTTGGTGAAGATGGAGAAGATTCATACTAGCCATAATCCTATAGATATAATGACTAAGGTGGTCACATTGGACAAGTTGAGACTATGTTCAGATTTGGTTGGCCTTAGTGGTCATAGAGCAGTGATAGATTCTATTCAAGAGAAACGGTCTCCAAGTGGGAGATTATTGAGTGTGGAGCCCCTTGGGGCTATGACATGACCTTAAGAGTATATTTTTGGGGCCTAAAGAGCTCCAAAAATATGGGGAGCATAGTTTTCCCTACTCCACCTTTTATGGAACCTTGCTCCACATGTGAGTGGAATATTCCTTGTATTTCTGATTTTTATGTTTCTATATTTTATGGAGTTAGTTATTAGATGTCTATTTTCCATGTTGACATCCATGATCTTAGGGAGTTAGTTGTTCATTGGACAAGGGGATGTCTTCCTTATTTCAAGGAGTTGGTTGTGATCACATGTTATTGGAAAATGTGCTTTTTGGAAGAGGAGAGAGATACATGGCGAGTTCCTCCTTGGGTGGGATTTTGGATGAGCTTGCTTAGGTGGAGGGTTGTCACATGGTAGATAATTCTTATCTTGGATAAGCATTGCGTAGTTCTCCTCATTTGGTGGGTTTTACCTCATATATATATATATATATATATATATATATATATATATATATATATATATATATATATATATATATATATATATATATATATATATATATATATATATATATATATATATATATAGGTGTTGTGTGGCCTTTAGAGGCTGATGGTTTTATTAACAGGGTGTGGTTTTGAGGTTTAGATTCAAAGTGCAAATGTTTTTTAAAGTGTAGGTGTTTATTGCAGGGTGTGGTATAGAAGCTTATGAGATATAGAATAGTGCAGGTACAGGTGAAAGTGTAACATTTTTTATAAGAGATATTATATCTCTATGAGAGTTCATTGTAATATTATTTTAGATTACAGTTTTATTTGAGGACTTTTTTGTTGGATGTAACCCATATTGGGTGAACCATGGTAGATCTGTGCTATGTATGATTGTTATCTTGTTCTCCCCATTTATGCTTTCATAATATCTATGATTTGAGGAATGTTTCCATGATGCATGCTATTGCATAATTGAGATCTGATTTATGGTCATATTAAATTTGGTTTAAAGTTTTTAATTTCTAACTAACCCTATCATAAAGAGTAAAGCCTTTATTGCACATGCATGAATAATTGTTTTCTATTTCTACTAACATTGTGACTAAATTTGTATGTTTTTATTTGATTATTATTGTTATTTTTTCATGTTGTTGTCTCTCCATTTATTTTTTTAGTATTTTATTAATCATTCATTTGTATTTATTTTGTTGTGTCTTTATTTATTTTTCATTGTTGTTGCATTTTTATTTATTTATTGTGTTGTTATTTGTTTATTTTTATCCCTTTATTTTATTCTTGGTATTTTTTGTGTTGATCTTTTATGTTACTATTTTATCTTGTATTGTCTTGTTTTGTTATTTTAAGTTCAAATACATTGTATAACCACTTTTAGTCTAGTTTTCAGTTAGGCTTGACTTGTTTATAGTTATATTTAGCTTGTTCTTTTTTTTAATTTTCCAAGTACTTCTTGTTAATAAACAAGGATCTTGATTATTTATATCTTGCTTTCATGTTGTTTATTAAGTTGTTCTTTATTTTCTTTTTATACATTCATGTTCCTACTTAAATCCTGATATGTCTTGTTTTTATCTTTATTTTTGTTTAAATGTAAATAATATTAACTATGATATTGGTAGTTTTTATCATTATCCTTAATTATAAATATTCACATTTGCATTGTCCAATCCAATCAAAATAAAATGTTATCATAAGTTACTCATACTTATGATGCATACTTTAATTTTGATATATTAAACATCAAGTGCACCAAGTCCTAAAGTTAATAACATTCTGAATATCATTTATGAATGCACCATACCTACCACAAGACTATGTAAGACATGCATCTCTTGGTATACACTATGAGTCTAATTAAATAGTGGCCCATATTTCTTATATTATTCTTTCCTTGTTCCATTTTCTCCCACTTTTTGGGGAACTATATTGGCATGAGGTTCATCTAGGTTATGTAGGCAATGTTTGGATATATGATGTATCTCAGGTTAGCTTGATCACCCTTATCCTTCAAATAATCTCTTTCATCACTTTGTGCACCCTCATATGCCTTGTTAATTATGGCTTATTTAGTCATTAGACCCTCACATATATGTTTATGCCCACTCATATTTAATCTATGCATTAGGTTATCTCCTTGAACTATGCTTACCAATTTTCCCTATTGGGGCAAAACATTTAGACCCATTACCGATCCATCAGTCCTACTGGAGAAAATTAATTATCAGTGATCAAAATCAGTCCTCCTAGGATAATATCAATTTATCATTGAATAAAATCCACTCTATAGGGGCATATTATTAATTCATTGACCTCCTTTCTTTAGAACTATGCTCTCATTTTTCTTCTCACTCCAAGCTTTACAACCTTTGCCCTCATTTTGGAAATTTTAAAGTGTGCAACTTGTTTCAGGATCGATCATTCCCTATGCCTGCAACTTTCACCCTCTTTTGGGTATGTAAAAGTGTGCCTTTTATACTTTGGGATTGCATTCTTCCCACTTCCCCCTGACTTGGGGCCCATTATATTCTATTCTATTTTTGATCACTGGGAATCAATGCATTAGCTCATATGGATCTAATATCATCTATGGGTTAGTTTCACTCTTACTCTCTTTTTCTATAGTCCATCACTTTCTTTCAACCTTGAATGCCCTCTCGAGGGGGCATCATAGATCATTACCTTCTCACTTCTTCTTAACAATTTCATTCTTTTAAAAGACATTGTTTCGATTGAATGTATCATCATGCCTTCTCAAACAAGGAAAAAATGTAGACATCCAATTCTTATCACCATTATGATGAAATTATCAATATTCACAACATTCTATGATAACACATAATATGGGCTAAAATCACTAAAATGTGATAAATGGTTCAAACTTGTCATGTATAGGCATTGATTTAGGCTAATGTATCCATGAATAGGGAAATGAATTTTATTTGATTATTATATTTTCTCAAATCACTTCGAGTCAAATTACAACCATGAAAAATGATGTTTTGAACCACTAAATTCTTCTAATTCAGAATAACACATTATGTGCATGTGTTATTTCACATCCATAATGCTTTAATTGGGGTGTTACTACATATGCAACTAAAACCTTATTCTAATTATACTTCAGTCAAATTATGACTTAGTCAATTGATATTTTGACCAATTTGATTAAGTGAAAAACCAATTTACAAAGAATTTCAAAAAATTAATTAAACCCACTTAAGCAAATTAAATAAAATCAAGGGCTTAAGTAAAAAATACATGAAAGTTATTGAAGATCTATTAATTGTGAATCTAGGAATTTGAATCAAGAGAAGATGGTTAGTATGATGTTAGTTTCAAAATGTAAAAAAAATGAAATAAACACACTAATTAGCATAACATCTCTAGGCCTAGAAACTAGGGGAGAGCTTAGTTAACAAACATGAATAAAATACATAACTAAAATACAAAAGAAACTTTCTTTTACCTTCTTTGAATACTCCAAAATGCTTGTTGTAATGGCTTGCTCAGCTTGGAATCAATTTGGCATGGTAACACTAATTACAATGGATTCATGAAGATATTTGGGCATTATAATTTTACAACAAAATAGTTTAGAAATGATGTTCATGGCCTCTTTATTTATAGATTTTTTAGAATATCTAGAATCAACCTGAACCATCCATCTTGAGATTGAGATGTGTGGTTGAGGATTAATTCAGTTTTTAGAATTAAGTTTATAATTATCCTCATCATGACATTGGAAGAAGGGGTAATTAAGAGGCATGGAGGGCATCATGGAAGGCATTGATGAGGCATTGAGGGCATGAATCCTGATATTTGTGGTATTTATGGCTTAGAGATGTCTTTTCAAGAAATGAGGTCACCTAATGATGTAAATATTTAATATTCATTTTCAAAACAAATTATTCAACAAGTTTCTATGGAATTATTGATTAGGCTCTAATTTGGTTTAATTAATTCTTAAGCATGTTTAAGCACTTTGTGCACAAATTACTTAAATTGATCAAAATGCCTTGTTATTGGTCTAAAATTAAACTAGATTGGAATTGGAAATCAATGTCAAATGTGTTGAAATCATTATCTCATTTAGGATGTTATCAACAAAAAATAACAAAGGAATACATATTGTGTAGAAGATTTGATAGGAAAGAGAAATCGAGAGCACCCAGGTGTAAAATTAATATTTTGACTCAAAATGATTTGATCAAAGTTAGCTAGCCCATAAATTTCATTGCCCCATTTAGTGATACCCTAGCAAAAATTAGCACTTGAATATATCAATTTCAACTCATTTAATGTATTTTAGTGCTTTTAGGCCTAATTATGTGTTTTGGGTGGAAATTGGTCAAAATCTTGATTGGGGGTTATCAGTGGCCAATTTTAGGTGTCTATAGTTTGCCCCTATTTGGGAAGTCATTTTAAACTATAGGTAAAGGAATATCTTCTCAAAGAATGAGAAATGTCTTGTATGCCAAAAAAAAGATGATGGTTAAAGAACAAAGCTCTAAATGATTTTTGGAAGCCTATGATGATTCCCCCTTGAGGGAGTAATCGTCACATTTATTGATGGGTGATCCCTCAAAAAGAAATAAGAAGAAAGGTGGAATTAATCCGTAGTTGAGATTAATCCAAATGAGAAAATGCTTGCATGAATTGACGTATAAAAGATATTGATTTTTTCAACAAAAATTATAATCAGGAATAAAAGTCAATATAATGATTTGCCCATAGGTGATTATAATCATGAAGATGACCTAGATTGGCTAAAACTAATGGTTGTGCCCCAGTTAGGGCTGATTAGTAAGCATAACTCAAGGATATAACCTGGAATATAGATTAAAGATGAGCGGGCACAAAATTATGAAAGAGATGAATAGAGGAATAAGATTGATCAATAGAAAATGATTCAATTGTACCTACTAATGAGGAGATGCTCATTTTGATTAACAATGATATGACTAGAATGGTCAATGGGTTGATTTGATCAAGGGTGGGATGGAAGGATTTACCAAGGTACCAAGGAGAAACTTCTATGGCTCCATTGATTGTAGACCATTTTGAAGCTAATTTTTTCTATAACATGTGATGGTAGGCATCATGATAGAACACCATGAAGACTTGGCCAAAAAATGCATAAGGACTGACTCCTGATCCAATAAACACTCAAAAACAATGCACTAATGATAAAAACTATGATGACAAGAATAATGTGCGTGAGGAATCATCCAATGAACACATATAGACTGAGTCAAGGCAATAGTGCTGAAAGCAAACAAATAAGTGAACAAAAATAAAAATAAAAACAAACAAACAAATAGAAACCCTAAAATAAAAACAAAAGAAAGCATCCTAATAATGACAATGCCCTAGTAAGGCAGATCAAGGATAACTGACTAAGCTTAGAGAGGATAAATGTTTTTTGATTTTGAAATATTATGAATGTTTTTGGAATTTTTAGGTATCTTAACTTATTATATAATGACAATATCCCTTATTACAAAATAGCGAGAGCATTTGGCTTAGGTTGCTCACAAAATAGCAAGAGCATTTGGCTTAATTTGCTCACAAAATGGTGAGTGTATGGAAAGGGGGACTGAGGTGACCTCAACATGAATTAAGAATGACCCACATAGTCCTAAAATGACCTCAAGTCATAGTAATTCCATCCACACAAAAGGTAGGGAAAAACTAACTAGGTCCTAACAAGTTCTCAAATCTGGCAAATGGCCAATCAAATTAAAATAGTGATGGCAAAGTGATGCAACAATGCATGATAAATAAATGTTGTCCTTAGTTTTCCCATATGACATTATAACTAGGATACAATAGCATAGGTCAATGATACTAATTTTTCCATAAGTGATTATAATTATTAGCTAGACTGGTGAAACATTAATTTGTCCATAGGCAGTTATAATCAGGCTCACATAAACAAACTTGATAGGATGAAAGATATCTTACCAGATCAACTATCACACTAATTTCATAGACTATCATATAAACATGGATTGGATTGATTATTGAATCTTGATTGGAATCCTCTCACAAAAGGTGTGGGAAGGACCAAATGAACTAAGATTAAAACAAGATTTGGTAGGATGACTAAAAACAAGCTTTGGTCTAGATAGGAATGGAATGATAGGATGGCATGAAATCGTAAGAGGGTTTGCCCCCAAGTGATAAGGTGAATATCAAGAATAAGCAAAAATGGTAAATAAATATGTAATAATGGTAATGACATGGCAATGTGAAATGGTATGGCACATGTTTTTGGCTTGGGTATGGTAAAATGGCATATGATTCTATTTTTTCTGTTGATGGGGAGATGCACATCCTAATCAACAAATGATACAAATAGAATACATGATCATGTTAATTGCTATTTCATACCTCATCTGAATAGCTTCTCTATCAAGAAATTGATACAGATCTAGTTGTTAAGAATGATTTTGTGATCTTCATTGGTCATTGATTCTAATTCCTTCAAACATCGATATAAGGTATCTTTGTAGACTCTACAAAGGAAAGTGTAGCTGTGGATAGTAAATAGGGAAAAATAATGGATGGTAGGTTTGATTATGAAATGGAATGGTGGATGATAATGTAGAATGGTGGGGAAATAAATGAAGATCAAGATGTTTAGTCACATGTAATGTTGTTGATTCTGGATTCAACATAACTTTGGTTATGGTGGGGTCAAAGACTTGTTTTGTCAATAGGACCACAATATTTTTCTATTGTTTGATCTTGAAAGTAGCTACCATCTGATTAGGTTGTAGATTGGAAGCTATTTTGATTTGATATTTAATTTTATCTTCATCAAGTAGTGAAGAACTTTTGTGCTCAGCTATTGGTGCCTTAAAGTGATTTTCACCAATGAAGTTGTCTTGATTATCCCATAACACCTTTGAGAAGATTTCATTAAGGAATGCTAACTTTTGACTTTGATTATCTTCTAGTGCTGTTGAAAAAGTTTCACTAGAAGATGTTGAGTTCTGACTTTAATTGTCCCTTAGCGCCTTCAAAAAGGTCTCACTATGAGAGAGTTCTTCTACTATATGAATGTGATCTTGGCCTCCTTGATTTTATTTAATTGCTATGTCACCATGGATGTAGTTTAACAAAGTGTGATTCTATCGATCCCAATCGACACTTGTGGGAGATGGAATGTCAATGATATGGCTATTTTGGTTGATGGTAATGGCTCATAGAATGGTAATAGAATGGGGAGAGGCTGCATAATCCTCATAGAAGATACTAGGATAACTTGTGTTGAAGCTGAAGCACTCATCCTCAAAAATTATATAAGGATCACAAATGTATTCAAATTGATCTACAAGGCATGCATAACTAATATTGTAACAACCATGAATATATTCTTATTCTAAATCTAATTCTAACTCAAGAGACTCTGAATCCAATGTTGAGACTAATGTTGATTATGATTTTTATGCTAAATCTAATGTCAATTAAAGAATAGAACCTGACTCTAACTCTAATTTTTCATCTGATGGGTACTCTATTACAATGATGTCTTGCTGAACATTTGGTATTGGATAAGTAATAGCTTGAAATGGCATAATGGGCTCCAAAAAAAATTATTTGTCAAAGTGAGACTCCTCTAAGATGGGAAATAGGTCAAGAGATAACTCCTCAGAGACTGGATTGTCAATAGGGGGTTCTTGAAAAATAGGCACATGGTTGAGGTAATGATTTACCCAAAGGTGGTTATAATCATTAAGAAGTGACTCAACAAAGATTGGCTCATCAGTGTGAGACTCCTCAACAACTGGTATAAGATCAATAGGCAATTTATCATAGGTTGACTTATCTTAAATGATTGATTTAATACAAAACATCTTAAATTGGTTGGTTCTCTTCGCCTTGATTTCCAATGAGTTGGAAAATACTAGTTTTAAACATAGCTTGGACTTCAAAGGATTTTATCGGTTGAGGTTTGGATGGGATTGGTACTAGATGAGGAATGACTTGTAGTTGGATAATGGTAGGGCATTAGGGAGCATTATTACTCACATAAGCCAAAGGATGAAGTCTTGAAATGGTAATGATAGGGCATTATGGGGCTTGATTTCCTATACAAGCTAAAGGACTAGATCCTGGAATGATGAAGGGGCATTGTGGAGCTTGATTGCTCACACAAGCCAAAGGATGAGGTCTTGGTATAGAAATTATGTAAGATTGTGGTTATGGAATAGAAATGGTATGATGTGGTGGACCCTGATTACTCGCACAAGCTCAATCATCCAAGTCTTCCTCATAAACCATATCATCCTAGTCATGAGTTGGCTCATAAGCTGGTTCTTGACTATGTTCCATGTACTGATTATTGTAAAGAGGGTATGGATCCATATCCCAAACAACATTATCTATAATTGGGTCTTCAAATTCTTCCTTAAAAGCCTCTTCATACCAATCAAGGTCTCGATTTGGATTGTAAGTTATTTCATGACTTTGTTATGATAAATGATTAATATGAGGCAGATAGAAATCTATCTCACAAACCATATTACCATCATTGGGGTCTTGACTAAAGCCATAAAAGTCATTTTATGTGGCCACTCTATCATAATTTAGATTATAAGTGACTCCATCATAAGTGTATCTAAACATATTCACATAAATAATGAAAGCTCTAAAACAAAAAGGCTTAGAGTTCCACAAACTCTAAAAAACTGTCTAAAGGACAAATGGTTCAAGCTTGGTCTAACTTGGTCAAAGGGGTGGAGCTGTATCTCCAAAATGGTTTGTGATAATACTTGGCATAAAATATTTTAAAATCAAATGTCTAATGTCAAATTTCATACACATAAAAGGTCAAGCATCTGAATAAAAATCAGTATGTCAAAGGTCTAGGTCAAAGTGATCCAAACAAGGTCTAAACTAGGAAAGGGAAAAGTTGAGTGACTAGGTCTTTTATCCAAACATGGAGTCAAAAGCTAGGACTTTTGGCCAAATAACATCAAAATCTATACTTGAAACAAAGGTATCATTTGATTTGATTTAATCTAACAAGTTTGGAAATAACTTTGACATAGATCTGACACATGGAATCAAACATAAACATGATCAGTTGCCATAAGGCATAAGATAACAGTCTCTTTGAGAAATTATGTGTTTTCCCCAAATAAAGGCATAAACAATGATGAGGATAGGTATTAAATAAACAAACTATCAATATTTTTCAAATTTGGGTAGTCAATTAACTGAAGTTATGCAACCTAAAAGAGAAAGATCTATGTATTAGCCCTATGGATTAAGGCCTAAACAAAAATCAATCAATGTTTGAATCTGGGTTAATTGAAGACTCAACGTTGAAAACTAGGATTTGACCAATAAGCTAGATAAGATTGGACAGCATGATGACACAAGACAAAGGCCCAAATGGTATACATAAAATGGATTAAAACAAATGGTTTTTGATACAAGGTGAAACAAGTCTTAAAAAAAATTGAATAGCCTAATGGGGTAAGCATTATCGAATGATGTGATCTATGTTATTTTCAAAGAATCAAAAGACAAAATGGTTTGACATGATTTGGCTAGCATAACGCTACCCTCTGGAACTCAAATGATACACACATAAACAAGTTTAGCAAAAATTTCAAGGGAAAAGTGTGGTGTAAAACTAGCCAGCATAATGCCTCTTTAGACAAAAGAGTGGCATATAAACAAATTGATTTTAACATGTCTTATGAACAAATAAACAAGTTTTAGTCTCAAAACATACCAAGCAAAAATTACCAAAATACACAAAGTATAATCATCCAAATCCTAACAAGTGTATAGTAATGTGGGGTTGACTAAACTATCAAGATTTAGAACCTTTCAAGGGGAATCAATTGCATAATGCATTTAACGTTAAACGATGAAAAAGATAAACATGAAAATTGGGTGACCGTGGCATTAGCTAGTTGTAAAAAGGTCTAGCTCTTTTTACAACCACTACATCCTATTGTTCACTTAGTGTAGTGAGATATCCAAATGCAGATACATTCCATGTGCAACTCCAATTAGTAGTCAAATGAAATCAATGTTGGGAGGTGAAACCCTGGGTCAAATCTTCCTTAAAGAACTCACGGGAGGTGATGAAGTCCCCCTTGCAAGCCAAGTTTTCATAAAATAAAGAAAACATGAAAGTAGAAAGACTTTAAGGTCATTTTCAAGGTCACCAAAACTTTGACAAGTTTTTGGGGAGTGCTTTAGATAACTTTCTTTATAAGCCTTGGACTAGGATACTTGTAATAGGAATGGCATTTTTAATTCCAAGGGTTCCCTAAAAGGGACAAGTGGAAGAGCATACACGTAACATCCCTCTTTTTTTTAAGCAAAAACTTAATCTAAACAATTAAGTAAATAAAAAAAGATTTGAAAAGGTGAGTTCATTTTTAAGCCCAAATGGAAAATGAGGTGGTGTTCATTTGATCCCTTGGTCTTAGTTGTAAACTTTGAAAACATTCACCATAAACATCTAATTTTTTTTTAAACACTAAAACAAGGTTTCTAATTGATTTTTAAGCATGAAAAAGGCGATCTAAACACATTTTTAACAAATGTCAAGCTTGATCTTACAACAAAAATGTTAGCATGTCCTTTAGCCTTGAAGATCTTTTAAGTTTGAAATAATGAACTTAAAAAAAAACCTCTCAGGTCTATGTTTTAAGAAAAACATAGTGACTGACATCAGTTATATAACCAACGATGGTTACATTTTCTAACTGATGACAGCTATCTAATTGACATCGGTTATACCAATGTGACCGATGATAGGTATCCAACCAATATCAGTTTTACTAACTGATGTCAGTTTTACTAGCCAACATCAGTTATTGTGTAAACCCGTGGCAAACAAAAATGGCAAAATAAAATTATAAAATCAATTTTCAATAGTTTGAATGGTCTAAATGAATATTTTTAAGCTACAAAATGATTTTTTTACATATGTGGTATGTGTCTAGTCCCATCGGGCATGCCATATGTGAATCTAGAAATTTGACTCAAGAGAGGATGGTTAGTATGGTGTTAGTTCCAAAATGAAAACAAAATGAAAGAAACACACTAACTAGCATAACATCTCTATGCCTAGACACTAGGGAGAGCTTAGTTAACAAACATGAATAAAACACACAACAAAAATGCAAAAGAAACTTTCTTTTACCTTCTTTGGATGCTCTAAAATGCTTATTGTAGTAGCTTGTTCGGCTTGGAATAAATTTGGCATGATAACACTAATTTCAATAGCTTCTTAAAGATAATTTTTCATTATAACTTTGCACTAAAATAGCTTAGAAATGATGTTCTTGGCCTCTCTATTTATAGATTTTTGAGAATGTCTAGAATCAACCTAAACCATCCATCCTGAGATTGAGATGTGTGGTTGAGGATTAATTCAATTTTTGGAATTAAATTTATAATTATCCTCATCATGACATTGGAAGAAGGGGTAATTAAGAGGCATGGAGGGCATCATGGAAGGCATTGATGAGGCATGGAGGGCATGAATCTTGATATTTGTGGTATTTATATCCTAGGGATGTCTTCTCAAGAAATGAGGTCACCTGATGATGCAGATATTTAATATTCATTTCCAAAAACAATTATTCAACAAGTTTTCATGGAATTCTTGATTAGGCTCTAATTTGGTTTAATTAGTTCTTAAGTATGTTTAAGCACTTTGTGCACAAATTACTCAAATTGATCATAATGCCTTGTTATTGGTCCAAAATTTGATTAGATTAGAAGTCAATGTTAGATGCATTAGAATCATTATCCCATTCTTAATGTTATCAATAAAAAATAATAGAGGCATGCATCTTGTGCAGAATATTTCATAGGAAAGAGCAATTCAGAGCACCCAGGTATAAAATTGGCATTTTGACTCAAAATGATCAGATCAAAGTTAGCTGGCCCATAAATTACATTGCCCTATTTAGTGATACCCTGGCCAAAATTGGCACTTGAATATGCCAATTTTAACTCATTTAATGCATTTTAGTATTTTTAGGCCAAAATGTGCATCTTGGGTGGAAATTGGTCAAAAGCTTGATTGGGGGTTATCGGTGGTCAGTTTTAGGTGTCTACATTAATTAGAAATTCATTTCTAATATTTCATCATCTGGTGACATCATTAGTGGGGTGGCATCCATAATCCATAAATAGAACATATATCTGGTTTAAGCCCTCTCATGCATCATTAATGCCTTATTCTTCCAAATATTAATGAGGATATTTATGGATTGAGCCTTCAAAATTGAATTGATTCATGGACACACATCTTGATCTCAAGATGGATGCTCATGGTTGAATCTGATCATTTCCAAAAATCTATAAATACAAGGGTTCTCACTCATTCCTTCAAGTTATTTTTGTGTAATGTTATTATGAATAATTATCTTCACAAGATTCAACTATTGACACACATTAATCAAATTCATGAGCCTAATTTATTGGTGTATTGAGAGATGATGGAGGAGAAATCCACTCATCATTGACCAAGATTTCAAGCACCAAATCAGGGGAAAATCCCATTTTTAAGCCGCTTTTGGAGGAGGGACACTCTTGGGAAGGTTTGATGGTTGTATTATTTCTTTAAATAGCTACTATATTTCATTTTAAAAACCCCATGAGGGAGTAATCTTAGTATGTTATGTTCTTTATGCTTATTTTGAGTTTTCACTACTAATGTATGGACTAACTTGCTTTGGATTCCTACTCTACAGATCTCACACGTGTGTTTACTACCTTTTTAGTTATACCTTTCACAAGCATCTTTGATATGATATTTAGAATACCTTGGATCCATATACTTTGATCAATACCAACTGTAGTACATGGGTGTGTAAAACACATTCATGGTAACTGAGTAAGTATAGTTTCCAAAATTCCATGTGGTCATCCTCTTGAATAAAAGAAACTTATACACAAATAATTAAATATTAAGTCTAATTCACCACAAAAGTGTAAAAAATAAGAAATCCCTTTTACTAAGAAGCCAATAATTGAGAGACCATTAAATCAGAGACATAGAGTGGATTCCACAAAATCCCCATATTATATAAGGCACCATGTTCAAATATCTAGAGCACCTCCAAATGTACCTATCACTACTATGCCAAATAAATAAATAACAATTCAATGATGGGTCCCAAACACCCTTATTCATGTTACTCCTACTAATACTTCACAATCATAGGGTCCTAATTTCTGTACATAGAGCATCACCGATACTATTGTGACCAATATTGCACCTATACATGATCCTCAATAGTGTCACAAGCTTATTACACCAGGTTTAAAGTTGGGAGATATTTATGACCATACATTCTATGGAATCATAGGATGATATTTCCTTTCATGTATTCCAAAAATACCCAAAAAAATTAAAAACATTCAAAAATTAAAAAAATAGTGTCAGCACCTATATGTTCTATTAGCTCCTTGGAATTTGTGTTAGTTCCATGTTGATGGATGGCATATTTAGTTAATTCTAAAAATACCCATGTGCATCACACTTATACTTGAGTGTGGTACATGCATAAATAGAACCATGAGATATTCTTAATTTAGATGTTGGGCCTTCCCTCTACTCATGTTTCGTAGACATTGAGGGCATCCACTTATTTGAACCTGCTACAGACATGTTATATGGTTTGATGATCACATCTCATTATCATGTTTGAGATTACATATGTATTTACACATTAATTCATATATGATTATATCTTACATAGGGTACTCGGTATACTATGCACTAGACATTTTTTGCTAACACATTTGATCTATGAACTATTATGGCATGTTTATGCTAGTTACTTATGATTTAATTTATGCACTTCCTTGAGTTTCTTTCCTTGTAATAATATTGATTTTTTGAGAATTTGAATATTCTTATTTACTTGCATCCCCCATTCTTATATATGCTTTATTTTACATTTTCATATGTCATTATTTGTTGTATGGAAATTTTAATATTTCATTCTTGATTTATGAACATTCGACAAGGTCATGTCCCTTTAATGTTATGTAATTTGAACATGCCCCTTATTTTTAATCTCCTTAGACCATTTTATTTTGAATTTATTTTGAGTTATCTTATGTGTGTGCTTTTTTTCTTGTTGATCTTGTATTTTTAATATCTAGACATTGCCATGATCTTTAACATACATCTTAGGCCTTTATGTGATCACATTGATTATATGCACTTCAATGCTATATCTACCTAGACATGTTATTTCTATATGTTACATGTTTCCATTCATAGATTATAGAATCATATTATTATTTTAAGGTGAGGTAACTACTAGTTCCTATTTTCCCTCACCTCAAAGGGATGACATGCCATAGAGGCATGTTTTCTACACTTGGCATAGTTTTCAGATACAATGAGGCCATGTTTTGGAAGCATGTTATACACATTCATTCAATATTCAACATTTATATTTTATAGTGGGGGGATTTTTTATAAACATGTTCTCCACATTGTCAGTTATTTTAGTTGTCATATTTATCCATAGTTACACAATTTTCCAAATTGGCCAAAACACCTAGCTATATGATACATATTCATAGTTGTGGTAGAATTGTATACATTGGTACCACTATTATACATAGTTTTATCATGATACATATATAAGGTGTCTATTATATGAAATTTGTGCCTAATATTTCAAAATATAAATCAATTTTTGATTTCAAAACTTTGCTATGGATTGTTACCATAGCATGGACTTTACATACTAATACCGTAATTAGACTTTTATAGACTTTGTTGAGCCAATATTATTTTTTTTTTAGTTAAAATTTTGGTGTGATTTAGGTGATCAAATCACTCAATGATTCCAAGTTTTTCATTTTTACTTGATTGTATCATCCATCCTCACTTGGTTATAAGTATCATTGAGTTGCATAAGTGAGCTAATTTCAACTGCTAGGTGGAAACTCACCTTTTATCCAAGGTTGGTGGAATGGGAATTTTAATATTTGTATCTCTATATCTCCTTAGATATATTCAATTTTTATATTTATCTACATTTTTATTAATATAAATTTTAGATCCTTATAGGGATACATCTTTTTCAAATCAACATGCCAATAGGCAAGGCAGTTACATTGACACATAGGTGTACTCTTAAACCTTGATACTTAAATTTTAATAAATTTCAAGTAATTTCAATACCAAATTATATGCAATAAATAAATACTATAACATGATTTTTGTTGTAGGTCAGTCATCAACAAAGCACTCAAGTTCAACACACACAAAGACAAGGTGTGCACACACACCTAGGTATGCATTACTTTCCTTTAAACTAGAAATTTCATTACTATATTAAAGGGGGAATTCAGAAACTATTTTATGATTATATACCACCTTAGTCATGTAAAATTGACAAACTTAGACCTTGATTGTTCGTCTCATTTATACATATTTCCTACTTCTGTAAGTCTTGCATATAGTCCATCTTAGTTTGACTAGTCCTATATCTTAGTCTGACTAGTCCTATGTTGATGACATAGACCTTATATCTTGTACATAATGATTAATATGTACTTATATTAAACCTCTATAAGTTCTAAGCCTATACCTAATTTCTTACTCCCTAGACACTAATGTATAGGATAGACATTAATGTTGACGCCAGTGCCCTACCCCGATGCAAGTGTTTAATGCCCTAAAATTCATCTAATTTTCAAATGAAATGTATCCTAATGGTCAGATTGAATTATTTAATGAGATTTATTATCCAAAATATTGATACAAGTACAAAATCAATCCTCATTCATTCCTCACCTAAAAAATACCTAAAGAGACCAATGTAACTTATCAAAATCACTCTATCAAGCATTTAATTAAGCAAAGATTCCCTATTTTATCCTATTATATATCATCCATAGGGACAACACATCTACAAGTTTGAAGTACTAAAGGAGTAGCCCAAGAGCCTAATTTGCTAGTTTTATAAGTTAGGTCACTATTGTACTTGATTTTCACATATTACATGATTCACACACAAACCAACACATAGGGGAAAATTACATAAGTATGAATCCCTCGTTTAGTGTATTGGATATGTAGGAAACACCCACTGAAGGTGAGTTCTTAAAGGTTAGCTCGACACCATGTTACCATTAACCCATTTTCCCCTAAGGTCACTATGAAGATAGATAACTAGGTTTTTTCCATTTCATGAGAAGTGAAAATGCCTGACATAGATCTGAATGCACTAGAGTGAAGATGAAGAAAAACATATAAACATCCATGTGGTGGCATCCTTTTCCATCAAGTATTCCATATAAGACACTTGCATTAAACCCAGATAGTAATGTCAATTCAACCATCCCAAGCTGGTATTAGTGTCCATGGCTACATAAAATGAATTTATAGAATCATATTCCAACCTATTTTCTACCTATTTTAGATCCAAAATTGTTATAACATCAGAACAAGTTAAGTACCATGTTTTCCATTTCATTTCCATATTTATCATAGTTGTACTATCCATATTTAGACTATTTCAATTTTAGGAATTTAGCATATGTTTATATATGAGATTAGCACGAAATTAACCTACTATAGATCTAATTATCACTCTTATGCATTTAATTTATGTATAACCCTTTAATCAAATATAGGGCTAACATTAGGTCCTTAGATTCTATTTTACGATTAAACATTATATAGATAGGGGTGACTAAAGACTATTCAACTATTCCAATCCCAACCCCATACTTGAATTCTCATTATATATATATGTCATTAAGAGTATGTCCATAGTAGGCCATATTTATAGATAGATAGATACATAGGCAACCACTAATCCAATAGAATGTGTTCCAATATGGTAGCTAATAGAGTGTGTTTCCAAACCCAACTCAATCTATATTGATCCTAGTCTTTACCAAACTTTATATAATAAGGGAATGAAGGGCATATGCATTAATTTATTGTATCAAGGAGGGGCCACTTATAGCTTCAACATGGATCAATGGCCCTAAAGGCCAAATCAGGTCCTACCATACTCTGAGTATTCCCTAGTCCCTAATACAATATATCAAAGGATAGCATAGGAATGGGGCCCCTGCCATAGATATATGGGGGGAACCTTTCTAATGTCCACACCCTAATCTAAAAATTTCCTTACCTATTAAGGTAATGGGAAATTTCCCACCTAATTCACCTATGCTAAGGAGTAAGGCAAGGGAATATTATCTTTTTAATATCTAGCTTTACTTCACCTAATAACATATCAAGGGAAGATTATCTTCTCAATGGGTAGCAAGGGAGTAAGGCACAACTATCAATGAAAGTTTGTATTTTTGGTATTTATCTTTGATTTATTATAGATTAAGGCATAACTATCAAGGGAATCTTACTTTCTAATAGATGAATTTATTCTTACCCTACCTACTTAGTTATGCCCTACTTGATAAGGTAAGGGAAGCTTCCTTCCCAATATATACATTTATTCTTGTCATATGTACTTTCGATTTCTATAATATATTATTAGCTATCAATATAAGCTTAATTCCCTAGCTAGAGATTTCATATATTATTAACTTACCTACTTAGTTATGCCCTACCTAGTTAGTTTCTTTTGTTGGCAATGGAAGCTTGCTTATTGATAGATAGAATGAGAAATGAAGTTTTGAATCATGAATCACATATGTAATAGATTTGTAATGATGAGTATGACCTACCTACTTTACCTACTTGAGTATGCCCTACTACTTTACCTACTTAAGTATGCCTTACCTGATTGAATATCTAATATAACATCCCCACTAGGATCTACTATAAAAACATATTTTTTTCATAAATCATATAAGTAAAAGTAGATTTCAATCCATGAGTCTAACAAGATAATTAAATTAATCATGTAAAATTATGACAATAGTTCATAATATAATATAAGTACATATGAGACTATGACAACCCCATAAAGAAAGTAATTATACAAATTATTTAATCAAATATACAATAATCATTGTTAATGTACCTCAATGGAAAATTACAATTCTTTAATGTCAAATACAATATATATTATAAATAATATACTCATCTACCCTAGAGCTTAGTTCTTGAACTTTGAGTATGTTTGGCAATCTCAAGTGTCATCTCGATAAGTAGTATTACTATGGGGAGTGAGAGTATCATCCAAGCACTTTTACACACCAACCATAGACCAATAATCCCCCACACTATCCCATCAGGAAATGGACCTCCCTTCACAAATGGGTAGATAGTGAAGATATGAGAATCCAAAAAAACTTGCTAGTACCCATGTGTTGTATGATCTCTAACTAACGAAACATGTTGTGTATGATAGAAAACTTGATCTATTGTAAGATATCACACATACATGTAAATCATACATCTGAATGATAATGTCTTACTAAACATACTTTGGCCAAAGCTTTATGAATAATAATATAAAATCATATATAGATCTATCAATTTCATACACACCACTTGATCAGATTGCCTTCATCTAACATTGCAATGTCAGTAATCTAGTAAACTCCATCTCACTTCTTACTCCACATTAACAATGCAGATTAGTCAAACACAAAATCAATCATAAGATTCAATAACATACATCCCACTATCAAATGCAACACATGACATGATGTAAATAGGAATGATAACAACATACATTAATTATGTCTAACATATACATGAATCTTTCATTATATTCTATCCCATACTATAAATAATGTTCATTAACATACCACCCAGGTAAACATGCAAATCTATTGTACATTTTTAATAGCAAAATGGTTTCTAGTTCTGTACACCCTATGGCAACCCATATTACCATAAACTAGTGTAACTAGTAATTTCAACTCATCAAACATTTAAAAATATATGGAAACATTCATGCCAAATAAAAATCTACAAAATCAAAACCTTTGTTTATCCTAAAAACATAAAAAGGTCTAATTTATTTATTTGGTTTATTTTGGGGTTTAATAAGCAACTCTTTGTTAAGCTATTATTTAGATTCTCTTATGTTTAATATGTCTCCAAAGAATAGGCATAACTCAATTTAGGTTCCATATTTAAGGAAACTAAAATTTATTCTATAAAATAATGAGGTAAACTCATTCGACTTCAGTATACCTATAAATATGGATGCCCTTATAGTTGTAACTAATAATCTAGTTCTTTCGTATTACCCTCACAAAAGTTTTGTACCTATCAGTCCATATACATAAATGTAATTATAAGAGAGTTTATGACTAGAAAGTTTAGATGAAAAATAATTTAAATCATTATGCAAAACAAGTTTAGGAAACCTCCCAAGTTATGCTATAGGGTGATCAAATAAGAAAAATATTATCTAACTATTCCTCTGATGTCCAAAGAGGAGATATTCATCATATTTTTTTAATCTATATTTTAGAATCCTCATAGTGAAATGGTTTTATAGTCTTTTAAGATCATAATATTATTTCACATATAATTATATGCAATATATCAATAAACACTTACACCATTTTCTAATCTAGATATAACTTCTCTTTTTTGTTTTTGTTTAGATGACACATTCTTTGAGATGTGGAGATCTAGTAAACTATCTTTATGCTTGCATTATTAACTCAGAATATATATTCTCATAGAATTAATTCTAAAACTATTTCCATCATTTAGCCTCAAATATAGATTGGGTATTAATGCTGATGTTACACCATATACTCAAAAATTACATGTATTAATATGTTGATATCTAATGTACATGTATCAAATATAATAACTACCTACTAATCAGGATATCAATGATGAGTATCATATTTTGAGGCTATTAATGTTGATATATTGTCAACACTGAGTATCATGTTTTGGCATTAATATAGCTTAGAAATAATTCTAAAATTATTTCCATTATTTATAGGGTATACTATCATATGAATGCAGGTTTCAAAAGCTTAAGCCATAAATATAGATCGATTCCTATTAATTTCTTGAATAGATTTCTCAGTTTAGTTAATTCAATGCCTAAAATAGAATATGTAATTTTCTAAAGGTTTGACTCATTTGAAAGTTATGATAAGTTTGATGCTTCTATAAAAGAAAGCAGATTTTAGTTATTTAATATAGGTTGATGCCATGCATATATTCTTCCTATTCCAACACCACATCCATTTGATAATATACAAAATTATTCTCATTTTGTAGACTAGATCAATTCATTTATATTGATTTTGAGATGCTTAACACAAAACCCTCAATTTGGTTTCAAAACAAATAAAAAAGAGTCAAATAAGCTCGGTGTCCCATCCCATCCAACATAAGAATTTTAGACAATTTATTATTAGTTTGACACATAAAAAATAACATATATTATTTATGGATGCCCAAATCCATATGACACTGGCATTTACCATTAATCAATGCCTTTCATACTAATCTCTATTTAAAAGATACCTATAACTGGTTGGAATTTAAGTAGAGTATACATGTTATAATTAATTTATGTATTTTGTTTTAAAAGAGAGTATGCCCAAAATTTAAACACTGAATCCATCCCAAAGATTTCAATAATATTGACCTATTTTTAATTGAAAGCAAGTTTCCAAGAAGTTTGATGTATTTCTAATTGAAAATGAGTTTTGATAAAAAGGGCACTATTTAAAACTGAATGGATATTTACTCTTTCTTTTCCAAGCCAGGTTTACTACGGATCTCTATAGTAATGCATATAACTCTTTGATATTTTAAGGTTTAACTCTTTAATATTTTAAGGTTTACATTATATATTATATGCTTAAAATGTAAACCTTAAAAAATCATGTTTTGAAAACTATCTGATAAATCTGATTATCAAATCTAGTTTGTAAATTATTTCTAAATATATAAATCAAATTTGAAAACTGTTTGATATCATGATGTACTATACTTATCGACCCCAACCCATTTTAACAATGGTTTTCTACATTTTGGATATACTATTTAACAATGTTATTCCATCAATATAACAATGAATTTAATCCACCACTTACTGTTAAATTTCCTAGTTGATCCTCTATGTCTCTTTTTTCCATGCTTCATTCCTCTTTCTCTCCTTTTCAATTCTTAAGCTATATAAAATCCCTTTCATGCCATTTCTTAAATAGAACAATAGATGCTAATTTTCTCTTCCAGCCTTTTATTTTAGTTTTATCTTTTTTAACTTTTTGTTAATTTTAGGCTCTTTTAATTCTTTCCTTATTTTTTTCTAGATTTTAATTTATTTTTCTATTTTTAAATTTTTTTCCCTTTTTCTCTTTTTCCTAAAAAAATTTCCCTTTTATATTTTATTATGAAATTCTAATTTCATATTTGACCTATTTAGCATTAAATCATGTTTTGAAAGTTTAATGGAAAATTAATAAATAATCAACCAAATTTAAATTTTACCTTAATTAAATTTGCCTCAAAAATAATAATGACACACTAGGCTAACCACACAAGGGATTTTTTATTCATATTACTTACCTACTTAAGTAAACATAGAAATTAGCAATTTAAACTAACAATCATTTTAAATGCATTCTAGCATGACTAATTATCATGGTGTGTGCAAGATTTTACTAGTGTTCTATCAACCAACGATGTCCCCATCTACATTACCCTCTTTGATGATGCTCTCCCTCCAGTGTGCTCAAGGGAGGAATTCACTTGTGTCCACCTCATAACACACATGCATTTAGGCTATATCACATGATAATTAAAATCAACAATATATAACTAAAATAATTCATTAATATACTTAAAAATGAAAATGCATATATAAACCAACTCATACTAAGCAATTATGAATTATCATCTAATTAAACAACATTCTAATATCCTGAAATAGCATAATCTCAGGCTTAATAAAAAATATAGTCGATATCATGTGTATCTACCATAATCATCTATAAATAGTCAAATAGTTAGCTTAATGAGGAATCAAGATGTAACATATGAGCCATACCTTGTTCTTGAGTATGCCTTGCCTAAATACTTGAGCCATATCTTGATCTTGACTATGCCTTATCTACCTTTTTATACTTGAGTATGCCCTACCTAGCTATCCTTCTTATCCTACATACTTGAGTATTACCTACCTACCTTATTTTACTTGAGTGTGACCTACCTACCTATCCTTATTTCAATACCTACTTGATTATTCCCTACTTGATAAAATATCCAAGCCTAATCATATATAATATTGATTGTGTATATCTTACTTGACCATATATTTAATACTTGATTAAATACCCAATGCATAGCTTGAAAGGAGAGGAGCATTCTAACTTATTTAAAGAAAAGAGTGACTAGGGATGATCAGGCATACGCATAAATCCACTACACCCACCATAAAGGTATTTAAGGAAGTAGTTAAGGATAAGGAAGGATGAGGAAAGAGTTATTAGGGATGATGAGGGACAATGAGGGATAATGAGGGAGTGATTGGAGATATAAGGGATGAGAATGTAGTGATTAGGAATGATGAGGGATAATGAGGGAGTGATTATGTATGATGAGGATTGATGAGGGTTTGATTAGGGATAATGAGGATTGATAAGGGAGTGATTAATGATGATGAGTGACAATGAAAAAATATTACACTGTATCTATATAAAGGGGGTAATATCTATTATCTAAGTGATCTTATCTAAACCATGTGTGCAAGATTAATTCATACAATTCCTTTCTATTAAATGATCACTGAAACACATGCTTCATATGAGGGGGCATTGATTGAGCCATATCTTTAAATGAGAAGGAAAATTATAACCTATATAGATAAAGGAACAACTAGGGATGATTAGACACAAACATAAAGCCACTACACCCACCATAAATATATTGTATGGAGTGATTAAGGATGATAAAATTTATTGGGTGAAGAAATGTTAGATGCCAAAAACCATATATATATATAAATAATATAATTTCATTCTACCTTTGCTCACTTGACTGGCTATTTATTCTAGCTTAGGGATATAGATACACTCTCTCTCCATGGTTTGGGTATGGATGCCCATATATATTTTTGAATCCCACTAGACAATTAGATGATATTTTTGAGTTCCTTATTTGAGTGAAATAGTATGAATGAAAGAAGAGTTTCCTTGGACCTTATTTGAGTGAGAAAAATATAAAATTGGAACATAATTCAGCTAGGCACAAGTTGGAAGCCATTACACACATCATTAAGGTATTGTAAGGAGTGATTAGGGATGAGGAGGGATGATGAGAGAGTGAGGATCCATGATAAGGGATGATTAGGGAATAATTAAGGATTATGTGGGAGTGATTAGGGATGATGACTGATGGTAAGGGTAAATGAGGATGACGAAGAAGTGATTAGGGATTATGAGGAATGAGGGATGATAATAGATGTTTAGTAAGTGATTAAGGATAATGAGGGATGGTGAGTTTAATAAAGGGAGTGATTAGGGATAATGCAGGAGTGGTTAGGGATGATGATGGATGGTGATGGTCAATGAGGATGAGTAGGGAGTGATTAGAGATTATGAGGAATGAGGGGGGGAGTGATTAGGGAGGTTGAGGGATGGTGAGGGGCAATGAGGGAGTGATTAGGGATCATAAGGGAATGATTAGGTATGATGAGATATGGTTAGGGTCAATGAGGGAGTGATTAGGAATGAAGGAGTGATTAAGTATTTTTAGGAACCATGATGGAGTGATTAGGTATGATGAAAGATATTAGAGTGATTAGGGATGATGAGGGACAGTGGGGGTCAAATAGGGATTGATTAAAGATGATGAGGAATGGTGAGGGTCAATGAGGGAGTAGTTAGGAACAATGAGAATCAAGGAGAGAGTCATTAGGGGTGTTGAGGGATGGGGAGGAAATGATTAGGGATGAAGGATGGATGATGAGTAAGTGAAATCAATACAAAGTGGTCATTTGATGTGCCAAGGTCATCAACATGACCTATGCTACCCCAATCACACCAA
Organism: Torreya grandis; assembly: GCA_037957365.1. Lineage (NCBI taxonomy): Eukaryota > Viridiplantae > Streptophyta > Pinopsida > Cupressales > Taxaceae > Torreya > Torreya grandis. The sequence goes on from JARHVA010003644.1 coordinate 1,451,421, forward strand.
TTTTAATTGAAATCAAAGTGTATGGCTTGTAAACTTCAATTTTGACAAACTTAAGACTCCTATAAATGCCACTAAACAAACTAGAAGGCATCAAAACCTAAAAAAATACTATATGTTTACCTTATTGTCTATGAGTGATGGTGAGGGTCAATAAGGATGAGGAGGAGTTATTAGGGATTATGAGGGATGAGTGAAGACCGATTAGGGATGATAATGGGAAATGAAATAGTGATTAGGGATGATGAAATACTAAGAGGGTCAATGAGGGAGTGATTAGGGATGATGAGGGATGGTGAGAGTCAATAAAGGAGTGATTAAGGATGATGAGGGATGATGGAGTGATTATAGATGATTAGGGATAATGAGGGTTAATGAGTGAGTGATTAGATAAAATGAAGAATGAGAGGAGAATTATTAGGGGTGATGAGGGATGAGGAGAAAGTGATTAGGTATGAGGGAGTATCAATGAGCAAGTGAAATTAACACAAATTTATTGTTTTATGTGTGAAAATCATCAATTTGATTATGCTACCTTAATCAAATCAATTTGGCTTGAATTTAAACTGAGTGGTTTAAAAACTTCATTTTTGACAAACTTAGGACTATTAAAAATGCCAAAAAGCAATCTAAAAGACACATAAACCTAAAAAGTGACTATATGTTTACCTTGATATCTGTTATGGATGGTGAGGGTTAATGCAGATGAATAAGGAGTGATTAGGGATTACAATATATGAGGGGGAGTGATTAGGGATTATAATAGATGAGGGGGAGTGATTAGGGATTATAAGGGATGATGAAAGAGTGATTTACAATGATGAAGGATGGTGAAGGTCAATGAGGGAGTGATTACAGACAATGATGGAGTGATTATGGATGATGAGGGATGGTGAGGGTCAATTAATGAATGATTTAGGATGATGAGAGATGGGGAGAGAGTGATTAGGGATTATTAGGGATGAAGATGAAGTAATTAGATATGATGAGGGAAGATGAAACAATGATTATGGATGATGAAGGATGGTAAGGGTTAATGAGGGAGTGATTAGGGATTATGAGGGAGTGATTAAGGATTATTATGAACCTTGAGGGAGTTATTAGGGAGGATGAAGGATGATTAAGTGATTACGGATGATGAGGGATAATGAGAGTTAAGGAGGGAGTGATTAAAGATGATGAAGGATGGTGAGGTTCAATGAAGGAGTAGTTAAGAATAGTGAGGAACAAGGTGAGAGTGATTAGGGGTGATGAGGGATGGGTAGTAATTGATTAAGGATGAAGGAGGGATAATGAGTAAGTGAAATTAACACAAATTGGTCATTTTATGTGCTTGGGTCATCAACATGACCTATTCTACCCCAATCCAACCACATTGAATTGAATTCAAAGTGAGTGGTTTGTAAAATTCAATTTTGACAAACCTAAGACTCCTATAAATGCCACTAAACAAACTATAAGACACAAAAAAACTAAAAAATAACTATATATTTACCTTGATATCTATGAGGGATGGTGAAGGTCAATGAGGATGATGTGGAAGTGATTAGGGGTTATCAAGGATGAGTGAGGAGTGATTAGGTATGATAATGGATAATAAAAGAGTGATTAGGGATGATGAGATACTATGAGGGTCAATGAGGGAATGATTAGGGATGATGATGGATGGTGAGAGTTAATTGAGTGATTAGGGATTATTAGGGATGAGGAGGGTTTGATTAGTGATGATGAGGGATGGAGTGATTAGGGATGATGAAGGAGTGATTAGAGATGATGAGGGATAATTGGGGTTAATGAGTGAGTGATAATATAAAATGAGTAAGAGGGGAGAGTGATTAGGGGTAATGAGGGATGAGGAGGAAGTGATTAGGGATGAGGGAAGATCAATGAGCAAGTGAAATTAAGACAAATTGGTCGTTTGATGTGTATAGATCGTAAATGTGACATATGCTACCTCAATCACACCATTTTGACTTGAATTCAAATTGAGTGGTTTTTTAAACTTCAATTTTGACAAGCCTAAGGCTATTAGAAATATCAACAAGCAATTTGAAAGGCACACAAACCTAAAAAGTGACTATATGTTTACCTTTCTATATGTGATAGATGGTGAGGGTCAATAAGGATGAGGAGGGAGAGATTATGGATTACAACAGATGAGGGGGGAGTGATTAGAGATTATAAGGGATGATGGAGTGATTTGTGATGATGAAAGATGGTGAAGGTCAATGAGGTACTGATTATAGCTGATTATTTAGTGATTATGGATGATGAGGGATGGTGAGGGTCAATGAATGAATGGTTTGGGATGATGAGGGATGAGGAACGAGTGGTTAGGGATTACTAGGGATGAATATGGAGTGATTAGGGATGATGAGGGAAGATGAAATAATGATCATGGATGAGGAGGGATGGTGAGGGATAATGAAGGATTGATTAAAGATGATGAGGGAGTGAGATGATTAGGCATGGTGTGGTTCAATGAGGTATTGATCAAGGATGATGAAGGAAAATAAACGAGTGGTTAGGTATGATAAGGGATAAGGAGAAATTGATTAAGGATGAGGAAAGAATGATGAGTAATTGAAATAAACACAAAGTAGTTGATTGATGTGTGCAAGTCATCAATGTGACATATGTTATCCAAATCATTCCACTTTGGCTTTCATTCAAAGTGATTGGTTTGTAAACTTCAATGTTGACAAATCTATGACTCCTAGAAATCTAACAACCAATTTGGAAGGCACAAAAACCTAAAAAAGACTATATTTACCAAAAATGGACATCAATTGCAAACATTATGCCTTTAAATCTCTAGGTTCAATATTGAGAGCCTAAAAATGCCTAATTACTAATCAAATTATTTTTCAAAAACTATCTATCATATTGTAAGGTATGCAGCTGTGAGCCTATGAGACCAACTCTATCAGATGTAGAGTAACCCTAATTTCTTATATTTACTAAGATAAATTTAAAGTATAAGGAATATAAACTTATATTGTACATTATAATGTGTACATATTCCTTTCACATTGCATGAAGATAAGATGACAACACTTCTAATAGATATTTCTTAATTTTTAGTGCAATGTCAAAGGGACAAGTATGTGTTATAATGCATATGCATTATGTTTAGTTTGAATTTTAAGGCCACTATATGTTGTAAATATACATGCCTATATATGTTTTAATTTATTTTTTTTCATTTCTCTATATGCAAAAAAGGTATATGGTTACAAACTGTGTTAGAATTAGCTATAAGCTCTAATGAATCTAATAGAAAGCATAAATAAGAGATAAAATAATAATAGTAATAAACAATAATTATGTATCTAAGATAATAAAAAAATGAATAAATAACTCAAATATGATGAATTACTTTAATAATTCAATATTAATCTAATATGGAATACATAAACAACCATTGCTTTTATAGATCAAGGCGTGCATGATAAAGATCAGGGAACTCACACAACATGTGTAGTTCAACTGATATTTATTTAAATGAATAGTGGAGTGTAACTCCACACTAAAAAGATAGGTGTCCAACTTGTGTAAATGACCAATACAAGTGGACTATTAGTTAAACAATCTTATCCTATCTTACTCTGAATAGTCGAGTGGAACTCCACTGTAACAAGATAAGTGTCTAAGTTAACTACAAGCTAATCAAGATTATCCTATCTAATGCAAATTATTAATAAACATAATAAAGTAATTACAATAAGTAATTAGTTAACCAAAATAATAAATAATAAATACAAGTAAATGCAATAAAGCAAATAAATATATCAACACCCCCATAAGTGAAGCTTAGGTAGGGCTAGGCAAATAAGAGTCTTGACAATGTGTAGCCATATTAGGTACTCTGTATAAATAGATGATGAAAGGAGAAAACCCTAGGGAAAAAAAATCCTCAAAATAAAGGTTTAGGAGACCCCTTGAAGAACTGATGTTTTGCACCCCCAAAAGATATTGCAAGTGAAGATGTTTGCTCTCAATGAAAGGTTTGGTGAAAATATATGCAATCTGCTCCTCCATAAGACAATATTGAAGAGCAATGATCTCCAACTAAATTAACTCCCTGATAAAGTGCATATGGATCTCTATGTGTTTGGTTCTTTGATGATGAACTAGATTCTTTCAGATCTAGATAGTGCTCTAGTTGTCATAGTAGATGACTGATGGCTTCTAAAATAGAACACCAAGTTTAGTGAGAATATTTTGAAGCTAAATAGCCTTAGTAGTAGCATTAACAGTGCCACGATACTCAACCTCTATAGATGAAAGAGTAATAACATTTTATTTCTTACTCTACCAATAAATGGGGTTGGGTCTGAAGTGAAAGCTATAACCTGAAGTGGACTTATGATCATCATAATTTCCAGCCTAATCAAAATTTGCATATCCCACCAAGTATAAACTTGTACCTACTATATAGTGAATCCTGTATCTGATAGTGCCTTGAATGTAACTCAAAATGTGCTTGGTGGCTCTCCAATGAAGCTCATGTGGTGTCTGCATAAAGCATGAAACCATGCCAACTGCATATGAAATGTTAGGTCATGTATGAGTCAGGTTACCTATAAGCTAGCGATATAATGTGGCATCAACCAAGGGAGTGAAACAATGAACCTTAAGTCTAACTCTAGATAAGAAAGGAGTCAGTGCAGGCTTATAATTAGCCATGTGAAACTGAGCTAACAAGTCTATGGCATACTTAGGCAATGAAAGTGTAATCTTGAAAGAAGACTGTGCTATCTGAATCCTAAGAAAATAATGCAATAATCCCATGTTTGTCATAGAAAACTTCTCATGAAGTGCAGTCTTAACATTGTTGATGATGGATGTTGTGCTTCCTATACTAATGAAATCATCAACATAGAGCACCAAGTACAATAGTGAATCTTATTGCCATAGAATATAGACATTCAGATCTGAGTGACATCTTGAGAACCCAACTGAGGGAAGAAATGTGTCCATATTATAATACCAAGCCCTAGGGGCTTGTTTTAGACCATAGAGAGACTTTTTAAAGAAACATACTAGTGAAGAATCTTGAGTAAACCCCTATCGTTGATCCATATAAATCTCCTCATGAATATCCCCATGAAGAAATATGCTCTTCACATCCATCTGATGTATAGTCCAACCATGAGCTACACCAATATCTAGTATCAAGCGAATAAAATTCATCTTAGCAATATGTACAAAAGTTTCTGTATAGTCAATGCCTTCTACTTGGGAAAAGCCTTTGGCCACTAAGAGTGCTTTATACTTTCAATATTTACATCTAATGTAAACTTATTCTGATATATCCACCTACATCATACTAATTTTATTCCCTTAGGAAGAGTAAAAAGATCCCAAGTGTTGTTCCTAATCAATGAGTCATATTCTTATTCCATCATTGAATCCCACTCAACTGTCACTATGGCTTCTTGAAAAGACTATAGATCAAAAGATGTGGAATTATAGGAATGTGGAAGATCATGTTATGACCGTGTTCTCCTTCTATCTAATGGATCCCTAACAAGAGGGTCTACATCCTCCAAAGTCTATCTATGCCACAAAGACATCAATGGGAAAGGATTTGGAGGAGGAGGAGTAGGAACATGACATGCTAAACCCTATTGGGGAGGTAATACCTCATCATCTCTATGAGTAGATAAAATAAGAGTATCATCGTCACTGCTATCTAATTCTTCTAAGGAAGAAGAATGAGAAATGTTAAAAGACAAGTCTAAAGGACTTTCTTCAAAATAAACACTTCTCACTATAATAAGCTCATGTGAATTTGGATCAATGAGCCAATATCCCTTAACACCATCAGGATATCCCACAAAATCTAAAAGTTTGGATTTGATTTTCTAAAGAATGATGCTTGTTTGAAGGTATGTGATCCCATGCTGGACTATCGAAGACTTTGAAATGATACACATCTGGCTTCCTATTACACCAAGCTTCAAGAGGTGTTATTCCTTTTAAATCTTTATGACTAACTCTATTCTATATATATGCAAGATAATTAATCGCTTTTACCTAGTACTCAGGTACTAATGATTTTGCATGAATCATACAAATTGCCATCTCTTTTAAGAATATGTTCTTCCTCTATGCTACACCATTTTGCTGAAGTGTGTATGCAACTGAATGCTGAAGATCAATTCCTCTATGCTACACCATTGTTCATACTTGTTATTAACATATTCCCTCCCATTATTTGTGTAGATAATCTTGACATACTTCCTAGATTTTTTCTCTGCTAGAGCTTTGAACTCTAGAAATATATCAAATACTTCACTCTTGAATTTTTGAAAATAAACCTAAGTATATCTGGAATAGTCATCAATAAATATGAGAATATAATGGGTTTTACTAAAAGGCAAAGTAGGTAATGGATCTGCTAAATCACTATGATCAAGTTCGAGGACTTGTGTAGCCCTCCAAGCCTTCCCTTTATCAATCTTATCCTCTGGATGTTTACCTAAGGCATAACTATGACATATACCCCCTGAAAACTAAATTTATGGAAGTCCTATAACCATCTCCTACTGACTAAGCTACTATAAATAGCAGTAGTTTAGATGACCAAACTGCTCATGTCATAACGTGCTCACTAAATCAGTGTGTAAGAGCAAAGTTGTAGAGGAAGACTGAGGCACAAAGTGGGAGAATGAATAAAGTTGAGTAGTATTGTCGACTTTTCCCACTACAACTATGGCATTATCCTCCAATTTTTTGATTGATACAAAATTGGGTGTGAACTCAACTTTCCTACCAGTATCAAAGTGAGTGATTTGGTGGATAGAAAGAAGGTTAGTTGATAACTCTAGAGCAAAGAGGACATCCTCAAATATACCAATATCAACATCAACTATACTTTTTCTTAGAACATCTACCTTAAAATCATCACCTATGAGAATATGAGGCAAAGAACTTGGTTCTAATCTAAAAAATTATTCTTGATTAGAACCCATATGGTGTGAATCACCTAAGTCAATGACCCATGACTTGGAAGAATTTGCTAGTGCAACTAGAGTCGTAGCTTTTCCTTTCCCTAAATTTGAAGGAGTGGAAGAATAATTTGAAGAGGATTGATTGATGTTATTCTTTTTGAGTAGACCCTTAAGTTCATCAATCTCTTTCTTCCAACAATCTTGTTCACTATGAAACCCCTTTTTGCAATAAGGGAAAGGAGTGGCAGTCCTTTTTTATGAATCCCCTTTCTCATTAGTGGATTTATAATCTCCTTGTGAGGAAGATTGTTTCCCTTTATTCTTATCTTTCTATGACTTATTCTGATTATTTTGCTTGTTTTTACTTGAACCTGTATTTGATGCTGATGTTGAAACTTGCTTATGCTGAGGTTGACTTGCAACTAGAGATTGAGAGTTGGATGAGTTGATTAGACCCATAGCTATTAACTTTTCTTCTTCAGCCATTAGAACATTAGAGAATACCTCAAATGTGGGCATTTGTTAAGATGTGCCCAATGTGAGCTGACGAGTCTAAAATCTAGAGACAAAGGATGAATATTCAAGACCTAATTTATGTAAGGCACTGAAAATCCATTGAACATCTTTTTTTATCAATTTTACATTAAAAAATTTGTGCTCTAATTTTTAAGATCCAATCTAGTTCGTTGTCAATTTTGGTAACCATGAACCTCATTCAATGGTAGGAACTTAGGATTCCTCATGATGCAATCATAAATAAACTATCAGAAAACATAAATCAATGTATATAACACACCACAAAACCCCCTTGAATTACCTAGTTTTATCCCACTCAGCAATTATTTTGGATACTTTATAATTGACTACAATTACAAGGCTAGATTATAATTTTTTTAGTTTACAAAAAACTCATTTAAGCCATGTAGTCTAAAAGTACAAAAAATATGTATTTTATTGCAAAAATTTCTACACCAATGTGTTATGCTTGAAAAAATATTAACTTTCAAAAAAATGGGACCTCAATTCAAGGTTGTATGTGAAAGTTATGAGCCTCTGAAGTTGTAAAAATGAGGATGGGCAAGAATTTCTATATAAAAATATGACATCTGAAAAAATATAGAAAAGTTTGAAAAAAACTAAAAGTACAACAGTGAAGAGCACAAAATTTTAAACTATTTTAAAAAAAATTCACTCAAAAATACCTCCTAGTGTTTAAATGACGGGCTTTCGAAGTTGCCCTTTCAAATCTGCCTGCTGATTTGTGAGGCCTACCAAAAAAAAAAAAAAACATTGGTCTGCACAGTCTGTATGGTCGTACTTGGGAGCAAAAATTTTTGTCTTTCGAGGTGACTGTGTCCAAATTAGACAAATTTTATATGGATCTATATGTTTTGACATCTTTCAAACGTAACTATGAGGTCCATTTTGCTAAAAAATGCTTCAATTTTTAGTACCCACCATATTTGGGTGTGGTGCTTCTAGATCAAACCCTTGCCAATTTCACCCCATGTGCCCAATTTGGACAAAATTATAGATGATTTTGACTATCTCAAGCATTTTGACTCAATGGTAAAAAAAATTCTCTACAAAGCTCCAATTTATATTTATATACAAAATCAAAAAATTGATCCTATATCTGATTATTTTTCTCTTGAATATTTAGCAATCTATAGATTCAAGATAGCTCTGGTACCATGTTAGAATTAACTAAAAGATCTAATGAATCTAATAGAAAGCATAAATAAGAGATAAAACAACAACAACAACAATAATAATAACTGTGTATCTGAGATAATGATAGAAATGAATAAATAACTCAAATATGATGAATTACTCTGATAATTCAATATTAATCTAATATGAAATACATAAATAGTCATTGCTTATATATAGTAAGACATACATGATAAATATCAGGGAAATCACATAACACGTGTAGTTCAACTGATATCTGTCTACATGAATAGTGGAGTGTAACTCCACACTAACAAGATATGTGTCCAACTTGTGTAAATGATCAACACAAGTTGACTATTAGTTAAACAATCTTATCTTATCTTACCCTGAATAATGGAGTGGAACTCCATTGTAACAAGATAAGTGTCTAATTTAACTACTAGCTAAGCAAACTTATCCTATCTGGTGCAAATTATTAATAAACTAATTACAATAAGTAATTAGTGCACCAAAATAATAAATATAAATAAATGCAATAAAACAAATAAATGCACTGACAAACTAGCCTAAATTTATACAAATTAAATAATAACTATTTTTCATTTTTTTAGGTAGTTAATGTAGGTTGCATGACTAGCTATTAATTTTTTTGACAGTTTTCAGGATCTATTTACTTGTAAAATTAATAAAATAAAAAATATTTATAAAAAATTTATAAAAAAATATAGGTTACAAACTAGATGATATTATCTATGGTTTTACCAAACATCTTAAGCAATATTAAATGATGCATAAAAAATGAGGGGCCACATCACTGACTATCTACTCTATTTTACTAAAAAAAGATGTTTGTATTGACATTTTTGATGTTTAGACTAGTTATGCTTAACCATTATTTTAAAAAATTATCATTTTGAAAACTAGACTCAAATTCTACAATTTATATTTTTACATCATCCTCAAATTTTTGAGTGTAGCTATCTCAAATTATCTATAGAAGTTTAAATTTCTCAATTTTTAAGAAAAACTTGGAGAGGCCCCTTTTTGTCTCCCAACTTTGTGTACTTACCCATTAGTAGTATTTATATTATGTATCTATAATTTATATTATGTATATATATAATAATAATTAATGTTATATATAATTTTAAACACTGCATGAGGTTTAAAAAATATTCTTGTCTTCTTCTATGTACTTTTGAGGACTATATAGACTGATAATGGTGTAAAGAGGCATCACACACCTTTTTCTTGTTCCAAAAAAATTGGTCAATTTTACAATGTTTAGTTTTTTAGTCTAAATTTTTTATTAGTGATTTATCTACATTCATTTCCATTGTTGTTATCCCAGTACATATGACAAGTATTGTATACAATATCAATAAGTGTCGTTTATGTTTTAATACTTGGTTTTTGATTTGTTAATTAATTTGGTGTCACACTACTGCACTAGATGGTTTCTAAAGCTATCAAAGGAACAAATCATACAATATTATTTTCATTCATTCAATTTTCCTTTTCATTGATTTGTTTATCATCAGCAACCATTTTCATTAGATTTGAAAACCTAGGGATTCGATCTTACAACTTCTCAATCTCTCTAGGTAAAGTTTATGGCTTCATGTGCTTATTGGTACTCTAATAATTTAAATACAATAAATGTGGGTATTTAATCAACTAATATTGATTTCTCAAATAAATTATTTAAATATTTATTCTCATACAATCATATTCATTAGATTAAAAAAAAAACACAAATAATAAATTCAAAAAAATACATGGATGACCATAAGTCTGTTTCAGTTGTGTTATCATCCCACATTTATTAGTGTTTAGGGAAATTGGCATGAGATTATCTAATTGAGATGAAGATTTATGGAAAAAATTGTGCATTACCTAATTTCAAAGTTTCTCTTACTAATCTCCTTACATTATCATGCCTCCTATTTTTCCTTATCTATATTCCCCCCAACTATCATACCTAATTTATCCATTAATTTCATCCTTTCAAGGATCAATCCCCTTCTCATACATCATCCCTTAGGTGGGTAGCCCATTAGAGAGGGCTAGCACATCTTTTTAATACCTACTTCTCTCTGACATGCACATGGGGAAAAAAGTCTCAGTTATTGTCTTCCTGCAATATTCTCATCTCTTTAATGTGAATAGTTATCCTATAGGCATTAGTTAACCAAAGTTTGTTGTGCACTCCCAAATGCTAACATAAATTATGCAACTTAAATACAAATATTTATGAAGTTTGAGATGACTTCAGTTAGAGTTAATGTTATGCATAGATTAGTATTGTCAAAGATTAATTCCTAATCATTGTGTATTCATTATCCATTCATTCTCATACACGGTACACAATGCACATATAACTCCTAATCTAACTCTCTTTATATATATAACCCTCCATTTCCCTTTGTAACACTCTATAACTTCGAAGCCGTGTTTTAGAGCGAGTGGAAGAGCCTAATTTGTGCGTCTTTCTCAGAGTCTAACCCTCTTTATATATATATAACCCTCCATTTGCCTTTGTAACACTCTATAACCTCGAAGCCGCGTTTAAGAGCAAGTGGAAGAGCCTAGTTTGTGCGTCTTTCTCAGATCCGGTCTCAAATTCTAATATCTTGGCCATGACGAACAGGGGAATTTGATTTTCGAGCCTGACAATGTCCGTCAGTGCCCTGAACCCGACGGGTTTAATCCTCTTCTCATCGAAATACAGTCAGTCAAAAGAATCGAAGTGATCTCTGCCGGTGAGGGTTTTGAGAAGGTCCAAGAGAAAAGACGCGTCTAAGAGCATCATCCACGCTAGGGTTTCAGAATTGCAGTCGATGAATTTCTGGTACGTGTCGAGAAATGCCAAAGTCTGCAACATTTAGAGGAGAATATTTTGATGATTTTATGACTATATGTAATATCTGTTGAGAAAATTACTTTATAATTTTCAACACTGCATTGCGTGTGATTGTTAGTCTCTATCCCCGGTTGCATTGTTAGGATACTCTTTAGTTTTCTTCAAACATTGTCAACATCTGAAGATCATGACAAAAACCCAAGCCCTCCCTGCAGACTCAAAACAGCAGGTTTGGCAAATTTTGAATGGACATCATCAACTATTAAACAGACTATAATATATATATTTCTATAGAGACAGAGTGCCACAGCTTTAGTGAGATTATGTAGAAACCTACTGGTGTTTCACAGGTATGAAAACTCCCTGTGACCATGCCTGTAAGAAATTCAATCAAAGGAAGGTCAACAGCAGGTAACAAGTCGGATGTCAATCATTGTGCATTGATGAAGAGTGGGATTGAATCGGGTCCTATAGCATCTACTGCTTCGATGGCGATTTACCGCTGTGTTTCCCAGGATAAAATTATAAAATTAACATTATCAAACACCTGTAAAACAAAATAATTCTGGCTAACGTGGACATGTGCTTTAAAAATCATTATGCGGACTCAAACCAGAGAAATTACTATTACTTTATTCAAATAAAAGTGCAGGCTTCTTGCTCCAAGTGATCCATGATCTTCACCAGAGCCTTCTGCATCATTCACCAAAATCAAATTCAAAATCCAAAAGCTAAAAGTAACCAAATCTTGTTAAAAAAAAGTGTCACTAAAATAAAGAGTCTAGCGATTTGAAAAACTCCCCTACTTTTCTAAAAATTTATTCAGGTCTCTAAGAAATAGGTCATTTTTTAAAAAACCTAATAATTTATCTTGAACCTATAGATAATAAGGAAATATTTTATTGGGGGTTCATGATTAAGGTGAATTTTATTGGGGGTCTATGGTTAGCTTTGTATGCATCTAAATTTGCTTGTCTATTTTAATTTGTTAATTGTATGGCAATTCTATTTAATGATTCACTAATTAATCCCTTTCATCATTATTCCCCCTACTCAATAATCTAATCCCCGTTATATATCTATATTAACATTCATATTTCCCATCTAATATCAATTCCCTTGTTATTTATTATTAACATTGCATTTCACTTATAATTTTATGCCCACTTGTGAATTTTAAATTCACACCTATTCCTAGGTTTCTCTACAACCCTACCCACTAGCCATGACATCATCACTTTATTAACCTAGTCTAATCATCCCCTAATCACCATTAGATTCTCTAATGGAATCTAGAACTCTCCACCACCCTTCTCCTTTTTTAGAGAGTTCTCTCTCTAAATAATTTTAAGTAATTTCAAATTCCTTAGAATTCCGTCCTTTCTCTCTAGAGTCTTCTTATCTAGAAGCTTTCAATGAATTTTGAATTCATTGGAAAATCCTTCTTCTTCTTCTTCTTCTTCTTCCTCTATTTAACTACTCTATTCCTCCAAGGAAGACCGACTTGAATTATCATAGCAAATCCATGTCCAATTAACAAACTTGAAGTCTCATGCCATCTTCATATCCAATTAGTCATTGAATCCTTCATCCAACATCCATAATCATGCCATCACTATGTCAAATTTCTGAGTCAAGGTAATCTAAATCCCAATCTCCTTGTTTTAATGTGTTTAATCATGGTGTAGAGCACTTATCTTTAGAATTTATAATATTAGTTTGAATGTTTTATTCATCTATTGCATTGTGATTCTAATAGCTCTATCACTTCGTAGTTTGAATTTTGGGTTTGATTGAATTTCATAATTTAATCCATAGAACTCAAAAATCATCTAGTAGGGTGAATATGGATTTTTAGCACTGCCTATTTATCAGACCCTTCAATAATATACAATATTTTAAATAAAATTTTAAGGAAAATCTAATTCACTAAACAAATATAGTACGATGTAATGTATATCTACTATAACTTTCAATGTTCCGATAAATAATTGATTTCTTTTTCATGCAAAAGGATCCCAAGGGCATCAATAATCTTACATCAACTAAAAAATAGTTAATCAGTTTTTTTTGGCTCTTCAACACTGCATAGGAGTCAGTTTGTACGGTGGATAATCTAGCTTAGAGTTACACAGAAGTTGGATATCAAGTTTGAGTGTTTTGGCTAAGGAAAGGAGAGTGCATTGTTGTCTTTGCATAGGAGATGCATGTGTGGAGGGTGTTAATGTCTAAACTTGCACTAAGCAATTTGTATCTTATTTTCAAAATTTAGTACCTGATTGTTTAACTGTTACCCCAATCCACAAATGTGTTCACTTGAATTAACACAAAACCCACTCTCGTGTTCATGTTGTGTAAAACCTATAAAATATTGGTTTTGACTAATGATTAACGTCTTTATGTTTTAATGAGATTGCAGGGTTTATGACAAATAAAGATCCTATGAAATACAAGTTGTGAAAAAATCTGCAGAAATATGAATGGGAAAAGCAATGTGTAAAATGCACTTGTGAAATACAAGTTGCAAATTATATTTTATTTCCCCAAACCCGTACCATGTACTTGCTGGAGATAACAAGTCAAAATGCAATATGGCATGTTATGAAATTACAAATTGCTTATCAACTTCCTAATCAAAATTTCAATTGAAAGAAAAGCATTGACCTTTCGACGTGGATAGGCAGATGATTGAAGGTTTAAGCAAGGTCATAGGAAAAAACAAAGTTTTAAAACAAGAAAGATGTCGACATGGGAGGGCGTGTGACCACGTGGAAGGGAGATGGTTCAAAAGAACAGTCGATGGAAGTTGAGAGGGGAATTGCAAGTTACACATTTACAATTTGCAAATGTGCAAACTGTAAGAGGGGTATAAAAGTCCGATGGAGGAGGCAGGCAAGGATTTCAACCGAAAAACAACTTGAAAAACATTTTTTCAAATTTGCCACTTGTAAAATTCACTCCTATCTCCCAATTTTGCAGGTCGATGTGTAAAGGAAAGGCCGTGAAGAAGCATGGCAGAAATATTCGCTGGAGAAACAACTTTGAAATGCAAATTTTGGATATGCTAATTGTAAAATGCATGCCAGTTTTTGGATCCCGCCACATAATCGTTGATCACATGGAGAAGCCAGCAAAGGTAAATGACGAAGAAATGAAATGATAAAGCAAGTTTTCAACTTGCAAATTGCAGACAATTTTTCCAGTCCTGTGGATTTCAAAAGAGGATTCAATGTTTAAGAAACTTCTACCACATGCATTTAGCAGGATAAGCGGTGAACTGAGGAAAGTTGTGACACGTGCTGGAGCAACTTCGGTTGGAGGCAGTAATGCAAAGTAAAATTTGTGTTTATGAAAGTGGAAGGTCTAAACAAGAGTATGATCAAGACTTGCCTCCTGAGCTTGTAGCTGTTGTAGGTCTCCCTGATGCTTTTGGAGAAAGTGCTCAAAATAGGCCCTCTGATCTTCGATCTTCTATACCTAGTCATGGAAGGGGCATAGGGTGTGGGAGAACACCAATTCCAATAGGTGGAGTTATATAGGTTAAAGGTGGTGGCAGTGAAATACAACCTTCATTAGATTTTAGGTGGTCATGATTTCATGATTTTGGTGCTATAATATACATTTTCTTATAGGATTCATCAATGGATGATACTAATGACCCTTCGAGAGTGCCCGAGGGTGGTAATGATACAGTTAAAAAAGAGGAATTTGAAAAAAGAAGACCATGATTTTGAAGGAGATTAGAATCAAGTCAATCTAGAAAATTTCTTGTAAACTCACCATATAGGGTCCTGTGTTAATGATGATCAAAAAGCTAGTTTCGAAGGTGTATTGATGCATAGGGCACTGCATCATGGAGATAAGATTCTACCTATGCCACCAAAACCACATTTTTTGTGTCAACCAGGTTCTGTTATAAGACCTATTGTCTTTTTGTCCAAGATACTTGATCAGTGACATGATAAAAGAAGATCAGATATAATGAAACCAAACAAGGATTTTCCTCAACAGGAACATGATCATGAGAATGGGATTGTTATTAATCAAGATGTCAGAAAAGGTAGAGTAGATATATTTTGAAAGGAAAGAATAGGAAATGGTATGGAAAGGGCATGGTCTCCATAAATAGGACACACAATGGATGATGTTGAGCAAAATCTCACTCCAAATGTAAGATTCATACATCTAGAGCAACATGTCATGAAAGATATGCATATTTATTCATGATCATATTGCCACAAGAAAATAAACCTTCTTGTTTTCTCAGTGGTGGTAACAAATGTAAATTATCAGTGGCCATAGCAATGATTGGAGACCCTCC
Organism: Torreya grandis; assembly: GCA_037957365.1. NCBI lineage: Eukaryota > Viridiplantae > Streptophyta > Pinopsida > Cupressales > Taxaceae > Torreya > Torreya grandis. Next base: position 1,467,238 of record JARHVA010003644.1, read on the forward strand.
TTTGGTTTTTCTAGATATTTCTAAACTAGGGAAAAATGGAGCCAGGAAGAAGTCTCAAATGAAGGTCTATGGGATATTTTGAAGGAGGATGCAATTTTACTTTTTTGCAAATGTGTAATTTGTAAATTGCACTCCAATGTCTACCACCCGCTAGTCAACATGCTGACAAAAGTCAAAGTGGAGTTTTCAAGCCAATTGCAACTTTGTATTTTTGCAAATTACAAATTGCACTTGAAGTTCCCAAGTTCACGACATAACTTTTTGGCAGAACTACAACTCCAGATTACAAGTTACAAAATTATAAATTAAAAAAGTGTTGCTGACCTTTGGATTTACACCAATTTGAAAAGTTGCAGTTGGGGTCTGAAATCCTACCATACAAAGGAGGTGCAAAATTGCCAAAAAGTTGCCAAGTTCGACATAAAGAAATAGGGTAAAATAATGCACTTAAGCATTATAAATTTTGGTGGAAGCCCTAAAAAGTCAAAGGAAAAAGAGAAAATGAGAAGGCATGGGAAAGTTTGGCATTGACCACAAAAAACAAAAAGGTAAAATAAGCTAAGACTTGCCATTTCTAAATATTTGGCTTATGTCGAATACCTCCATGGAAGACGAATGTTCAAGGGTTTGTGAGAGCAAGGTGAGCCATTCCAAACATATTTTTCAAATAACCATGGATCTTGCTTTGTAATCCAATGCTATCATGACAAAGCCACGAGTGTTCTTTGGCTTGCACAAGGAGAAGGGCAGCTTTCCATAAGCTTCCAACTATGTAAATGATTAGATGAAGGCAATGCCAAGTGGTTATACAAGAAGACAAAGAGTTTGTATTACTCTCAAAGTAATATACTCCCTCAAGCCCAAGTGCAGTGGATTTCTAACCAAAGAGATCAAGGGTTTGTTTGAAAATCTTCATCATTACATAGATAGGCATTTTTTTCAATCATTTTCTTGCAAGAGCAGGTGCTTTCAGGGGTGACAAAAGGGCATCTTCTAGTTGAAGCATATTCCTAGAATATTTGAGGTGATAAATTTGTATAAAAAGAGGGTTCGTCCTCTTTTCAAGTTTATTATTTATTTTCTTAGGTTTTATTCTCTTTTAAATTATCAGGATCCTTGTTGTGTGTATTTTGTCTCTCTTGATAAGGTGGTTACAACTATACAACCATTAACAAGATCTGAAAGCATATATATGTTTCCCATGTTCAAGAGTAAACTCACCATGCTTCTTCCCATGTTAACATTTTGAATAATGATGTATGTAAGCTTTGTTTACAAGTTAATGGAAAATAGCTATGCTTTCTGCTATATCTTGTCATTGAAATGCACTAATGTGTTTTACATACTCTATTGATTGGGTATCTAGTTTTATGTTATAAACCTAGGTTATAAATTCCTCTTTGCATTGTGATTTGGAAATGTGTTAATGATAAAATTTTAAGGGCATCTTGGCTTTATGGATTTGATAGGAGGAAGTGTTTGAATATCTAATTGCAGTGTATGTTTTAGGGTTTCAAAGACCATTTGAATATTAGCATTGGATTGACACCAATAGATGCAACTCATTCTTGATAGTTTCCTTAACTTTCTTTTTAGTTTTCTACATTTGTTGGAAATGAATGATACCATGCTTGGTGAAGGAATTCCTATTATTTGAAAACCACCACACCACTCTTTTATATCTACCTAACTCACCCTACCTTTTTTACCCTATAAATAATACACCCTATTGATTATTTTGTGTTATTTGCTTGCAGATGCATAAATATTGCATATATGAAATGTATCCATATTTTGTTCTTCAAATCCCATTATTGAAATCTTCCATTTGGCCCTGAATGTTTAAAAAATTCTTTCATAATGAAGTTTGTAATCACTTTCCCATCTATCTTTAGTAGCTTGTGTTTGACTTAGAGCATTTACCCAACTTGTGTGACAACTCTTCCAAGTAGAATGTGTAAATTTGGTTATGCCCTAGTCAGATTTATTTTGTGTGCCAATAATCTCCATAGAGATTGAAATGTATTATTCCTCCATGCAAGGAAGCTACCCTATAGGTCCTCTCACCTTGGTTCAGGCATAACTAGAAGTAGTAGGGAGCTAACCATACCCTCTATCGATGTCTTCTAGTCATTGTATGCATTCAGTCCATCCTAATGCTAAACTCTTCCTTGGCTATAATAATATAAATCTGAGTTTTTCATCTTTGTTTCCATGCTACCCAAGTGTCTAACGATGAGTTCAAGAAGTGTACAATTAGGAACCAACACTTCAATGACACCATTATTAGGGAGAAGATAGTAGCCACTTGTGTTGCGAGGGATTCTTGTTGAGAGCTATCATTAATTTAGGTTTCAAAATTATCTTCCTGTCTTTGTGCCGATTCACTACTTTATGCTATCAACTAAGCCAACTCTCTACTAGAACTCAAGTTATTTATCATTGTCACTTGTGTTGTCAGGGACTCTTACAGAGGGCTATATCTATTAATATTCTCAAGTTATTTATCAAAACACATTTGATGCAGTAACCTTAGATGAGTAGTTTTAGATAATGCTTATTCATATTATCTCATGTGTTTGAAATTTGAGGTTATTTTAGTGTACTTTACTAATTTAGGGAATAAACATTGATCATTGTCACTTGTGTTGTCAGGGACTCTTACAGAGGGCTATATCTATTAATATTCTCAAGTTATTTATCAAAACATATTTGATGCAGTAACCTCAGATGAGTAGTTTTAGATAATGCTTATTCATATTATCTCATGTGTTTGAAATTTGAGGTTATTTTAGTTTACTTTACTAATTTAGGTCATCAACTACCTAACAACACTGTACTCGCACCATTGTCACTTGTGTTGTCAGGGACTCTTACAGAGGGCTATATCTATTAATATTCTCAAGTTATTTATCAAAACATATTTGATGCAGTAACCTTAGATGAGTAGTTTTAGATAATGCTTATTCATATTATCTCATGTGTTTGAAATTTGAGGTTATTTTAGTGTACTTTACTAATTTAGGTCTTCAACTACCTAACAACACTGTACTCGCACCATTGTCAAGGACTAGAAAGATTTTGTAATTTGACATCTGCTGAATTTCTTGTAAAGAGTTATTGATTTGTTCATGTTTGGAAGTAATTTTCCCTTTTAGACATGAGTTTGAATTTTTTAGTGTCTTTGTTAGGATATCTCATCATCGACTTCAGTGAAATATAATTTCAGTATGTATCACAACATCTCTGTAAACTATTGTATTCTAGAAGTTTCCTTCTAGTGGCGACTCCTATATTGTATCTTATTTCAAGGAAGATAAGTGCCCATTTGTAACTCTCTCAATTGTGAGTGTTATTTTACTTGAAAAAATGGAAGAAATAAGATCATCCTTCAAAGGTGACTCATCAAAGCAACTTGTCTCACCTTAATTGTTCATTGAAGAAGAAAGAGGCAAATTTAGAGATCAATTGAAGGAAAACATTCTACTACAAAGGAGTGTTTAGACTATCAAGATTTTGGTATACCTAAAATTTTATTTTTTGAACTTCATTTAATTAAACATTATCATAGTTTTCCTGATCACTCATAACCTTATAGTCCAATTTATTACCCAACACCATCTCAACTAGCTGAGTTTCCTCCTAAGTTTGAAAATTATTGTGTCACTTGTTGAGTTGTTACGAATACTTGAACATAGGAAGAGGGCATTTGAGTACTTGGAGTTTAGTGTTAATGTAGATAAAAATGAAATTAATTCACCCAAAATACTCTCAGATGATTAATATGCTCTAAGGGGTATATCGAGAAAAGGGTGGACAGACCATTGGTACTTTACAAGATTATGAAACACCTTAGCCAAAGGACAAATTGAGGCTTGGTGGGTTCATATTCAAAGGTAAATATTCTTAACTTTTTTCCTCCTTTATAAGAGTAGATAAATATGCATTTTTACTTGTCTTTCATGCATTAGGTTTTCATATACATTGATGTGAGTATATATCTTCTATGCATGTTTACTTTTTATGTTTTTACCCCCATTTTGTGCCACAAGTTTTGGTGAAGACTAGATTAGATTTTACTTTACTTTTTATTAGTTTAGTGAATATGAAAACATAAGACCTAGTTAAAGTAATTGTACAGTTTTGATTGACTGGAAGTTTTAGAACCATCCCTAGTGAAGTTATTTTGGTAAGAGATCCCTTGATCAGGGCTAGCAGATCTATATTGATCATGACCCCGATTATCTAATGTATCCCCAATCGAAAGTGTAAACAGGATCTATCTTATCTGAGCTAGGATTGATTTTTATATCTATTACATTTCTCATTACATACATTCTAGTGAACCCAATGTGAATCTAACCCTTTTAGGTTTTCTTTCATGCTTTCATTTATATCATTCTATTATTTTTCTATATTTATGATACTATGTTGACCAAGCCAATATAGTTCTAACTTTTATGCATAGGTTTAACACACATTCATATCAAATCAATTATATTATTTTTATGTAGGTATTTATCAGATATAGGTTACTATATCAGACAAGTCAACATAATTTTTCTCTTTAGTCCTAGATAACAAACTAAGTCGATTAGGTTGACTTAGTATTTCAATCAACATCTAGATAAAAAACTATGTCGACTAGGTTGATTTAGTATTCTAGTCAGCATCCAGATAACAAACTAAGTTGACCAGATCAACTTAGTAATCTTATCAGGATTCAATAGATAGGGTTTAAAAGAATTAGGTTGACATAGTCGACGTAGTTGGAAAAACTTACAAGTAACATAACTTCAACATAAAATTTTCAATCCTAATCATCTTCCAACCCACTAAGGTTATCTTTCTCTATCTTTGAATATAGTAATTCATTACATTTTTATTTTGTGCAAGTTTGTAATATTCAAAACTACAATCCTATAAAAAACAATGTCAACCTAGTCGAGTTAGTTCTATAGCATGTCTCTAGTCTAAAATACTAAGTCAACCTGGCTAACTTAGTTATTAAGGATTCTTGATTATACAAAATAGTAATGACCCAATTTGCATACCATGTCCTCTAAGCTGACTATGTACCATTAGTAATTTAGGGATTAACAACTATATGCTAGTAATTAATTCACACTTTCATTTTTAGTTGTTTGCATGCTTATAGTAGCTCACATAATCTAATTAGGTGGGTTTTCAAATTATCGACTAGTTTCACTATTTTTCTCTTTTTACAAACACTACCAAATCACAAAATAATCAAAATACATTTAACATTTATATTTCCAAGGCCTACCTACTTGGATTTTATCATCGAGGGGGAAGCTAACTTGGTTTTCTGGCCATGTATAAACACGTAGTTAATAATATATACTAAAAAATCACCTGACATCCTTATTGCTATGGGATTGTGAAGTGAAGGGGTAAGACCTAATACCAAGCTAGTACCATTGCCAACATAGATCCTTTTCAACGTAAACATCTTGATAACATCCATAAATTTCTTTCTAATTCCTTATTTTTAGTTAACTTTCCTATCACACTTAAAATAACACTTTATAATTATATAAGAACACTCAAGATGACCACTTAGTTAGAATTTACTTTTCATTTGAATTCTTACTCTTTGATTATTATATATTGTATTGCAAAAACTTACATTAGCCATCCGTGGTGTAATGTTTTGTGTTGTGTTCCAATTGGATCATTCTCATTGATCCAATTTTTTTTGTATGTGTTTCCATTTCTTACTTCAAATTACATTGCAAAATCTTCCCCTATTTTTATCACACTATCATTCTATTTGACATAGTCTTTTATACACTATCTTTTTCACTGTCTATAGTATTAAGTCAACCTGGTCTACCCAGTACTCCTTTCTGCCAATTAGGTTATAGTATAAAGTTGACCTAATCAATTTTGTATCCCTTTTATCAACTAAGTTACAATACTAAGTTGAATTGTTCGACTCTATATCCATTTTTCCAATCAGTTTACAATACTAAGTCGACCTAGTTGATTATGTGTCCCTTTTTCTAGTCAAGTTACAATACTAAGTCAACTTGGTTAACTCTATATCCTTATCTACCTTCTATCTAGTATTACTAAGTTGACTTGGTCAACTCTATTAACCTTTCTTGATATTGTTTTGTGTGTTAGTATCTAGTCTTATTTCATAATGATGTCATATTTTCATTCTCTGCTTAGTTAAGAGAATTTCATAATTAAAGATTTAGATCATAAACTCACTTATTTTATTACTTTAGATGAAATTGTTCACTTTCTTCCTTCATCTTTTTCTAATCTAAAACCAATCACTACACATTGTAATGCAGTTGAGGTCCTTCATTCTAGTCCTCCTCCCAATACCAATGTTGGGAGTCCTCCACCTAATACCCTTTATCCTACCAACACTAATAATATCCCTGCTAACAACACTAATACCCCACCTTCAAATACTAATATAGAAATCAACATAACTCAAATTCTTACACAAAAAGTTCAAAAAATGAACATCATGCAAATAACTAATCATTTCCAAATAATGTAAATGCAACAACATTTATTACATATTACTAGTTAACCACCTCAAGCCATGCCAATGGAAATATCATCCCTCAACCTCCAATGAATAACAAAATGATTCAACATATTTAAAATGAACCTTTATCCACATTCATTGCATCCATAAACATTGAAAATATTTTTTCAACTATCACATATGATGGGACTAAGGACGCTACTATCTTTCTTAAGTATTTTGGTAATATCTATAAGGAATGGGTCCAAACTAACACCTTTTCTACCACCAAGATCTTATCCAAAATCTTTGTTGGTGATTCACTTGAATGATACAACCAACTTCCTAGACATTCCATCTCACAACTAGAGGATTTAGTTAATTCTCTAGTGAAAGAATTATAACATGATGACCTTCCTTAAATTACCTTATCCATTTCATCAATTCCAATCAACTTCCTAATGAATATGCCCACACTTTCATCAAATAATGGAAGTCTCTAGCTCACAAAGTGGACCATAACTTGAATGATGATACTCTTTTAAAACTATTTGTTACTACTCTTAAATCTCCCATTCAATACAAAGTTTGAATCTTTTTCCCTAAAACTTTAGAAAAATCTTTATACCAAGCAAAAAGGTAAGAATTTATTATGACTTAATTTGAAACACCTCAAACAACTACTAAAAAATCTTTCCAATCATTTTCTCATAACATTGGTTCATCTAGGCCTCCCCAACCTCAAAATAGAGCATCCAATTTGAACCCAACCCACCCTACCTTGAGTCTAGAACAACTTAAGAATAAATTACCACCCTCTGAACCCACAAGATTTGATCCTTCCAAACCTCCTCCAAAATAGTATAATCCTGATAAGTTTTGTTGGTGGCATGCTACTATAGGTTATTATCATGAGATTTGTCATAATCTTCATTGATTTCTTCTTACTTCCTTGCTTGGTCCACATTTCAATTTTTATACTCTCACAAAACAATGCTACAAGACTATCTTCAAGATTCTCAAATTCAATATAAATAACTGTAATCACATCAACATCAACTACCTAATAAATAACAAAAATTATCCCATACGTGCACCTTATCCACTAATGTTGTTCAACCCACAACTAATCCTTCTTCCTACACCATAAAGAAAGGATAGCTAATATGAGCAACTTCAAACATATCATTTCATCCATTGAACCTCAACCTCTTTGATCACATGAACCAAAGGAGTACCTAGTTCTAATGCCTACTATAAAATATATCATACATGGTCCTCCTTTATCTCTTTAACCTCTTCGTACCTCTCTTACACATCCTATGTCACATTCAACATCCTTAAAATCTAACAACCCAACACATTTACCTATATCCAAATGCACCTACCAACCTAATGCAAATCATTTTAATGGTTCAATGTTACCTCACTCCACCACACATGTTGGGGAATCTTGCAATGCCCATCCACATGTCCCTTTAGACTTTGTAACATCTTATGATGCCCATACCTACATCCAATTACACATTGGAACATATTAAAATTCCTAATTTTGTTTTACAATACATAATAAAAAACAAATTCAACTTCAAGAAACCTTCTAAGACTTATAAAATTGTATTTCACATGCTCATCTTTGATAAAGACGTTAACATAGATCTTGTTATTTTTTTTCTCATGTTTATTTGTTTTTGTGCACCTTACTTCTTTTATTTTGACTTTACTATCATCATTACACCTTTGGGTTATTTGGTTTTCTTACACATTATATTTGGATTTTGTTTTTATTTTGGTTCTTATATATCTCTTTCATTTTTATCTTTTTATGTCATTCTTTGATTTAGTAGCTTTATGATTATTTTTTCCTTTATTTTCACATCACTGGTGTTTACCTTGTGAGTTGCAGTGTAAGACCATGGATAAGACTAGGCTCTCCTCACAAATTACTTTATTAAAACATCTTTAAAACATTTTTTGGGATGACTACTATTTTTATTCTTGCTTATACTAGATCAATTGCAAGTTAGTATGGCTTCTCTAGTGACATGACTATCATAGCATAGCCCCGTCCCTTTTATAACACTATTTTACCTCCTTGGGATCAGTTATGATTATATTCATCATTGTATCACTTATTACATAGATGGACCTCTCATGATCTCCATATTTTACCTTATTGCCTTTTATTTGAGGCTCACATTGATCAATTTTGAGATTGCACACTTACTTGTAGGCAAGTCTAGGAGTTTTTAGACACCTTAGTATTTAGGTCCTTTTCTCTAGTGACCAAGTGTAAAATCTCTTGTGTTTTTCACCTATTTCACTCATGTTTGCTTCTCTAAATCTGTATGGAGGAGGAAGAATAGAAAAACCAAAACAAGTTAAAATCCAAGTCATAGAATACCAAAAAAAGCAATGATTAAAAGGCACAAATAATCTTAATAGTCAAAGTACACCAAAAGATGTGATCTATATTGGACACATTTCCTATCATAGTCAAAGCTCAAATTCCATAGTTGGCCTCAAGATATATTTTAGGTTTATTGGGGTATGGTAGGCCAGTATATTGGGGTAAGAGGTCTCATTATATCATATACTATCCAATGTCACCTACTTTATCAATTAAGTACGAAATATTCATAGTAGACCGATGACTTTGTAAGGGGTCTTAAGGAATGGGAAACACATTGTGGGAAGGTAGGTCTATTTTAATTTTCATGCATATAGCTTTCATGGGTTGATCTATGTACTTCACTTATTAGTTAAAGTTTTGTTTTCATTAGTCAAAATATCCTAAGTCCTTGGTGTTGATATTTATTAGCCTTTTTCACTTACATAATGTGTCTCATTATTGTTAAGGATGTTCACATCACCCATGAGGTGCCTCACATTCCTTATTTACATCACATTTTTATTATATTCCCCTTGTTGGATATTGCTTTTATAGGATCACATCTTTGATCACATTTATCTTATTATAGCTCTTGATTTATAGTTTGTGAGTTGCATTGTAAGACCTTGGAGAGGATCAAGCCTTCCTCACAAACACCCTTACACCATTTTTTTACCACACCATCGCATTCTCACACTAATCATGTCATTAGGCGGTTGTGTTTTCTTACATTGTCTCTCAGAACAAGCTTTCATCCTTTATAGATTTTGATTTTGATTTATCCATCATCTTCTTATTTGATTTTTGTAGACTTCACTTATGTTACATATGACATTTGTCATTATTACATGTTTATATTTATGTATGACTTTTTCATTTTTGTCTTACATCTTGACTTACATTTCATTTTTATTCATTCATGCTTTTCTTTATGTTTGATTCAACATGCTTATCTTATATAGGGTTACCTTTTCACTTTCTTACATATCTTTGTTAAATTTTTATTGCATTGATATTTATGTTATAAATGCTTCCAAACGTGATTTAGTATGTTCTACATTATTTTTTTCAATTTATGTTTTACATGCTTCCCAATGTGATTTAGTATGTTCTATATTCGTTTTTGCCATTAATGTTTTACATGTATTCCAATGTGATTTAGTTTGTTCTAAAATCATTTGTCATTCATTTGAATTCAATCCTTACCTTATCAATCCTAATTTATCAATTTTACTAAGTAATTCATTTTTACTTTAACCATCCTACATATGCACACATTGCTTTTCTTGTTAGTTTTGTATCCCTAGGGTTTCTCAAAATGTAGGTACTGCACCCTTCATGATTAAGACTAGGGTGTTTGCATATAATCATTTAATAGAAAGGTAATTTAAGGTATGTATATGGCATTTTTAGTTACTCTCATTTCATTTTAGCATTACTTTTCATATGTCATTTTTAGTTATCTTGGTTTCATGTGTTTATGTATTCTTTCTCAAAGCACCATCCCTTATTGTACTTGAGTGACATGTGATGATATTTGAGTGGGGCATATGTATACACTTAATATTTTTAAACTTTACCACTTACTAACACCTTATATCATGCAGGAATCCATCAAGTCTTAGTCTCTTTAAGTGTATGCCCTAAGGGGTGCTTAGAAAAGGGGTGGAGATACCATTGGTCCTTCACAAAATTATTATCCCTTTTTCCACTTGTTTTTACACACGTCTCCTAATAACCATTCCCATAAGCTTTGAATCCTATTTTTCACACTCCTATAGTCATTTTCCACATTCATTAGCCATTTCCCTAACATTAAACCCCATTTTGGTAGTTTACATGACTATGTCGACCACATCGATCCTGTATTGTTATTTATAATAGCTTACTAATAACTAAGTCAACCATGGCCATCATGGTTCATTATCTAGTATTTTTTTTTGTCAATTTCAATACTTGGTTGACTAAGTTAACCTTATCAGATGAAACTTTTGGAAGGGTTTAGGGTTAGATTCACCTATATAAACATAATCATTTCATAATTTTAAATAGAAGTAAGATATATTGTGCATCTACTTATCCACCATTCTACATAAGAAGCAAGCTTAGGGTTTCATACTTTATTTAGAGATGGGTATGTGAATAGAGTTGGGGGATAATTCTATGGACATTTTAGGTAACACAATCACGTTATTAAATAATGTGATCACATTATTTAATTAATATAATCATGTTATTTAAATTATGGATCAATAATTAATAATCCATAATATGATCATTTTATTGAGAAAATAATAATGTGTACATGTTAGTGTAAATTCAAATAACACGTATGTGTTGAATAAAGTGTAGGAATTATATAATGCATAGGTATTATATAATGTATTATACAATGCGTATGTATTGCTTTGTTATAAGACCAAAACCATGCCCATAATTATGTGGGAGTTTCATTTGAAGACAACTTTGTCCATAAGCTTATATTTACTACTTTAGATGTTAAGTATAAGTTTAAAAATAATGTAAACTTATACTTTAAATTTATTTTAGTAAATATAATAAATTAGGGTCACTCAGCATATAATAGAGTTGGTCTCATAGTTACATACCTTATGATGTGGAAAATAGTTTTAAAAAATCTAATTAGTTCAATACTTAGGCATTTTTAGGGTCTAAGTATTAAACTTAGGGATTTCAGGACATAAGTTTTGTAATTGTTATTCATTTTTGGTAAACATATAGTCATTTTTTAGGTTTTTGTGATTTCTAGATTGATTCCTAAAATTTTTAGGATTCGTAGGTTTGTCAAAATTGAAGTTTTCAAACCATTCACTTTGAAATTGATGTAAAGTGGTATGATTGGGCTCTTATAGATCATATTGATGACTTACACACATCAAACAACCAATTTATGTTAATTTCACTTATTCATCATCCCTGCCTCATTCTTGATCACTTCCTACTCATGCCACATCACCTATATTCACTCTATCATCATTATTCATTGTCCCTAATCACTCCCTCATTGACCCTCATTATCCCTAGTCATCTAAAGATTCCCTCATGATCCCTATTTACTCTCTCATTGACCCTAATTATGCCTCATCATCCCTAATAACTCACTTCTCATCCCTCCTTATCCCTAATCACTCCCTCATTGATCCTGACCATCCATAATCATCTTTAATCACTCCCTCATCATCCCTAATCACTCCCTCATTGGCTCTCATTATCCATCATCATCCCTAATCACTCTCTCCTTGTCCCTCATCATCTCTAATCAATCCCTTATTGACCCTCACCATTAATCATAATTTATAATCACTCCATCATTGGCCCTCACCATCCTTCATGATGCAAAACCCTATTGCATACTCTGCTCGTCCAAACTCTACTAATATCTACCTAGCTTTCACTTTTTTTTGCTTGATCTCTATCTTTGGAACCTACATACATTTTAAATTCACATATGCATTTTATTCATTTCATTTATTCTCCACCATTCTTTGGATGGTCTCACTAAACTCTTCATTATATTCTCCTTACTCAATGCATTCAATCTCTCTTACTTTGAGACTATCCCCCTTACTAGTCTTTATTCTTTATAACAACTTGGATCAAATCTTGGATTTGGCTCCTTAGGCTTTAATAGGGTTCTAAAAAACTTCCTTCCACTCCTTTGATTTCTCTCTAACTTCTTTTGAACCCTACTTAACTTCTCAATGCAATCTTCATGTCATACACTACCTCTTACTCTATCATAGACCCTTCTTGTACAGACTCAAATCATAAAATAAACATCATTTATGGATACCCTGTAACATATCCCATCTCTTCACAAAGTTATAGGCTTTGGTTAAACTATTTGATAACTTCTTTTGGCTATTTATACTATTGGATTAGGTCTTTAGGTTTCCTTCTACCCTTTCTACCACATAGTCCTTACCCATCCATACTTATCCATACTTACACAGCTTAAAAACACTATATTATATTTATGCATTTTTAACTCAAAATTTTCACCAAATTTAATGAATTATTGACATTACAACTCCTAAAAACTCACTTTGAAAGTATAAACCCTAATATAGGGTTTGGATTGGTTTTACAAACCCGACAAGGGTCAAAATGAGATTTAAATCTTCCAAAGGCATTTCCAATGACTTTGATTATTGGGTTAGGTCTGATTTGACCCTATTCATGTTTTACAAGTGTTATATTTCCCTTTTTAAGCTACAATAGATTGAATTAACTAAATTTGAATAGATTGTGTACTCAGTCATAGGTCTATAGCAATCCAAGAAGAGGTTATTTGTTCTAATTCATTCTAAAAAGGGTTTTGAATCAACATGAACATTGAAAATCCTCTTCAAAATGTTTAAACACTTTAAAAAATCAATGCATTCCATCTATAACACTCAATTTGCAAATTTCCACAAGATACCACTTTGACTGTGTTAAGTTTCTTAATGACTGCAGGATTGTGCTAGTTTTCTTTTTGCTCATCCAAATATTTTAAAGATAATTGAAAGACTATAAGACTTCATGATCATATTATAATCAACTCACCAACATATACATTTTAATTTTCACTCCAATACATGCATATACTTTCTCACACAGATGTATACTCAAAACTTTTTCTCATAGAAGATAGGGTTGTGTTGTTCAACACAAAATGTCCTTATCAGAATAACAACATACAATGTTTAAATAGTATTAAGGAATTGTTATTCCAAGTTAATAATTACTCATGAATTCCAAAATCCCACCAAATAAAATTTGCTTTTCCACAAGATTTGACCTTCACTCAGATTTCAAGGCATAATTTATAAAAGCATAGGGTATACAATTTGTAATTTGAACATTCAAAAGATTTGAAACTCAAATTACAAATTCTATAATCACCATCTTGAAGAAAACATATTTTCAAATTATCACTCACACCAAGATCATAAAGAACTTGTTACTAATCATGTTTCATGATCATGCACACTGCCAACTATCTTTGCACATATTCAAGAAGATGTAGGGTCTGTTTGACTCTTATTACCAAATAACCATCAACTAAATTTAAACTTATTTTTTTATGTTGAGAGTGTCCTTAACTAACTCAAATTCTAACATATTTATCAAATATGATTCTAGGTATATGTTTTTTAATATCTTAAAATCCTCACTAAAGTCTAACCACACCAAATTCAATATTGGACTTCTTAAAACAAGATTTAAGTCTCTATGAATGTTCAAAAATTAAAATGAAAGATTTGGTGGGAAATTCCAATACAACTCTAATTAAAAATTGACACAAAACTAGAAACTTATAAAGACTCTTACAGACTTATTATGACCATGACAACCTTTTAAAGACTCAAAACATGTAAACTAGATCACTATTTATATTGGGTAGTGATGTTTTTGCATCACCTCATCATCCCTAATCACTACCTCATCATCTCTAATCACTCATTACTCATCCCTCATCTCCCCTAATCACTTCCTCATTAATCCTCATCATCACTCATCATCCCTAATCACTCCCTCATTGATCCTCACCATCCCTCACCATCCCTATTGACTCCCTCTCAGCTCTACTCAATTCCTCCTTATCCCTCCTCATCTTTAATCACTCCATCCAATACCTTAAGGGTGGTATTTTTGTTGGGCTTTAACAATGTTAAGAGCTACAAGTGGAGAGTTGAGTGCTAGCATAAAATATAAGGCATAGTGATCAAAATGATGTGGAGGAAAATTTGGAACATAAATATTTAACACCTATGAAAAAATATGGGCCTATTAGAAATTATGTAATTCAAAATTGAAAATATGATAGAAAAAGAGAAGCAAGTAAAACCACCATAGCACCAAAAATGGGTAGTAAATACATGAGGATCACCAATCTATACGATTTCATGAAACCAATCAATTGCTTTCCATATGAGGACATTTTATGATTTGAATAATTATATTCAAGGCCTTCTATTTTTATGTATATTTATTGAGTCATCATACTAGAGAGTGGAAAATAATTTTCAAATGATTAAAACAAGTAGTCCAAGATTGGAAAGTGGTGCTTAATTCATAACTTCAATATTCAATCCAATGAAAAGTGTCACACTATGAGATATTTACTTGCACATCTCAAGAAGTGGATACAAGTTATCTATCACTATAAAAGGTTAATTAGATAATAGATTATGAATGTAATGATATGGTTGGTACTAAAAATATCTCTACTTCCCCCAATAAGAAATTATATGAATTAAAAATATTATTTCATTAATAAATGTAGATCAATGGTGAGACAATACACTTCATTTATAATATAAATTATAAGAATTTAATTTCTCCTAAATCATATTTTCAAAAATTCAACTTAAAATTTATAAATCATCCATAACCATATGCTAGTGTATGGTCTTGTGTAGTCCTTGAGAACTGGATCACCTAGTAGTGTCACTTGGTGTATAAAATCAAAATTTTTAAAAATGAAATCCTTTGTGACATCTCACCATTATAGGTGTGTGATGTTTTACATGTGATCAACCATGTATTTAACATTGACATGTATTCTATGAAGTAAATCCTTGAAATGTTGTGATACATTATCATGATCTAAAATACCATATATCGTAGTTAGTTTATAAGCTTTCAGTTATTAGTGCCAAGAAGTGTAAGAATATTGTCAGTTCTAGTTAGAATCATCCTCTTCATGGTAAGAATTAAATGTTTAATGACATCCTTATGTCACCATATCATACTATGGTTTATCCATCACTAACAAAGATAAAATAATTGAACCATAAACTAGATGAATACAAGGATATATTTCAATCACCTAAATAAGTTCCTACATACTATACACTCAAAAATACTATTGATTTGATCCCTTAACTACCTCTACATCAAACCTCTTTATACAATATATCATTTTTAGAGATTTAATAGATCAAGTGGTAGATCCATTAAATCATGGATAATAGACACATCATGCCCAAATTATTGCCTTGTAAAAACCCAATTATGTTTGTGACAAAGTTGTCAATAAATTATAAAAATACTAACAAGATTAAAGTTAATAACTATTATCCTTATTTAAATATTAAGACATTTTTATTCCATATCCATGGTGTATAAGTATTTTCCAAAATTGATCTTAAGTTTGGGTATCATCATATTCATGTTAAACCTCTAGACATTTGGAATATGGTCTTAAAAATAAAGGAAGGATTGATTGATTAGTTGGTTATGCCTTTTAGGTTAACTCATAAAATGAATTCATTCATTTCAATATGTTTAATGACATCCTCTAGCACTTTACCTATGTCATTTTTTTTATCTACCTTGATGACATCTTAATCTGTAAAAAACATGGGATGAGCATCTACACCATGCTAAACTAGTGTTTCGCATTTTGCAGAAACATATTTTTGTGATAACATGAATACATATTAATTTTTCATACAAGATATAAAATATTTGGGACACATTACACACACAAGGAGTGCATGCATGAACCTAACCAAGATTCAAGTCATACAAGAATGGGAAACACTAAATAATTTTGCATCTGATTTAAATCTTCTCAGAATTAGAAAATTATACAAGAGATTTGTGTTTAATTTTTATCTTTTGAACCAAAATATCAAAGGTGGAACTGAATAAAGTTTTATTTAGTCAGTTGCACAACAAATATAATTTGATGAACTAAAATTTAGACTTAATACTTATGTTACTTGACTATAAATTTTGAATATCACCCATTTCATTCAGTAATAAAATTGACTATCACAAATGGGTATTGACAACACAAGTTCTAGGAAAGAGTTAATTTTTATTATAATGGATTAAACAATGTATGATTAGAATCAAATATATCTTTAGAGTATATACTTACACTAGATGATGAAGGAGAGATTAAGGATGGTAAGGGATGGTGAGGGTTAATGATGGAGTGATGAAGGATGGTGAGGGATGGTGAGGGTCAATAAGGGAGTGATTAGTCATAATTAGGGATGAAGAAAGATTGATTAGGGATTATGAGAGATGATAAGTGAGTTATTAGGGATTATGAGAGATGAGAAGTGAGTTATTAGGGATGATGAGGGATGATGATATCAATGAAAGAGTGATTATGGATGATAAACTTGAGTGATTAGATATGATGAGAGATAATTAAGGTCAATGAAGGAGTGATTAGGGATGAGGAGGGATGAGGAAGGAGTGAATAGGGATGAGGAAGAAATTAGGTATGATGAGGGATGAGGAAAGAGTGATTAGGGATAATGAAGTATGGGGAGGGAGTGATTTGGGATGATGAGGGATAGTGAGGGTCAATGGAGGAGTGATTATGGATGATAAGGGAGTGGTTAGAGATGACTAGGGATAGTGAGGGTTAATGAGGGAGTGATTAAGGACAATGAACAATGATGAGAGAGTGATTATGGGTAATGAGGTATGAGTAGGAAGTGATCAAGGATTAGGGAGGGATGATAATCAAGTGAAATTAACATGTAAAGTGGTTGTTTGATGTGTGAAGGTCATTAATGTGACCTATGCTACCCCAATAAAACCACTTTGCATCAATTTCAAAGTGAATGGTTTGAAAACTTCAATTTTGACAAACCTAACACTCCTTGATATGCTAAGAATCAATTTAGAAGGCATAAAAACCTAAAAAATGACGATATATTTACCAAAAATGGATATAAAATACAAAAGGTATGTCTTAAAATCCCTAGTTTTAATACTTAGACCCTAAAAATGCCTAGGTACTGATTTGATTGGATTTTGAAAAACTTTTTTTCACATAATAAGGCATGCAACTATGAGACCAACTCTATCAAATGCTAAGTGACCCTAATTACTTATATTTACTAAAATAAATTTAAAGTATATTTTCTTATACTTAACATTTAGAGTAGTAAATATAAGTTTATGGCCATAGTTGGCTTCACGTGAAACTCCCACATGTTTGTGGACATAGTTTTGGTCTTATAATGAATCAATGTGTATGCATTATATAATGCTTATGCATTGTATAACACATTATGTAACACACATGTGTTATACAATACATATGCATTCTATAACACATATGTATTATTTGAATTTTAATTAAAAAAAGATCCTTCAGGCTCAAAAATAACCTTGATTTCCAAGCCAAAGGCTTGTAATATGCATCTACAGTCAAGACTGAGAGTTTTGAGAAAAACCAACAAATTTCAACTTCAATCACCAAATATGCTATGGATTTCAACATCAAAATTCAAAAAATTATTACCGTCATGATATGCAAGTTGTCCTCTATCTAAATATATAATTTTTATAATTTTTGAGATATTTTAAGGGTTCAAACTATATTTATATCTAACTACACCTTTTTTAGGCCACTATATACCTCACCTATACATGCCTACTCATGTTTATCTATTTTTTTTCATTGATCCAATTGCAAAACAAATTATATGGTAACAAACTAGGCCTAATTCTACAAACATTCAAAAAAATCAATTTTTATTTTTTTTGAGGTAGTTAAGGTGGGCCGCACAACCGACTATCCATTTTTTTATTAGTTTTCAGGATCTACTTAATTTTAAAATTAATAAAAATATTCATCAAAAAAATACAAAAAAAATTCATAACACACTAAAAATTCTTATCTAAATATTCACCAAAAGGTTTCAAACAATATTTAAGAATGCTCAAAAAATGGTGGGCTACATGACCATCTATCTACTATTTTTTCTTAAAAAAAATAGGAGGTCCTCTTCAAATTTTATATGTTTGACCTATTTATACTCAACCATTTTTCAAAACAATTTTTTTAAAAAAAAATTAGTCTCGAAATTCTATAATTCATGTTTTTATACCATCTTCAAATTTTGAGTGTAGTCATCTCAAATTATCTGCAAAAGTTCACATTTCTAAAATTGTAGAAAAATCATGTCCACAAGTAGGCCCTTTTTTGTCTCCCAATTTGGTGCACTTACCCAGATATGTATCTTATCTTGTGGAGAAGTATTTTGGATGAATTGATAGGTTGTGTAACCTATATTTGATTTGTCCTTTTCATCCTTACATACCACAATAACCTCTTGTAAAACACCTTGGCCAAGTGAGAGATTGAGGCTCAACGGGTTCATCTTCAAAGGTAAGTATTCCTAACTTTTCCTCTCCTTTGTAAGAGTAAATAGATATGCATTTGTACTTCTCTTTCATATATTATGATTGTATATATTGATATGAGTATATGTCTTTTATGCATGTTTAATTTTTATGTTTGTTACCCCTATTTTATGTCACAAGTTTTGGTGAGCACTAGATTATATTTGGATTTACTTGTTATTAGTTTAGTGAATATGAAAACATAGGACCTAGTTAGGGTTATTGCATAGTTTTTCTTGATTGGAGACTATGGAAACCTCCCTAGTGAATTTATTGAGGTAAGATATCCCTTGATTAATTGTAGTGGATCCATATTGGTTATGACCCCAATTATATAATGTATCCCTAATTATAAGTCTAAGTAAGACATATCGTCTTCGAGCTAGGATTGATTTGTAGATCTGCTACATTTCCCATTGCATACAGAAGCGGGGTTGTCTTTTATGCCCCTAATAATAAATATTTTTAGTTTTATTTCAAGCTATCTTTCAAGTACATTGACGACATTGTGGAATATGAGGCACTCTTGCTTGGTACTCAATTGAATGAAGAATAAAAGCAAGCTTACATATAGCTAATGAATAAGTTCCAAGATTGCTTGGCTTAGTCTTATCTAGGATTGAAATCATGTAGAAAGGATTTATTTCAACATGTCATCTCTTTATAGCCTATAAATAAACATTTTAGGTAAAAGAAATGATTGATTAACTTCATTTTGGTCACCAAACTGATGTAAGAGTTAACAAAATTAAGGGATGACAAGATAATGAAGCTGCCAATTAATGGAAGACATCTAAAACACTTCCTTGATTGATTCTATAACAATGTAAAATAATGTACAATGTATTATTTTGTTGTTTTATTTCACCTTTATGTTGGTCCTTGCTTGTATAGTTCCTTTTGGTGTTTTTATCATGTGTTTATTTTCAGATCCTCCCAATCTATTTTTGTTGGTTCGCCCTTGCCTAATTGAGTTTCTATGGGTGTTTGTTAAGAAATTGTTAAAGTTTTAAATTTGAGGCCCAAGGAAATAACACATGGTATTTTTTATAGGGTTCTTTGCACACCCACAAGGGTGTACATCCCAAGGAAAGAGCTAGTGTTAGTGCCCAAACTCGCACTAAGTAATTTTTACTTTGTTTCCATAAATTATTGCCTGATTGTTTAAATGTACCCCAATATGAAATTTTGTTCACTCATGTTAACACAAACCCCACTCTCACATTCGTGTTGTGTAAGCCCTTTGAGATAACTATTATGACTAATTTTTAACATCTTTATGTTTTAACGAGATTACAAGGTGTATGAAAAATAAGGAGCCCAACGGAAATTTTGAAGTTACATGCAAGTTTGCATTATTGTAAATTGCAAATGGGGTGTAAAAGTTTGCATAAATATGAACGGGAAAAGCAATGTGTAAAATTCACTTGTTAAAAATAAAATTTTCAAATTGTATTTTAATTCCCCAAACCCACATCATGTAATTATCAAAGATAAGAAGTCAAAATGCAATTTGGCAGGTTAGGAAATTGTAAATTTCTTATCAACTTCCCAATCAAAGTTTTAAATGAAAGAAAAGCATTGACCTTGCCATGTGGATTGATAGTTGAATGAAGGTTTTAGCAATCTCATAGGAAAAAACAATGTTGTAAAACAAGAATCATGTCTATGTGGGAGGGCATGTGACCACATGGAAGAGAGATGGTCCAAAAGAAGAGTCTATAGAAGTTGAGAGGGGAATTGCAAGTTGCACGTTTACAATCTTTAAATGTGCAATTAAAAGAGGGGTATAAAAGTCTGATAGAGGAGGTAGGAAGGAATATAAACTAAAAAACCAAATTGAAAAAAAAACACTTTTTCAAATTTACAACTTATAAAAAGCATTCCTATCTCCTACTTTTGTAGGTTGACCTATAAAAGAGAGGTAGCCAAGATGCACCACATAAATATTTGTTAGAGAAATAACTTTGAATTTCAAGTTTTGGATATGATAATTGTAAAATATAGGGAAAATTATGGATACTGAAACATAACCATTGATAACATGGAGAATCTAACAAAAGTAAATGACATAGAAATGAAAGGAGAATGCAAGTTTTTAACTTGTAAATTGCAGACAATTTTCCTAGTCCTATGGATTTCAAAAGATGATTCAATGTTCAAGAAACTTATACCACATGCATTTAGTAGGATAAGTGGTGACCTGAGGCTAGATATGACATGTGCTAGAGTAAATTTGGTTGGAGTCAATTATGGAAAGTAAAATTCATGTCTATGAAAGTGGAAAGACTTAATAGGAGTATGATCAAGACTTGCCTCTTGAGCTTACAATTATTATAGGTCTTCCTGATGCTTTTAGAGAAAGTGTTCAAAATATTCCCTCTAATCTTGGATCTTCTATACTTTGTCATGGAAGGGGCACAGGGCATGGGAGAGTACCAATTCCAATAGGTGGAACTATACAGGTTAAAGGTGGTGGTAGTGAATGATGACCTTTAGTAGATTTTAGGTGGTCATGATTTCATGATTTTGGTGTTGTAATAGAGATTATCTTTTAGGATTCATCAATTGATGATAATAATGACCCTTTGAGAGTGATTAGGGTGGTAATGACATAGCTTAAAAAGAGGAGTCTAAAAAAAGAACACCATGATTTTGAAAGAGATTAGAAATAGATCAATCTAGAATATTTCTTGCAAACGCACCATACAGAGTCCTAGGTTAATGATGATAAAAAAGCTAGTTCCAAAGGTTTATTGATGCATAGGACACTGCATCATGGGGATGGTATTATACCTATGCCCCCATAACTACCTTTTTCGTGTCAGCCAAGCTATGTTGTAAGACTTGTTGTCTTTTAGTTTAGGATACTTGATCATCGACATGATAACATAAGATCACATATAATGAAACCAAACAAGGATTTTCCTCAACTAGGACACAAGTATGACAATTGGATTATTACCAATCAAGATGACATAAGAGGTAGTGTAGATAACTTATGAAAGGAAAGAATAAGAAATGGTATAGAAAGGGCATGGTCTCTAGAAATATGACACACAATGGATGATGTTGAGTGAAATCTCGCTCTAGATTTAAGATGAATAAATATAGAGAAACATGTCATGGAATATATGCATATTGATTCAAGATCAGATGGCCACAAGCAAATAAACCTTCTTGTTCTCTCAGTGGTGGTAACAAAGGCAAATCAATGGCCATAGCAATGATTGGAGACCTTCTATTTTTTTTTATATTTCTAAACGAGGGTGAAATGGAGCCAAGAAGAAGTATTAAATGAAGTTCTATAAGAATATTCAAAGGAGGATGTAATTTTGCATTTTTGTAAATGTGTAATTTGAAAATTCAAGCCAATGTCTACCACCCTACCAGTCAATATGTAGTCAAAAGTCAAAGCAGAATTTTCAAGCCAATTACAACTTTGCATTTTTGTAAATTGCAAATTGCACTTGAAGTTCCCAAGTTCGTAGTGGAAATTTTTGGTGGAAACTCGTGATTGCAAGTTGCAAAATTGAAAACTGCAAATGTGCTATTGACCTCTGGATTTATACCAACTTACAAAGTTACATTTGGGATCCTAAATCCTACCATGCAAAGGAGGTACAAAATTACAAAAAAGTTCCCAAGTTCCACATAAGGCAAAAAAGGGTAAATTAATGCACTTAAGTATTATAAAGTTTCACGGTAACCCTAAAAATTTAAAGGCAAAAGAGAAAATGAGAGGGCACGGGAAAGTTTGACATTGACCATAAAAAGTGAAAAGGTAAAATAAGCTAAGTCTTATCATTCCCAAATATCTGGTTTGTGTCTAATACCTCCATAGAAGAGGCATGTTGCAAGGTTTGTGAGAGAAATGTGGGACATTATAAACATATTTTCCAAATGAACATGGATCTTTCATTGCAATCTAATTCCATCATGAAAAAGTAAAGGGTGTTCTTTGGCCTGCACAAGGAGAATGGAAGTTATCCACAAGCTTCCAACTATGCAAAAGATTAACTGAAGGTAATGTTAAGCAGTTACATAAGAAGACAAATATTTTTTATTACTCCCAAAGGAATATTCTCCCTCAAGCCCAAGTGTAGCATATTTCTAACGAAGGAGATCAAGGGTTTGTTTGAAAATCTTCATGATTACATGGATAAGTAGTTTCTTCAATGATTCCCTTATAAGAGTAGGAGCTTCCAGGCATGACAAAGGACATCTTCCTGTTGAAGCATATTCCAAGAGTATTTGGGGTAAGAAATTTGTATAAAAAGAGGTATTTTCCTCTTATCAAGGTTATTATTTGTTTTCTTAGGTTTGAGGCCCTTTCAAATTGTTAGGATCCTTGTTGTGTGTATTTTGTCTCTCTTACTAATGTGGTTGAAACTATACACCCATTAGTAAGCTTTGAGAGCATGTTTATGTCTACCCTATTCAAGATCAAACTCATCATTCTTCTCCCCATGTTAACATTATAAACAATGATGTATGTAAGGTTTGTTTGCAAGTTCATGGAAAATAGCTATAATTTCTACTATATTTTGTCATTGAAATACAATAATGTGTTTTACATATTCTATTGATTGGGTTATTAGTTTTATGTTATAAACTTAGGTTATAAATTCCTCTCTGCATTATGATTTGTAAATATGTTGTTGATAACCTTTTAAGGGCATCTTGGGTTTATGGATTTGAAAGGAGAAAGTGTTTGAATATCTACTTGTAGTGTATGATTTAGGGTTTTAAAGATCATTTGAATATTTGCATTGGATTGACACCAATGGATGTAACTCATTCCTGATAGTTTATTTGGCTTGTCTTTCAGTCTTCTACATTTATTGAAAATGAATTATGTCATGCTTGTTAAAGGAATTATTGATGTTTGAAATCCACTACACCACTCTTTTATATTTACCTAACTCATCCTACCTATCTTACCCTATAAATAATACACCTTGTTGACTATTTTAAGTGTTATTTTCCTAAAGATGTATAAATATTGCATATCTAATTTTTTTTTGTATTTTGTGCTTTAAACCCCAACATTGAAATTTCCCATTTGGCCTTGAGTGTTCAAAAATTAATTTTGAAATGAAGGTTGTATTCACTTTCCCATCTATTTTTATTAGTTTATGTTTGACATAGAGCATTTGCCTAGCCCATGTGACAAATCTTCCTGAGTGGACTCTACAAATTTGGTTATGCCTTGGTTAGATTTATTTTATGTGCTAATAATCCCCATGAATATTGAATTGTGTTATTCCTCTATGTAATCAAGCTGCCCCATAGGTCTTCTCACCTTGGTTCATGTAGAGCCAAAAGTAGTAGGGAGCTAACCATATGATCTGTTGATGTCTTTCAGTCATTATCTACATTTACTCCATCCTGATGCTAAACTCTTCCCTGATTATAATGATATAAATTTGGGTTTTTCGTATTTATTTCCAGGCTACCCAAGTGTGCAATGTTGAGTGCAAAGAGGTGTACAATTGGTAACCAACACTTCACTATCACCGTTACCAAGGAAAATATCTTGGCCACTTGTGTTACTAGGGATTATTGTAGAGAGCTATCATTAATCTAGGTTTTGAAGTTCTTTTCCTATATTTGTGTTGATTCACTACTTTGTGCCATCAACTACACCAAATCTCTATTGGTGATGTTATTAGGGAATAAATATTGATCATTGTCATATGTGTTGTTGAGGACTCTTACAAATAGTTGTATTTGTTAATATTCTGAAGTTCTCTGTAAAGAAATATTTGATGTAGTAATATCAGATGAGTAGTTTCAAACAATGCTTATTAATATTATCTCATGTGTTTGAAATTTGAGGTTATTTGAGCATGCTTTACTACTTTGGATTGTCAACTACATAGAAACACTGTGCTGGCACCATTGTTGAGAACTAGAAATATTTTGTAAATTGACATCTACTGAATTTCTCATAAAGAGTTATTATTTTTTCATGTTTTGAAGTGATTTGCCCTTTTGGACATGAGTCTAATTTTTTTAGTGTCTTTTTTAGAATATCTCATCATTAAATTCCAAAAAGTATAGTTTTAGTATGTATCATAACATATTTGTAAACTATTATATTCTATAGTTTGTTTCTAGGGGTGACTCCTACATTGTATGTTGATTTAAGAAAGACTAGTGCCCATTTTTAACTCTCTCAATTGTAAGTGTAAGTAGGATCTATCTTTTTCAAGCTAGGATTGATTTTTATATCTACGACATTTCCCATTACATACATTCTGGTGAACCTGACATGAATCTAACCCTTGAATATTTCTTTTCATGCTTTCATTTCTATCTTTATATTATTTTTCTATATTTATGATACTATGCCAACCAGACAAATATAGTTCTAACTTTTATGCACAGGTTTAACACACAGTCATACCATAATGACTTTGTTCTTTCTATGTAGGTATTCATTATATATAGTTTAATAGATCAGATAAGTTGACATAGTAATCCTCTTCAATACCAGATAGCAAACTAAGTCAAACAGGTCAATTTAGTCTTTCACTCAGCATCCAGATCATAAACTATGTCAACTAGGTCAATTTAGTATACCATCCAACATCTAGATAATAAAGTCAACTAGGTTGACTTAGTCATCTTATTAGGCTTTAACAAATAGGGTTTCACAGAACTAGATCAACCTAATTAACTTAGTTGGGAAAACATACAAGCAACATTTAAGGTACTTCAATAGAAAATTTATAGTCATAATCATCTTCCAACCCACGAAGGTTCCTCTCTTTCTCTTGCTTTCAATTTAGTACTTCATTACAATTCTATTTTGTGCAAGATTTTAGTATTCAAAATTATAAACCTACATCAAACTAAGTCAACTTGGTTGAGTTAGTTTTGAAACGACTAGCCTACCTTTTATCTAAAAGTCCAAGTCAACTTGTCTGACTTAATTCTTAATGACTCTTAATTCTACAAATTAGTAGTGACCCAGTCAACTCTATTCTATATTGTTTACATACAACATCATCTGAACTAACTCTATAACATTCTTAATTTGGGAATTAACAACTATATGCTAGTAATTAATTCATGCTTTCATTTTTAGTTGTTTGCATGCTTAGAATAGTTCACATAGTCTAATTAGGTGGTTTTTCAAATTGATGATTAGTTTCACTATTTTTATCTTTTTTCACACAACAAAATCACACAATACTCAAAATACATTTAACATTTGTCTTCCCATGGCCTACCTACTTGGATTTCATTACCCTAGGGGAAGTCAACTTGGTTTTTTGGTCAAATATAAACACATAGTTAATGGTATATACTGGAAAAACACCTGACACCCATATCACTGTGGGACTATGAAGTGAGGAGGAATGCCTCAATACCAATCTAGTACCATTGCCAACACATATCCCTTTCATCTTAAACATCTTGAAACCATCCATAGATTGATTTTTATTTCCCTATTTTCACCCAACTTCCCTATCATACTTAAATTAACACTTTATAGTAATCTAACAACACTCATGATGGCCACTTAGCATTTATTTTTTAGTTGATTTCTTTCTTTCTGATCATTGTATGTTGTATTTAAAAATAAGTCAATGTTGATGCAAGGTTTCATGCTATGTTCCAATTGGATCATTCTCATTGATCCAATTATTGGTGTGTTTTCTTTCATTTCTTGCTTCAAATTACATTTTAAAATATTTCCCTATTTTTAGTAAACTGTTTTTCTATTCAACATAATCTTTTATAGTTTGTATTTTTCCTTGTCTACATTAATACGTCAACCTGGCTAACCCAGTACTCCCTTTTTCCAATCATGTTATAGTAATAAGCTAACCTGGTTGACTATGTATCTTATATCAGACTATATTTTTCCCTATCTACATGATTTAAAGAATTAGGGAGAAGTCTCATTAATCATCAACATCTAACTCTCTGTTAATCTGATCTCATGCACCTGATGGTTTGATCTTGATAGTCCCTACTAAGCTAGTTGCTCTCTCTTTAAATCACATTGTTTGGTTCACCCTTGAATGGAATTCTAATCCTTTCATTGTATTTGATATTTTTATATCCTCTCACTATTCATTCACTTTATATTACTTCCTCATACCATTCATCTCTTACACAGCTTAATTCTAATCTATTGGTAGATGCTTACTAGACCTTCTCCTTAGGATTTAAGAGTCAATCCTTGATTTAAGCATCAAGACAATAACTTGTAATTATAAATGGTCTCATATGATTTCCTCTTATTTTCCTTAGTCCCTTTTAAGGGCTCCATCATTCTATTCCACTCAATTTATACCCCAAGTTCTAAACACTTTATTTATGCTTAGAACCCTATTTTTAGGATAATCTTTTATTTGATCCAATAGTCACATTTCCTAAAGGACTAAATCCATTTTTAGGTAGCTCCCTTCATTTTTAAAATATGGATGAATTTTAATTAATTCTCTCAGCCATAACCACCACTTTTTATCCCTTTCTTGATCTCCTATTAGCCCTTTTAGACCTAATTTACACCCTATTTCAACTTAGTCATCAATATCCATATGTTTTACATATGCTAACACCCTAAAACCAATTTATTATCTTCAAATATGATCATGGGAATAATTATATAATATTTTGTAATTTTTCATTAGATAAATCTCTTGAAACACCCTAAACCCTAGTTCTAGGATTTTCTGCATATTCCCAGACCCGAGAATCATTAAAATTATGATTCACATCATTTTAAGGGCTTAAAAAAATTGTGTTAGGTGTATATTGACCATTTATTCCTTCTCACTCACTTTATTATTCCTCTCCAATGCATTATGTGCTTGATCACAATAACAACATAGTACATTTATACTCTCAATCTGGATTGTATATAACATACTGGATTCCCAAGCATTCTATGAGACATTGGATTTTATAAGAAGTAATGAGACCTTGAATAGGATTGTATTAATGATAATTTACTCCCAAAACATCTATTTGTTTACCCCAAACTACCTAATCTTATAGCCTGCTAATACTCATAATTATGGGTCTTGAGTCACTGGATAGTAATTTTATATTCCTTGATTCACTTTGATGCACTACACCTTATCAATAGGGTTTAATGGTCTACCTTGATTATTTCATGCTTACCTTAACTTATCTAATATTCCATCCTCAATTTTGAATCAACAATCAATCATTTAGGCTAAGTGCTTACAATGTTTCTAAGTTCCTTGATATGCTAAAATAAGGTTATATCCTTTTAGGGCCATTCTTGATTGTCCATCTCTTATAAAGACCTTAATCAATCCATTTAACTTAATATACACCTATATTCATTGGTTTTTTTTTCTATATATAACATTTTCTAATGGTCTTTATTGATTTTACTTGATACACATTCACAAAGACCATGAACTAGGGAAGTCAATCTATTGACAAGGTTTACCATCCTATTTAAGGGTCTAAATGTGTTGTTTTTATATTTCCAATCTTCAAATATACCACCCCCTAGTCTATCATCCTTATACACTTACAAAGGAGTCTTACCTTAACATTCAATTACCTTCACTTAACATGTAAACTTCTTCTTGGCAAAACTGTAGTGATAGGGTGACTATGAAATAGGGTTTCAATCCATGACTGACTGAGCAAGGAATCTATTTTGAGTTATCCTTTCAATATGGATTTGCACCTTCCTTAAATTGAGGTAAAAAGAGGCTAGACTCACAACATCATGTATCTTAACATAAAGAGTTGAATACCCTTAAGACTATCCTATGCATAGCAAGGTACACCACATCATACTTCTTTAAGAAATTATCCCATTGGAGTTCTCACAAAGTAAACTCTATAGAGTGTCTTACCTTTTATATCAATAATAGGGGTTTGGTCATAAATCATTCTTGAATCCAAATTTACCAATTCATCAACTTTCTTTCCTTACTCTTGAATGTAAATTAAAATTCACTTGATGCACCTATAACTTAATCAAACATACAAATTTTCATCGACATGAATACAACCTTGGCCTCAAGGGCTAGTTTAACACAAAAATAAACAATTTCAATAATGCATATTGATAGGGAAACACATGTATCCAAACTTATAGTTATATTAATATCATATTTCTCTGTTACAACATAGTCCTACCATGGACTTGATATTCATTTTGAGGAGTCTACTTCTCATTCACATTCTTAGATTTTATTTATTCACCATTCTTGCAGAACTCTCCTCCTCTTTATGCCATCTCTATTTTCAAAATGCACCTACCACTTCTCTATATGCACTAACTTCTACATTGGTCTTTTAGTTGGTTGCATCTAACTTACTTTCATAACTAAATCAAAATGTAGATGGGAATTAATTTACAAAAGGATGACTTCCCACTTATGACCACACACATATGGCTTAGAAAATTCATTAAAAGGTTCTTTAACTCTCTACACCATCATGTTTTATTCTAACCCTCTAAGACTAGTTCCATGTTCTCCTAGGCTCTTACAAACATTTGAATTTTCAAATTCTTAAATTTGGAGGGAAAACACCTAGAGACCATATAAATCAAATTTTTGAATCAAAATGGACACCGATGACTCAAATGGACCTAATAAGGCCTATAACATAATTAGATACCAAACTTTGACTATATATGACCCTTCATTGACCAAAACACAAAAATGTCAACTTTTATTGGATGCTCCTACATCATACTCCCTAGGAGGGAAAAAAAATCAAGCCTACATATTTATTCCATACTTTCCAATTGATCTTTTGAGGGTCCTTAATACCCATCATGCTGCTGGTCCATTGTTTTGGTTCTATTTTTCTTATCAAACACTTTCTCTTCTTCTTCTTGGCCTTGTTTATTCTTTGTATTCATTCATCTTCCACTTCCATGAGATACTCCCACTACTATATATTTGTATTTATATAATATTTATCCTTTTCCCAATCATTTTAGATATACTCATACTCGGTTGTAACCAACTTGTGTGATTTTGTCTTCTTCATGCTTGCTTCATGGCTTCTTTTCTCCTCAATCTCACTTGTGGCTTGCTTGTCTAGAGTATCTTATTTCTTGTTCATGATTTCATCTTTGTAATGAGGCTCAATTGACATCTCATGCATGTCAACCTTTATAATTTGTCCCATTTGACCTTCTCTTATTTCCTCTACTTCACTTTCCTTCTCTTTTTGGTGTTGTTTCCCATCATCTTGCTCACTATGTGAGAGCAATTTTTTGTTCCACTCATCTTGTTCACATTACATAATCACTTGACCAATCCTTGGTCTCCCATATTCATTTTTATCAAGTAAAAACTCAGCATTATATTTACCCATTATGTAACTCACCTTGTTTTTTATTCATGCCTCATTTGCTTGCTTACTTGCTTACCAATTTGTACATCTTATTGTACTTCTCTTTGATGTTCCTTTCTTGATTTTCCTTGGAATTTATCCTTGATCTTAACATGATGTACCTCCCATATTTTCAGCTCTTTTGATGTAATAAACATGTCCTCCAACATTTTGAACTCATCTTAAAACTTGTATGCATCAATCTCTTCATTTGCTTTATCAAACTTTGGTGTACTTTGTTCTTCATTATCTTGGGTAGTTGGTCCTTTATCTCCTTATTGGACTCCCTAATTTTTAAGATTCATATCAGCCTCCTTTTTATGTACATCACACTTTTCAAACACTCTTTGAGGTGTTTTTTCCTCATCTTGCCAAGATATTTATTCATCCATCAATTCAATTGTTTTTAGGTACAGAAAATCTTTTTCTTTGGAATCAAATTCAAACATGCCATCATATACTAAACTTAAAAACATATATTGAAAATACTTATCTTCTCTTATGAATTCTTTTAATTTTTCAAATTATTGTACCTTAATTTCACTTGCTTGGTTTTCATGCATTATCTCCTTTGCTTTCTTTATAGGTTTACCAACTTGCTTAACCTTCATACTTTCTTGGAGTAGACTTGCAACTTGATCTTCTTGTACTCTTACCTTGTATCTTCTTGGGCTACCACTTGCTTCTCTTTTCACCTCTTTCATTCCTTATACCTATATTCTCTACCATGCCAACCTTATGTTCTTTGCCATTTTAATTTTATTTCCACATTTGTGCTTGGCTTCCACCTATGAATTTTATTTATTTTACATATTTTTTCAGGTTAAAATCCTTATTTTCATCACTTGATTGTTTAAGACATTTAGGCCACACATATCCATGCCCTTTCTCTTTTATTGAGGTCTGAAATCTATCATGCTTTCTCTCAACTTGCACTTCAGATTTGCCTTCTTCATATGTGAAATAAAATTTAACATTCAAACACTCATTTAACTTCATTGGCAATTGCTTCAAGCTTATCTCTTTATTTATGTCTTCATAGGTGACCTCCACATTCTCTTGGGTGACCTTCTTATCTTCTTGGTGTACCATATCGTTTGTTTCAGTTGTTATGCATGGAAATGCATCATATAACTCTTCCTTCTCTTCAATTTTAGCATGTGAAATTCCCTCAATCTATAACTCTATCTTCTTCATGAACCTATTTTACTTTATCACTCTTTCCACTTGATGGGTGACATTCTTGGCCCATTCTTCATCAACTTTGAGGCTTCATGATTTGCCTTCATCACTTTCTTCTTCATACTTGAAAACACAAACTCAAAATCAATGTTAGCATATAAAACTAGAGACCATATAGTCTCTTTTAATTCCTTTGGCATAGGCATCTTCCATCTTCTCTTCTTATCTTCATTATTTTGTGCTCCCCTTGGCACTTATTTCACCTTATTATTATATTAAATGAGAAATATCTTCACAACTTCTCTTTCTTTTTGCTAACTTGGTAACATATCACTTCTCTTGCCTCCTTGAACTTCCTTCTCTTTCCTTAAGACACCTTTCTTGTGCCTTCTTCTTCTTCTTCTCACTAGTGACTTTACTGACCACTTCACCTTTCTCTTCATACTCCATCCAATCCATTGGCTTTCTTGTTCTCTCATGATCTTCACCATGAGTTCTATCTTCTCAAAAAAATTCCCCAACACTCTTCTTATCTCTTTTAATTCTTTGTCTATATTCATCTTCCCCATTTATTCTTGTTTTCTTGGCCTATTTAGACCTTTCTCTTAGCAGGTCTTTTAACCTTGCCTCTTAAACCTCTTGTGGGCCTTTCTTCTTCTTTGAGTCCTCACTTGGGACCTCTTATTAACCTTATTGACTCTCTTTTGGAGTCTCCCTTCTTCCTTTTCTCTCTTGGAGCTTCAAATATTTCCATTCATCTCTATCTTATAGTCTTCCCTTAACTAGATCTTGTCCTTATCAAAGGACTTTGGGGATATTTATCTTCACTCTATCAATATTATTATCCTCTTTACTAACCTACATAGATCAGACCTACACTTTTTATTATCCCTCAACACCCTGTAATTTACTCCTCATGCACATCTCATAGCATGTTATATTTATCTCAAATCAACAAAATGGAAAGAATTCAAAATACAATTCTTACCCAAGCATACCTTGCGTATCTATTATACCAAATGATGCATAACATTAGGGAAAATTCTCATTAATCATTAACATCTAACTCTTTATCAAGTTGAACTCATGCACCTGATGGTTTGATCTTGATAGTCCCTACTAAGCTAGTTGCTCTTTCTTTAAATCACAGTGTTTGGTTCACCCTTGAATGGAATTCTACTCCTTGTGGTGTATTTTTTATTGTTATATCTGTGATCTAGGAATTTGAATCAAGATATGATAGTTAGTAAGGTGTTAGTTCCAAAATATAAATAAAATGAAAGGAACACACTAACATAACATCTCTAGGCCTAGACACTAGGGAGGGCTTGGTTAACAAACATGAATAAAACACACAACTGAAATGCAAAAGAAACCCTCTTTTACCTTCCTTAGATGCTCCAAAATGCTTGTTGTAGTGGCTTGCTTAGCTTGTGCTCATGAAGTCCTTGGTAATGGAAGCTTGGATACCTCCATCTCTCCTTGGCATATTTAGCTTGTGGCTTGGCTTGGCTTAGAATAAATTTGGCATGGTAACACTAATTACAATGGCTTTTGGAATAATTTGTGCATTATAACTTTGCATTATTAAGTCTTTTGAAGATATTTGAGCATAATAAATTTACACCAAAATAACTTAGAAATGATGTGGTAAAACCTACTATTTATAGATTTTTTCAAATGTCTAGAATCAACCTGAACCCTCCATCCTTATATTGAGATGTGTGGTTGAGGATTAATTCAATTTTTGGAATTAAGTTTATAATTATTCTCATCATGACATTGAAATATGGGGAAATTAAGAGGCATAGAGGGCATCATGGAAGGCATTGATGAGGCATCGAGAGCATGCTCCTGAAATTGTGGCATTTATGGCCTAGGGATGTCTTCCCAAGAAATGAGGTCACTTGATGCAAAATTCAATATTCATTTCTAAAAACAAGTATTCAATAAGTTTCCATGGAATTATTAATTATTCCTTGATTTGGGTTAATTAGCTCTTAAGCAGGATTAAGCACTTTGTGCACAAATTACTCAAATTGATTAGAATGCCTTGTTATTGGTCCAAAATTTGACTAGATTAGAATTAGAATTCACTGTTAGATGCATTGGATGTGTTATCCCATTTAGGATGCTACTGATAACACATAACAAGGGCATACATCTCTTGTAAAAGATTTGATAGGAAAGAGCAATCCATAATACCTAGGTACAAAATTGGTATTTTGACTTGGAATGATATCATCAAAGTTAGCTGGCCCATAAATTGCATTACCCCATTTAGTGATACCTTGGCCAAAATTGGCACTTGAATATGTCAATTTCACATCATTTGGCATGTTTTAGTGTTTTTAGGCTAAATTGTGGATTTTGGGTGGAAATTGGCCAAAAGCCCAATTGGAGGCTATCGATGGCAAGATTTAGGTGTTTAAAATATCCATTTCACTATTAATTCACTTTCTATTGCTTCCTTATATCATTCATCTCTTACAAAAATTAATTCCAATCTATTGGTAGAAGCTTATTAGACCTTCTCCTTGGGATTCAAGATTTAATCCTTGATTTAAGTATCAAGACCACAACTTGTCATTATAAATGGTCTCATATAATTTTAATTATGTAAATAATTAGGGAGAAGTCTCATTAATCATCAACATCTGACTCTCTGTAAAGCTGATCTCATGCACCTGATGGTTTGATCTTGATAGTCCCTGCTAAACTAGTTGCTCTCTTTAAATCATAGTGTTTAGTTCACCCTTTAATGGAATTCTAATCCTTGTGGTGTATTTGATATTATTATATCCTCTTCACTTTTCATTCACTTTATATTACTTCCTCATAACATTCATCTCTTACACAACTTAATTCCAATCTATTGGTAGATGCTTACTAGACCTCCTTAGGATTCAAGAATAAATCTTTGATTTAAGTATCAAGACCACAACTTTTCATTATAAATTATCTAATTTTATTTCCTCTAAGTTTCCTTAGTCACTTTAAATGGATCCATCATTCTATTCCACTCAATTTGTACCCCAAGTTCACAACACTTTATCTATGCTTGAAATCTTATTTTTAGGATAATCATTTATTTGATCCAGCAATCACCTTTCCTAAATTAATAAAACCATTTTGAGGTAAATCCATTCATTTTTCAACTATGGATGAAGTTTCATGAATTATCTCAGCCATAACCACCACTTTTTACCCCTTTCTTGATCTCCTATTATCCCTTTTAAACCTAATTTACACCTTATTTCAACTCAGTCATTAATATCCATACAAGCCACTTTATTATCTTCAAATTTTATCATGGAATAAGTATACAATATTTTGTAATTTTTCATTGGATAAATCTCTTAAAACAACCTAAACCCTACTTCTAGGGTTTTTTACCTTTTCCTAGACCTGAGAATCAATAAAATTCTATAACTTGTGATTTACATCATTATAAGGGCTCAAAAAACTATGTTAGGTATGTATTGACTATATATTAATTTTCACTCACTTTATTAGTCCTCTCCAATGCATTATGTACTTGATCACAACAAAAACATAGTACATTTATACTCTCAGTCTTAACTGTATGTAACATACTAGACTCCCAAGCATTTTATGAGACCCTAGCTTTTCTACAGAGTCATGAAACATTTAATAGGATTGTATGCATGATAATTCACTCTCAAAACATCTATTTGTTCACCCCAAACAACCTAAGTTCACATCTTGTTAATACTTAAAATTTTGGGTCTTGAGTCACTAGATAGTAATTTTATATTCCTTGATCCACTTTGATGCACTACACCTTCTCAACAGGGTTTAATGGTCTAACTTTATTATTTCATGTTTCCCTTTACTTATCTACTATTTCATCCTTAATTTATCAATCAATAATCAATCTTTCAGGCTGAGTGCTTATAATGTTTCTAGGTTATTTGATATGCTAAAATATGGTTTTATCCTTTTAGAGCCATTCTTGATTGTCCATCTCTTCTAAGGACCTCACTCAATCCATTTAACTTCATATATACCTATATTCCTTGGTGTTTTTTTGTAGATAACATTTTAAGGGTCCTTATTCATTTTACTTGATACCCATTCACAAAGACCTTGAAATAGGGAATTCAATCTGTTGATAGGGTTTACCATCTTATTTAGGGGTCTGAATGTGTTATTTTTGTATTTCCAATATTCAAAGATACCACCATATATTCCATCATCCTTATACACTTACAAAGGAGTCTTATCTTAAAATTCAATTACCTTCACATAACATGTAAACTTCTTCTTGGCAAAATTATAGCGACAGGGTGCCTATGAAATAGGGTTTCAAGCCATCACTAATTGAGCAAAGATTCTATTTTGAGTTATTTCAATATGGATCTACAACTTCATTAAATATATTTAAAAATAGACTAAACTCACAACATCATGTATCTTAACATAAATATTTATATACCCTTAAGACTGTCCTATGCATAACAAGGTACACCACAACTTACTTCTTCAATAAATTATCCCATTTGAGTTCTCAAAAACAAAACTATATAGAGTGTCTTAACTTTTATATCAATAGTAGGGGTTTGGTCATAAATCATTATTAAATCCAAATTTACCAATTCATCAACTTTTTTTCTTACTCTTGAGTAAAAATTAAAATTCACTTAAACCACCTGCAACTTAATCAAACCTACAAATTTTCATCAACATGAATATAACCTTGGTCTCAAGGGCTAGTTAAACACAAAAAAAAAACTATTTCAATCATGGATATTGATAGGGAAACACATTTATCAAAACTTATAGTTATACTCATATCATATTTCTCTATTATAACACAATCCTACCATGGACTTGATATTCCTTTTGAGGAGTCTACTTCTCATTCACATTCTCAAATTTTCTTTCTTCACTATTCTTGGAGAACCCTTCTCCTCTCTATGCCATCTATATTTTCAAAATCCATCCAATTCTCTATATGCACTAACTTCTACTTTGATCTTTTAGTTGGTTACATCTAACTTACTTTCATAACTAACTCAATGTGTAGATGGGGATTACTTTACATAAGGTTGACTTCCTACTTATGACCACACACATATGACTTATAACACTCATTATAAGGTTCCTTAACTCTCTACACCATCACGTTTTCTTCTAACCCTCTAAGACTAGTTTTATGTTCTCCTAGGCTCTTACAAACATTTGAATTTTCAAATTCTTAAATTTAGAGGGAAAACTCCTCGAGATAATATAACTCAAATTTTTGATTCCAGATAGATACTAATGAATAAAATGGACCTAATAAGGTCTATAACATAATTAGATACCAAACTTTGACCAGATATGATCCTTCATTAACCAAAATGCAAAAAAGTTAACTTTTATTGAATGCTTATGCATCACTATAGTTCTAAGTTAACTTGGTCTACACTGTATCCATTTTTCTAGTCAGGTTACAATACTAAGTTGACCTAGTCAACTCTATATCCCTTTTTCTAGTCAATTTACAATACTAAGTCAGCCTGATTGACTTTGTATCCCTTTTTCTAGTCAAGTTACAATACTAAGTCGACCTAGTGGACTTTATATCCTTATCCACCTGTCCAATAGTACTAAGTTGACCTAGTCAACTCCATATAATTTGATTGATATTGTTATATATGTTGTTATCTACTCTTATTTTTATAATAATTCCATCTTTTTAGCCTTTTCTTAGTCAATAAAATTGCATAATTAAGGATTTAGATCATAACCTCACTTATTTTATTCATTCAAATGAAACTATTCACTTTTTTCCTTCATCTTTTCCTAATCCAAAACCAATCACTACATAATGAAATGTTATTGAGTTCCTTCATCCTATTCCTCCCCCTAATACCAATGTTGGGATTCCTTCACCAAATAACCTTCTTCTTACCAACACTAATAATCCCCCTCTTAACAACACTATTACCCCACCTTCAAATACTAATGCACAAACCAACACAACTAAAATTCTTGTACAAATAGTTCAACAAATAAACATCATGTAAATAAATAATCATCCCCAAATAATCCAAATTTAACAACATTTATTACACATTACTAGTTAACCACCTCAATTCATCATGTCTCAACCAAATCAAAATTTTGTCCCTCCTCCTCTTAGATATGCCAATGGGAATATCATCCCTCAACCTCTAATGAATAAAAAAATGCTTCAACATAATTAAAATGAACCTTTATCCCCATTCATTGCATCCATAGACATTGGAAATATTTTTAAAACTATTACATATGATGGGACTAAGGACCCTACTATTGTTCCTAAGTTTTTTGGTAATATCTATAAGGAATGGGTCTAAACTAACACCTTTTCTACCACCAATCTCTTAGCCAAAACCTTTATTGGTTATGCACTTGAATGGTAAAACCAACTTTGTATACATTCCATCTCACAACCAAAGGATTTAGATTATGCTCTAGTGAAGGAATTACAACATGATGACCTTCCTAAAAATTACCATAGCCATTTCATCAATGCCAAATAACTTCTTAATGAATCTCCTCACACTTTCATCAAATTATGGAAGTCCCTATCTCACAAATTGGACCATAACATGAATGATGATACTCTTTTAAGACTATTTTTTACTACTCTTAAATCTCTCATTCAATACAAAGTTTGAATCTTTTCCCCTAAAACTTTAGAAGAAGCCTTGAACCAAGCAAAAAGGCAAGACTTTATTATGACTCAATTTGAAACACCTCAAATAAATACTAAAGAGACTTTCCAATCATTTTATCATAACATTGATTAATCCAAGCCTCCCCAACCTCAAAATGGAGCATCCAATTTTAACCCAACCCACCTTCCATTGAGTCTAGAATAACCTAAGAAAAAATTTCCACCCTCTAAAGCCATGAGCTTTTATCCTTCTAAACCTCCTCCAAAATGGTACACTCTTGATAAGTTTTGTTGGTGGTATGCTAATATAGGTCATTCTCATTGGGTTTGTCTAGATTTTTATTGATTTCTTCTTACTTCCTTGCTTGGTCCACATTTCAATTTTTATACTCTCACAAAACAATGCTATCAACACTATATTTAAGCTTCTCAAATTCAATTTAAAGAACTGCAATCACATCAACATCAACTACCTAGTAAATAACAAAAAATATCCCATACCTACACCTCATTCACTAATGTTGTTCAAACCATAGATGATCCTTATTATTACACCAATAAAGGATAAATAACATGAACAACTTCAAACATATCATTTCATCCATTGAAACTCAACCTCTTCGGTCACATGAACAAAAGGAGTACCTAGTTCAAATGCCTACTCCAAAATATATCATATATAATCCTACTTTACCTCTTTTACCTCTTCATATCTATCCTACACATCATATGTCACATTCAACATCCCTAAAATCTAAAAAACCAACACATTTACCTATATCCAAATGCACCTACCAACCCAATTCAAATCATTTTAATGGTTCAATGTTACCTCACTCCACTGCACATTTTGGGGTATCTTGCAATGCCCATCCACATGTCTCTTTATAATTTGGGGTATATTGTGATGCCCATCACTACATTCACTTACCCATTGGGGCATATTACAATGCCCACTCTTATTTTACAATACATAATAACAAATAAATTCAACTTCAAGAAACCTTCCGAGACTTATATACTTGTATTTCACATGCTCATATTTGATAAAGATGTTATCATAGATCTTGTTATTTTTTGTCTCATGTTTCTTTGTTTTTGTGCACTTTACTTCTTTTAGTTTCACTTTACTAGCATCATTGTCGCCTTTGGGTTCTTTGGGTTTCTTACACATTATATTTGGCA
Organism: Torreya grandis; assembly: GCA_037957365.1. Classification (NCBI taxonomy): domain Eukaryota; kingdom Viridiplantae; phylum Streptophyta; class Pinopsida; order Cupressales; family Taxaceae; genus Torreya; species Torreya grandis. The sequence continues at coordinate 1,506,706 of JARHVA010003644.1, forward strand.
TTTGTTTTCATTTTGGTTCTTATATATCTCTTTCATTTTTGTCTTTTTATGTCATTCTTTGCTTTAGTATATTTATGATTATTTTTCCTTTATTTTCACCTCATTGGTGTCCACCTTTTGAGTTTTAGTGTAAGACCATGGATAAGACTAGGCTCTCCTCATAAATTACCACATTAAAACACCTTTAAATCACTTTTTTGAATGATTACTACTTTCATTGGTGGTTGTACTAGATCCATTGTAGGTTAGTATGGCTTCTGTAGTGAGCCCCATCCCTTTTATTACACTATTCTACCTCTTTGTGATCAGATATGAGCATATTCATCCTTGTCTCACTTATTACATAGACAGATCATTCATGATCCCCATATTTCCCTTATTTCCTTTCATTTGAGGCTCACATCAATCAATTTTGAGATTTCACACTTACTTGTGGGCAAGTCTTAGAGGCTTTAGACACCTTGGTCTTTAGGTCCCTTTCTCTAGTGATCAAGTGTAATATCTCTTGTGTTTTTCACCTATTTCACTCATGTTTGGTTCTCTGAATCTGTATGGAGGAGGAGGAATAAAAAAATCCAAAACAAGTTAAAATATAAACCATAAAGTACAAAAAAAAAAGACAATGGTTAAAAGTCAAAAATAATATTAATAGTCAGATCACACTAAAAGACATGATCTATATTTGGCACATATCCTATCTCAATTGAATCTCAAAAATCCATAGTTAGCCTCATGGTAGACTTGAGGTTTATTAAGGTATGGTAAGCTAGTAGATTGAGGTAAGAGGTCTCATTATATCATATACTATCTAGTGCCACCTAATTTCTCACACAAGTATCCAATCTTCATATTATACTGATAGCTCTATAAGGGGTCTTGAGGAATGGGGAACATATTGTGAGAAGGTAGGTTCATTTTACTTTTCATGCATATAGCCATCATATGTTGATCTATGTGCTTCACTTATATAGCCCAAGCTTTGATTTCATTAGTCAAAATTCCCTAAGTCATTGGTGTTGATAGTTCTCATCCTTTATCACTTACCTAATGTGTTGCATTCTTTCTAAGGATGTTCACATCATCCATGTGGTGCCTCACATTCCTTATTTACACAACATTTTCCTTATATTCCCTTTATTGGATATTATTTTTGCTGATCACATCCTTGATCACATCTACTTTATTACACCTCTTGGTTTATAGTTTGTGAGTTACATTTTAAAACCTTGGATAAGACCAAGACTTCCTCACAAACACCTTTACACAATTTATTTACCACACCATCTCATTGTCATACTAGTCATGGCATTATGTGGTTGTGTTTTCTTACATTATCTCTCAGAAAAAGCATCAAGTTTGAATTTTTATCCTTTAGAGCATTTTATTTTCATTTATATCATGTTATTTTTTTTATTTTTGTGGACTTCACTTATCTTACATATGAAATTTTTCATTCTTACATGTTTATATTTAGGTATGACTTCTTCATGTTTGTCTTAAATTTTGACTTACATTTCATTTTCAACCATTCATATTTTTATTTATTTTTAATTCAACATGTTTATCTTACATGGGGTTACCTTAACACTTTATTACATATCTTTGTTAAAGTTTTTTTGCATTGATATTTATGTTTTACATGCTTCCCAATGTGGTTTAGTATGTTCTACATTCTTTTTTCCATTTATGTTTCACATGATTTCCAATGTGATTTAGGGTGTTCTACAATCATTTATCATTAATTTTACATCATTTTTTCATTCATTTTCCTTATAACCTTGCCTTAACAACCATAATTTTCCAATTTTCCTAAGTAGTTCATTGTTACTTTAACCATCATACATATGCACACATTGCTTCTCTTGTTAGTTTTGTATCCCTAGGGTTTGTTAAATGTAGGTACCACACCCTCCATGATCAAGACTAGGATGTTTGCATATAATAATTTAATGGAAAGGTAATTTAATCTATGTACATGGTATTTTTAGTTAATCTCATTTAATTTTAGAATTACTTTTTGTATGGCATTTTTAGTTATCATGGTTTTATGTGTTTCTATGTTATTTCTCGAAGTACCATCCCCTATTGCAACTAAGTGACATGTAATGAGATTTGAGTGGGGCATATGTATACACATAATATTTTCAATCTTTACCACTTATTAACATTGTATATATTGTAGGAACCCTTCGAGTATTAGTCTCTTTGAGTGCACACCCTAAGGGGTGCACTAGGAAAGGGGTGGGGAGACCATTGGTGCTTTCCAAGATTATTTTCCCTTTTGTCACTTGCTATCTACACACTTGTCTTCAAAAAACCATTCCCTTAATCTTTGCCTCTTATTTTTACACTCCTATAGTCATTTCCCCCCTTCATTATCATTAAACCCCTTTTGGTAGTTTACATGACTATGTCAGCCACATAAACCCTATATTGTTATTTACAATAGCTTAATAAGAACTAAGTTATCGATGGATGACATATTTCATTATCTAACATATTTGTTTCTCAATTTCTATACTAGGTCGATTGGGTCAACCTTGTTGGCTAATTTTTTTGGAAGGGTTAAATCTTAGATCCATATATATAAACACAATCATTTCAAAATTTTAAAGAGAAGAAGAAGTAAGATATATTATGCATCTGCTTATCCACCATTCTACTTGAGAAACAAGTTTAGGGTTTCATACTTTTTTGGGAGATACGTATCTTGTCTTATGGAGAAGTCTTTTGGATATAATGATAGGTTGTGTATCCTAGAGATAATTTATCCTTGTCATTCTTACATACCACAATAAACTTTTGTGAAGCACCTTAGCCAAGGGAGAGATTGGGGCTCAGTGGGTTCATCTTTAAAGGTAATTATTCCTAACCTTTTCCCTCCTTTGTAAGAGTAGATAAATATGCATTTGTACTTCTCTTCCATGCATTGATATTCCATATACATTGAAATGAGTATATTTTTTCTATGCATGTTTAAGTTTTATGTTTATTACCCCCATTTTGTGCTACAAGATTTTGGTGAGCACTAGATTATATATTTTTTTACTTGTTATTAGTTTAGTGAATATGAAAACATAGGACCTAGTTAGGGTTATTGCATAGTTTTGCATGACTGAAGGCTTTTGAACACTCCATATTGAAATTACTATGGTAAGATATCCCTTGATTAGGTGTATTAGATCCATATTGGTCATGACCTTGATTATCTAATTTATCCCAAATTGGAAGTGTAAGATCTATCTTCTCCGAACTAGGATTGATTTGTAGATATGATGCATTTACCATTGTATAAAGAGTTGGGGTTTTCTTCTATGCCCCTAATAATAATTATTTTTAGTTTTCTTTCAAGTTATCATTTGAGTTTATTGATGGCATTATGAAATATGAGTCCCTCTTTCCTATTTCTTAGTCCTCACTTGAATGTAGAAGAGAAGCAAATGTACATGCAAATAATGAAGAAGTAACAAGATTGCTTTGCTTGGTCTTATCCATTAGCCATTTCCCTAACCTAAACCCTTTTTTTGAAATTTACATGACTATGTTAGCCACATCGACCCTATATTGTTATTTAAAATAATTTACTGATAATTAATCGACCATGGTTGACATAGTTAATTATCTAATATGTTTTTTGTCAACTTCAATACTAGGTCAATCGGGTTGACCTTATCGACCAAATTTTTTAGAAAGGGTTTAGGGTTAGATCCACCTATATAAGCACAATCATTTTTCCATTTTAAATAGAAGAATAAGTAATATATATTCTGTATCTACTTATCCACCATTCTACTTGTGGATCAAGCTTAGGGTTTCATACTTTCTTTGGAGATATGGATCTTGTCTTGTCAACAAGTCTTTTAGATACATTGATAGGTTGTGTAGTTTAGATCTGATTTATCCCTATCATCCTTACATAAAAAAACAAACTATTGCAAGGCACCTTGGCTAAGGGAAAGATTGAGGATTAGTGGGTTCATCTACAAAGGTAAGTATTCCTATCTTTGTTTCACCTTTATAAGAGTAGATAGATATGCATTTGTACTTCTCTTCTATACATTAGCCTTCTATATACATTGATGTGAGTATATTTATTCTATACATGTTTAATTTTTATGTTTATTACCCCTATTTTGTGCCATAAGATTTTTTGATGACTAAATTAGATTTTGATTTACTTGTTAGTAGTTTAGTGAATATGAAAACATAAGACCTAGTTAGGTTTATTGCATAGTTTCTTTTTTACTAGAGGCTTTGAAACCCTCCCTAGTGAAGTTATTATGGTAAGAGATCCATTGATTAGGTATAGTGGATCCATATTAGTTATGAACTCAATTATCTAATATATCCCCAATTGAAAGTGTAAGTAGGATCTATCTTCTCCAAGCTAGGATTGATTTGTAGATCCGTTGCATTTCCCATTGCATAAAAAGATAGGGTTGTCTTATATGCCTCTAATAATAAATATTTTCAATTTTATTTTAAGATGTCTTTCAAGTTCATTGACAAAATTATAGAATATGAGGCACTCTTGCTTGGTACTCACTAGAATGTAGAATAGAAATAATCTTATATACAACTGATGAAGAAGTACCAAGATTGCTTGGCTTGATCTTATCTGGGACTGAAATCATGTAGAAAGGATATTTTTCTAATTGTTATCCCATTATATCCTAGAAGCAAAAGAAGAGATTGATTAACCTCATCTTGGTTACCAAGCCATTGAAAGAGTTAACAAAATTAAGGGATGGAAAGATATTGGAACTACCAATTAACGATAAACATAGAAAACACTTCCTTGACTAAGTCTGTAACTATGTAAAAGAATGTATAGTGTATAGTTTTGTTTTTTTGTTTCCCTTTACATTGGGACTTGTTTTTATAGTTCCTTTTGGTGTTATTATCGTGTGTTCATTTTCATATCCTTCTGATCTATTTTTTTGGTCTACCTTTGTCTACTTGAGTTTTTGTGGGTGTTTGTTAAGAAATTACCAAAGTTTTGACTCCATGGCCCAAGGTATTAACACCTGGTCTTATTTTTCAAGGTTCTTTGAACACTAGCAGGGGCTATACATCCCTGAGCAAGAGCTAGTGTTAGTACCCAAACTTAGACTAAGCAATTTGTACCCTATTTATAAAAATTAGTGCTTAATTATTTAACCATTAGCTCAATCTAAAAGCATGTTCACTTGAGTTAATACAAACCCCATTCTTATGTTCATATTGTGTAAACCCTTTGAGATCTCTATTTTGACTAATGCTTAATGTCTTTATGTTTTAATGAGATTGCAGGGTGTATGACAAATAAGGAGCTCAACAAAAATTTTGAAGTTACATGAAAGTTTACATTATTTTAATTTGTAAATGGGGTTAAAAAGTACATAGAAATATGAATGGGAAAATAAATGTGTAAAATTTAATTTTTAAAAATACAAGTTGTAAATTTTATATTAATAACCCAAACCTATAACATTTACTCAATGGAGATAACAAGTCAAAAATACAATTTGGCATGTTATGAAATTATAAATTATTTATCGAGTTCTCAAGAAAAGTTTAAAATGAAAGAAAAATGTTGACCTTTTTATATGCACCTAAATTATCTCACCTACATTATCATCACTAATATTACTATTAGTCAACACTAATTTGCTTATCTCATTTATTCTAATTACTCTTGTCTTCTTATCCCCCTTTGTAGTCATTTATCTAATGTCCTCCCTCAATATTTATTCATATACTAACCATGGTCCTACCCAAATATTTCATTAATTATCCTAAATCCCCATTATCGTATCCTATCCCCCACCTATTTATTATTTGAAAAGTTTAAATTCCCATGACCCACCTAACCACCTACTAGTCTATTCCTAAGCTCTCCTCCACCCTAGTCCTTAATCACCCACCTAATCATTATATAATCCCCTACCTATTCCTAATTAACCCCTAAAAGGATTCTATAATTACCTAATTCTAGAATCCTCTCTATTCTCACCCTCCCTTTTAGAAGCCTCTAAATCTAGAGGCTTCCAAGGAATTTTAAATTCCTTTTAATTATCCACCCTAGATCTCCATGATATAACTTTGAATTTCAAACCTTATTTCTTCCTCATTCTTCTATTTAAACAACTCTATTCCTGTATGGAAGGTCATCTAAGAAGCTTATAGAGTTTCCATGCCAAACTAATCTCAAACATCCATCCAACATCCTTGATCAAATAATCACCATGTCCAAATTTTGAGTCTATGGTAATTAATCTCATCCTCTTGATTTTGCATCTATTTAATCATGATTTAGAGCATTTATCTTTAGGATTGTAATGATGATTTAAATTGTGAATTCATCTATTACATTTAGTTTTAATGGTTCTATATCTTACTTAGGTAGTTTGATGTTTGAGTAGATTTAGATTAATTGCATGATCTCAAATCCAATAAGCTCAAATTTACTACTACATTTTGGTGACCATGGTGGGACTTCTCTCCCAAAATTAATCATTTTTCTTGTTAGTAGTATTTATACTAACTTGTAGGTCTGATCAATCAAAGAAAATCTTAAATTTTTAAAAATTTTGCATGCACAAGTTGAAATTATAGTTTTGCACTCATATTTGTTGGGTGAATATTTTGTCAGTCATCTAACTGATGAGAAAAATAGGTCTCTTCAACCACAACATAGGGAGATTGGTCGGCCAAATGTGTAGGTTTACCACATCAAAAGAGGACAAATCTCTCCTCTCATCAAGGGGAGGTTCCCTATAAATATGAGGAGATATATACTATATATATGGAGAAAATAACACTCAAGGATAGAAAAATACCATCCATCTCTCTTTTTTTAGAGATGATGTTCACAAACAAAGGAAAATTTTTTGGTAAAAACACTGAAGGCACTTCTCTTCTTTTAGAAGTGATTTTGCAGAAAATAGCAAGAGTTCTTTTAGGTAATGCCAAGTAACTGGTAACAAAGGGAGTAGTAACCAACAGACTGAGATGTATCTCAAAGTCTCCACCTCGACTACCTAAGAGTGAAATACGAAAGACAATGAGGGCACAAAGTCATCCCAAAGTCCTTTACATAGAAATAAAAAATAGACAAACACACTAAAGACAATTGTGGGGGGCCCAAAGTCCTCCACAATTGGCTTCAGAACACCTTGATTACTTCCACTAGTTCTACTTATTTCTTTAAAATAGACAAGACCACATTTAGGAAATAGACATAAGAATAATCTCCTAAAATGACACAAGCTATGACAACACAAAGTCTGAAAGTAACTTGCTTTCTCATTCAAACAAAGAAATATGATGAACAATCTGAGCTCAAAGTCTCAGTAATCCCCTCTCAATTTTGGCAAAGTTTCGCTTCTATAATGGAAAAGTCTCCTAAGCTTTGAAAGAGTTCATAGAATCCAACCTACGGAGTCCATCGAAATGAATCTATAGAACCAAGAAACCAACCTTTAGAGTCCGCAGATTCAAGCCTACAGAGTCCGTAGATTCAAGTCTACAGAGTCCATAGTTTCAAGCCTACAAAGTCCGTAGAAATCTGAAAAAGCTTGAAAAATGGAAAATTTGAATACTCAAAACAATTTTTGAGAAGGAAAGAAAGAATTTTGATGTGTAGGACCAAAATAATTCATATGTTGTTCCAAAAATGAGTGACAAATTTTGGGAACAATAGCTGGCTCCAATTGGGGAACTTCCTTTAGTTGAAATCTTGAATTAGCTAAGAGGAGTAGAAATTAGAATCTCTAGTGCCTTCAAGTATGCCATTGGGCTACGGAGTCATGCTATCCAAAAAAGAAAGGTGCCAAAAATAAAAATGAAAAGCACAAAATAGAACTAGAGACTATACAAATATACATATGTATAGATGATATTATTTGATACTTCAAGGATTGAAGTGATTTAGATGCTACCCATTGTGAGACAATGAAAATGGCATTTCATCCTAATAAACCAGTAAGAAATCATTTTGTCCCTAGAATCGGTGATGGGTGAATGGAAATCTCCACCAGGAATCATATTTTTTGTGCACTCCTTTTGGTTCTCTTTTCTTGCCCCATGGAAAGATGTGGTCTCCAATTTAAAAACCATAAATCTTTGCTCTCTTGGTAAAGAATTCCTTTTCCTAACTTTGGCATGTAGCAGTATGATCCACTACCATAGCTCATTGTTCTTTTGGGCCAGTGAAGCACATGATTTGATTGTCAGCATCAAACACCTGACAAACCATCTGCTCAACATCTCCTTTGGCGTGAAGGAGTTTGACACCTTTGTCTTGAGCTGCCTTCAACCCAAGTAACAGAGATTCATACTCAATAGTGTTGTTGGTGTTGCTAAACTACAACTTGTATGAAAAAGGAAAAATATCTTCTTGAGGAGATATCAACACAGTCTTGAATTTAGCACTAGTAGAAGAATTACTACCATCAAATTCTAAGATCCAAACATCATAAAAAATTGATCTTCTATCAAATTTTTCTTCATTAGAGAGGGAAGATCCTTTTTCATCTGTACTGCACCCTACCAATTCTTTTGATGCCTTATTTGAATCAATTCTTGGATTGGCAGCTATAGGGCTTTCATCTATAGAAATATGAACATCCTTTGTGGATAAAAAATAATTACCCCTACCTAAAGACTCAAATAGAATTTGGGCTTTAGGTGCTGATGTCTGAGTGACAACAAATTTTGCTTCCTTTTTAGGGAGTATCCTCTTCATGATGCCTTTGACAAGGATACTTGCCTTAGATAGGTCCATACTTAATTTTCCACCAACATCATTGCATAAATTTTGCCCAAGAAGGATGTCGTATGATGCTAGGACGTCAGCCACTAGGACAGTCATCTTGATCCTCTTATCTTGGAATGCTATAAATGCAAATTGGGTATCCTTGATTTGTCTCAGCAGTGGCACTTGTTTGTTCTCCATGGAGAAACATCTCCCAAATGTCTTGGTCAATGTGAGACTAAGAGATTTAGCCACTTTGGCAGGCATGACATTGTCTAAAGCTCTAAAATCAATGATGTAATTATTCAGCTGATGTTTATTTATCAGCATGGAGACATAAAATGGTTTAGTCCTCCCAGGAGTAGTGGAAGGAGTAATGACAAGGTTATTCCTAGTGGGTGTGTTTTTGGGGGAATCACGAGTTACCTTCAGAATTGCTTATCCTATAGGGACATTTTGGTTCTTCACACATTGAACCAACTTATCTAAATACTCAAAATTGGACTATAAGAATTCAAATTCAGACATTTGAATTTTGGTTTTCTTTATATGGTCAATTATGTCAAATGTTTGAAATGAACTAGTTATAGAGGATGGGAGTTCATCCTTTTGATTTTTGGGAGGAAGAGGACTAGTCTGTGAATTTGAAGTAGAAGGCATAGAGATATTTGATGTACTTACCTTTCTTGCAATCACTAGGTCCTTTGGCTAGAAAGGAAGAGTGGTTCCCCACTTAAAAATTGAAATTTCTAGTTGAGGTTGCTCCTCTATCTTTTCTTTATCAGTTTGCTGCGCTGATTGGTTCTTGGACTGGGTATACACAACATATGATCCCTCAGCTACTTTACCTTCACTTCTGGGTTCATCCTAGTAATTCATGAAACTAATGTTAGAGTCAATAGCTAATTCTTCTTCTTCCTCTATGAAGAGATTAGCGTCATCTTCTAGATTCAACTTAGGCTAGAAGGATAAATCTAATTCAGCTTCAAGATATCCAACTATTGAGTTGGTTGGAGGTGCTTCAATGGCAAGGTTCCTCCGTGGGGGAGGAAGATGGTTTATTTGTGCTTGATTTCTAGCAACATTGCCTTGGTATGACTGATTGGGGAATGTCCTCCTTGGTACATCTCTGTATGAAGGGGTAGATGACATCCCTTGTGCCATTTGCTTTCTAAGAGATAAAAATTCATTTTCCAGCTTCTACACTATTGGATTAGTGGTGGTTATAGGTGAGTATTTAGAAGATGAAGAGGATTTACCTCTGTTTGGATCTCTCCTTATCTTTTTAGCCAAGATAAGGTCATCTTATACTTTAGTAGCCAAGTCTTGAGTAGTAGAAAGGTCTATGTGACTAGCATGTCTCAATAAAAAACTCACTTTAGGCAGTTATGAGTTGATGAAGAAGCATTTAAGATTCTTAAGTGTTGGCTGAGTAATGGTAGGAATATAATTCCTCAGCTTATCAAACTTAGCAATGAAATCCCTCATAGGTTCATGAGGTTCCTTCTTCATTTGTGTGAGCTAGGCTAGCAAGGCATGCACATCTTCTATAGGTTTAAATCTAGCTTCAAATTTAGCTTTAAGAGTGTCCCAGTCAGTCACTGATCGAGCTTACAGATGGTAGAACCAGTCTGCAGCAGTGCCTTGTAGTGTTTCCATAAATAACATGATTTCCACATCCTCAAATTCCACACCTATCATGCCATAGGCTATGCTAAAGGTTGCAATATGTTCATCAGGATGAACTTTCCCATCACCAAATAATTTAGGAAAATTCTTCCTTGAACTACGTGGTAGCTCATGTAGAGGTGGAGTAAGATTGAGTGGACCAAAAGAGTTACCATAGGGGCCTTGAACTGCCATGATCTGATTATGGATAATAGGGATGACAAACCTAGGTGGAGTATGTATAGACAAAGCTCTGCTAATGATAGAAAAAGAAGATCTACCTTGTGTTGGTGACCTAGTATGGATAGGAGGAACACTCTTAGGTCGTTAAACTTGAAGTTGGGGGAGGGAATAAATTAAAGTTACCCTACTACACCAACTCAAAAATAGGGTCAAGAACACCTTAGGCTCTCTGGTTTCTAGTATATCATGGAGTTGTCAGATTGTAGAATAAAAATGGATAAGGATAGGGACTATTTCAATCTAAAACTTGAGGCTTCAGACTGCACGTAATGTCCCCAGTAGAGTCACCAAAAACTGTTGGGTGAATATTTTTTTAGTCATCTAACTGATGAGTAAAATAGGTCTCTTCAACCACAACATAGGGAGATTGGTCAGCCAGATGTGCAGGTTTACCACATCAAAAGGAGACAAATCTCTCCTCTCATCAAGGGGAGGTTCCCTATAAATATGAGGAGCTATATACTATATATATATGCAGAAAATAACACTCAAAGGTAGGACAACACCATCCATTTCTCTTTTTTTAGATATGATGTTCACAAACAAAAGATAAAATCTTGGTGAAAACACTGAAGGCACTTCTCTTATTTTAGAAGTGATTTGTAGAAAATAGTAGTTCTTTCAAGTAGTGACAAGTAACTGGTAATAAAGGGTGTAGTAACCATCAGACTGAGTTGTAGCTCAAAATCTCCACCTTGACTGCCCAAGAGTGAAATACGAAGGACAATGAGGGCACAAAGTCATCCCAAGGTTCTTTACATAAAAATAGAAAATAGACAAACCCACTAAAGACAATTGTGGGGGGCACAAAGTCTCTCCATAGTTGGCTTCAGGACACCTTCTTGATTATTTCCACTAGTTCTGCTTATTTCTTTAAAATGGACAAGAACACATTCATGAAATAAACATAAGAATAATCTCTTAAAATGACACAAGCTATGGCATTACAGAGTCTAAAAGTAACTTGCTTTCTCATTCAAACAAAGAAATATGATGAATAATCTGATCTCAAAGTCTCAGTAATTGCCTCTCAATTTTGTAGATTTTTGCTTCTATAATGGAGAAGTCTCTCGAGCTTTGAAAGAGTCCATAGAATCCATCATGCGGAGTCTGTAGAAATGAGTTTGTAGGACCAAGAAACCAACCTACAGAGTCCGTAGTTTTAAGCCTACAAAGTCCATAGTTTCAAGCCTGTAGAGTCTGTAGAAATTTGAAAAAGCTTGAAAAATGGATCATTTAAATACTTAGAACAATTTTTGAGAAGGGAAGAAAGAATTTTGGCATGCAGGACCAAAATAGTTCATATGTTGTCCCAAAAATGAGTGACAAATTTTGGGAACAATAGTATTCATTATCTTGCAATTGTGGTTTTATCCTCTGAATCATGATCTTGACTTAATCATTTGACTTGAACCCTAACCATTTTCTCTAATTGTAATAGTTTTCTACCATTAGACAATACTACAACTTGTAAATCATGTATTTGCCTTAGAAGTAGTGATATTGTATATTTAAATCATGAATTCACATTTAACCACTAATATTTTACTTGGTAGGTTGTCTCACTTGTGAAATAACATGATTTTGAAAATTTTGATATTGCACTAAGAATCATGATATTATGACCCTGATTCATGATTTTGTCGGAATTTTGTGTAAGGATCAAAATCATATTACGTATCTTTTATCCATTACTTTCTAACCCCCCTAGGCATTTATCATGAGTGCTTTTCAAAGTTTTGACTCTCTGTGTGTAAGATAGATCAACCTAGTCAGGGTCCAAGTGTCTATTCCCAAATATGCAATATCAATAATCTTACAGTAGTGGTATTACCCTGGTAAAGGTGGTTTGAGGCTACGAGTCACAATTTTACAAGCCCTAATAGTAGATGTACAAACATTCATTAATGTGCCTTTTCTAACCCCCTATGTCTTGAGGGTTTTTATTCTCTGTGTAGGATTCAGGTGGGAAAAATAACATCAAGGAAGACTCTATCTAGTAAAACTTGAAGATACAAAACCATGATTCAAAGAATCAAAGTATTGACCTGATAATGACAATTTTGTTCATGGGAGCCATGATATTGTAGTTTTGATATAAATACTAAAATTTACTCATTATCCTTTGACCTGTAGGTTTTATTTTGTCACTCTTTATTTTTTAGGGGCCAAAATTCATCTAAACATTATATACCACCCCCCTTTTCTACTTATTGATCAGATCACTTGGGTCTTAGAGATTTTTTTTGACTAACCACATTCTCATAACAAGGTTTTTTTTTTCTATAATTTTTGCTATGTGGTTGGTAGGATTAGTAGGAGAAAAGCCAAGATAGGGAGGGCATCCAAAGATAAGACAAAAACCAACAAACCCCTTTTCCCCTATTTTCACAAAATTGTAACTCACAGACTTGTGATTTTGTCTTGTAAATAGTGATTTTGTCATTCTATCAAATATTTGCCAGTTTTGACTTTTATTTTGATTGTAGATTGTCTTAAAAAAGCCATAAAGTAGATATACAATTAAAATATTTTCTATCTCTCAGATAGATCATAATTTTGGGTCATTTTGATAAACATCTGAGTGCTTGATTGTAAAATTTTGATGCATCATAATTAGTCCTAAATCTATCTTAGTTTTTTGTAAATAAGAATTTCTAGGCATTTAGGCAACTGTATATTCATCTATTCTTGTCAAAAGTCAAAATTTTGAGGTTTCATACTTTATCACAAAACCATTAATCTTGATTTATAGTCAGTTGTAATTTTGTCAAGTCAAATCATGTTTTTCACTAACTTTTGTGGTTTTGTAAGTGACAATCATGGTTATCTTATTTGTTGCAAGATCATAACTCACAATCTATGGTTTTGTCTAAGAGTTATAGTTTTGTCCTCTCTGGTTATAATTTTTCACTATATATGTGTAGTTTTACAAGTAATTGGTGGTTTTGTAGTAATTTGGTCAAAATACTAATCCTTGTCTTGCAGGGTACCTCCTTTTGAGTGTCACATATACTACTAAATATTTTCTTGCAAGTCTCTTATAAAATACTCCTTTTGGCATGTTAAAAATCATTTTTGAATATTTTTAATCATCTTATATATATATATATATATATATATCATTTTCATCATTTTGTATATATATCTTTGATCATTGTGCCTCATTTATCTTTCTACATCTTTTAAATATCTCACACTTAATCATAATTAGTTAATTAATCTCCTTTTGTATACCTATTTGTATCCCAAGGGCTATGGTGGTGTATGCTTTCCTCCCTACATCCTTATGATGATTCCTAGAGGATAAAAAACAATTATAAACCCTCCCTTATTTTTTATTGTTTAGGGGTCAATGTCATGGATTTCATCACCATGTACTAGACCAAAAGTTTGTGTTCAGATGAGTCTAAAAATCAAGAGAGCTATCATTCAGTGCCTAAGCCAAATTCCACATAAAGGGTTTCATAGAGTGAGGGGCAATTGAGGTTTAGTTAAGCAATATCCTATATGGACTTGGGCCCCACAATACCTTTGCATATATAGGAGATGTACTTAGACACCTTATGTAAACTTAGATTAGGAACCTTCTACCATAATAGGCATCTCACTGTAGGAGGTAAAATCAACTCCTAAGTAGTCGTTAAATGCAAATGGGGTCAAGATGGTTTAGTCAATTTTGTAAAGGTCATCGACCTAAAACTTCACCCATGAATCCATTAGATGGTATGAGTATCGAGTTACACACCTTTGAGTTTACTAATCATAGGTTTAAGGTCTACTTTCTTGGATGTGTGTTATTTTAAACCAGTGTTGTTTATTATCAAAGTTAGCCTTTACCTAAACCTATACACATTTAGCTAGGTCTTTTGCACATATCATTATATATAAATTTGCCTCATCATTATATCATTTTTATACATCCTTATCCAATCATCCTTTTGTATCTATCATCTTGTACATCCTTGTCATCATTCCTTTGTACATGTTGTCTTTTTGTACATTCTTTTGCATGTCTCATACTATCCTCCATCTCCTATCTTGACTTCATCCCACCCTAGTCTACTCATCTTCACACATCATTGGTCACACCCCCATCTCCTACATATCCTAATCACATCTTATCTTGTCATCCATATATTATCCTAAATCCACCCCATCCATAACCAATCATTTGTCTTGACATTTCCTTCATCATCCATCTATCCTAGCTACATCTTATCTTATCCTAGTTGGCCCTTTTAGGTCACATGCATGTCTAAACCATCCCCATTCATCTAACCCCTTATCATTTCATCATCACCTATCTATACATGTACTATTATCCTATCACCTTCATCACATAATCATATCCCCTCCCATCTTGAGAAAATTAGTCTAAGGCTTGAGCTAGTCCTTTCATCCCATCATTTTAGTCCAATATCATCCATCATCTGGTCAGATCTCATACCTAGTTAGTACCTTGCTATCATCTTATCACTTTAGTGGTTTCAATATAGAAAAACCCATCATCATCAATCTAGTCAAATCATCTTACCTATTCATAATTAGTGCCCATATAATCATTGTCTTACTAGTTTGAATCTAGGCACCCATCAAATCCTTAATCCGTTTTGCTAGCTTGAAAACTAGACATTGCTAATAGGCCACTAACACTTATTGTACTATCTATTTAACATTTGATCTTATTATAATATCATCTTCATCACATCTCATCCATCTCATCCTCATCATCACTTTTCATACTAGATCAAACTTTTAGACCTATGTTATTCAAGACACCGTATTTAATCCCTTGCCTTCTTCATCATCCACCATCATGAAGTTAGACCCCACCTTCATAGACTAATACATATTTTTCAACAAGGACAAGATCCTCTTTTGATTACTTATGATGGTTGCCCTAGTTCCCAAAGGTGTTGACCCCATTCAACTCATTACACCCTGAGCCCAAACTCATTCATGTGAGTCCCATTCTAATCTTCTATCCACTAGTCATAACCCATCATCTGCTCATTCCTACACTAACAAATGGAATCCAATCTTGGCCACCTCATCTACTACCAGTCCATCCACCCAGTGACATCACCATACATCTAATTTAAAGTCCAATGCTTCCATGTATAAATCACAAAGTGAAGTGGGTCCTTATAATCCAATTCCTATATCCTTAAAATCCCTTTTCTAACAACTTGTTACTGCTAACATGATGGTCCATCAACCCATATGACATCTTCATCCCATTAAGCCTAAGCCATCTAGGTACAAATCTAATCAATATTGTGCATATCATTGAACCTGAGTTTATACTATCAATTGATATCAATATTTCTAAGATTATGTCTAAGACCTCATCAATCATGGTGACATAGTAGTCAAGGATGAATAAGATGAATCTATATCCCTTGATGAACAAGAAGATGAATGTCAAGATTCCATTCTTGATCATGATTAATCCCTTCTCCTTATAATCCAAGATCAAGATACCACATCCCTCTCCCATGATTCCCCAATCTTTAATAAATCTTCCACCAAAAATGAGTTTATTCCCCATGATCCTAGTCCTCTATTCCCTCATAATTCCTTCCATGGTCCTAGCTTTGTATAATCCATTATCCCACTACCATCTTTCCCTCACCCATCATATCCAAAACCCTATGATGAAAAGTTGATTATGGACAATGAATCTTCTACTATCAACATTTTAACTTGTACATCAGAGCTAACACTGATATTATCTGTATATAGATCATGTTCAACTCTAGTATCCAAATCAAATCAGTCATTTGAAACATCATCCCTCATCAATATTACAATAATTGATGATAATGCCTATCTTCTTGAGGATATCTCTAATCCAAATACCTCCACTTCATCACCAAACATACCTTTAGATTCCAATCAAGATGATGAAGTCACTAAAGAATTCTTTCATGCTTTATTACTAAATATTTCTAAAGAGAATCTGATCTTAATTTGGATGCATATACTACAATTAGTCCTAGTGATCCTTTTACTAATCTTGAGGAAATCTTTTCCAATGTTAAAACTGGGTTTCTTAGGAATCCCTAAAAGGATCATGCTACCCCATCATCCCTCATTTACATTAGTATACCATCTCCACCGCCCTCATCCATCATATACCCATCTAATTCCATCAATAATCATTTAATCACCTCTATCCATAGGGACACATAGGAACATACATCGTTGGACCTTTCCTTGAGAAATATAATGTGTGCCATAAATACAAGGTCTAAGACCATAGTTAAAAGGTTAATCATGATCAAATCATATCTAATCCTATAAATCAAAATAAATATGAATAAAATAATTATCCTAATTTAAAAGTGTCTTACCCTAGTGAAGCCCAAAATCAAACACTAGGGGGTTGTCAAATTCAAATTAATCATCATCCATCAAGTCAAAAATAAATCTCCCTAGGTGAAGCCCAAAATTAGGCATAAAAGGGTAGTCAAAGTCAAATACAATTAGAAAATCAAAATGATATCAAAAGCAACATCAAAATGGTCAATAATCCATCAAATAATCAGATCAGATATGAACCACAAAGTCAAAGTGTCTTACATCTCTATAGTATTTTTTTGCCTAACACCAATCAAATGAAAAATTCCCAACCTCTCCAATGATGTATACAAATATTAGTACTAATCCTCCATCACCCATCACATCATCCTATCATAATACTATCATTCATTATAGTTATAACCCTGATCCCATCCTTTATAAAAATCAAGCTCTAATTCAATCCATATCTCCTATCACCTTCTTGAGTAACATCATCTCTTAAAAGGGTGATGAAGACACCTGGTCTAGTTATTTGGGTGGGTCACAATCAAGAGTCAACAAAGGTCATATGGCTATAAATACATCTAGTAGTGGTAACATGGTCTTAACATCAGACATCCCTAGAATGGGTGTTGGTTATAAAATTCCATTAGTATCCACATTCTTTCATCTCATACCCATATCTATTAAATCAAGATGCTCAATAAATTAAAAAAAAACATTCATCCAATGGTGAAAACCATTATTCTATCACCTTGGACAAGTACCATGATAAAAACCAATTTTTAACATCATGGTAGAATAATTAGTTGTTTGAATTATACCTCAATACTTGGGGGAAAATTCCATCCTTTTGTCCATCAAACCCATCCCTTGTTAATTCCATTTGTATCATATCCCTCTATCCATATCATACATCTTATTGTGTCTCATCTTTCTTCACATATCTACCTTCATAAAATAATGGAAGGTGCCTTGTTAAATGTTTTATAATCATCTTGGCATATCCCCCAATGGACACCCAAACAACTAAACATTTGGTTCCTTCATGATATGGTCATTGGTCTCTAGTCTATTCTTCCTTGGTCATTATCCCCCTTTTCAGCATCATCCTCATCCTTTTTGTCATCCCATTCATCATTCCATCCATCATCATCTTATTTATTAGGCTTAGTATTCCATTTGATAGTAACCCCATTTGTATAGTGTACATACATATCCAAAAAACCCTAAAAAGTGAAAAATTCCCAAAACCCTCAAAATCATAAAAATTGATAAAAGCCAAAAAATAGTCCATGATGTCTTGTTTTATGTATTAAATCCCTATTCCACCCCATCAATTCATAACCTTACCATCCTAAATCACATCTAATACACATCCCATATATCTCTTTATCTATATCACCATCCCAAACACATGCTTAATAGCCATCTACTATTTGTCACCCTTGGATACTCTATTTCATCTTGACACCAAATCAGAGTGATCACCCATCCTTATCTTCATCGTCATCCCTTTTGACTAGGTATTATAGACATATATAACCATGTCAAAAAAATTAGTCTAGCACCCATCACTTCCCTATCATTGCCTCTTCATACCTCGCACCTATCCAATCAGTATTTTTCTAGTGTGAAAGGTATTTGATACCATCATCTCCTAAACCTTTCACTATATTTGACTCTTGTAGGGTTTTATCTTTAATTAATCCTTGGTCATCATAATCATCCTCATTTGACCACTCTTAGATTTGAATTTTAAACCAACCTAGTATCAAATAACCTCATCATCCCTCATCATTCCTCATCATCCTAAGTCCAAATCCTCCTTATCCTACCCCTAATCCAGGCTCCCAAATCCATAATCCATATCTTTACCTATGTTAAAAACCTAATTATCATCCTATCCTTAGTCTACCTAGTCTAGTCCATCACCCAATCACTCCTCCCATCTTTAGACAAGACATCATGACATTACATGTAGATACTTGTGTGTGTTACTTTCATGCTATATATCTTGTTTGTCTTATGTTTTTTTTGCATTGTATCTATTTTTATCTATTAGGTAATGAATGAGGATATTATGATGTCACCAAAGCTATCATAATGCTTATAAGTGCCCTCAATGATGTATAGTTCACTATTTGCCCATCCACTTTCATAGAATGTCATCTTGGTCATTCTTATATCATTGGGGCATACTATCACGTGCCATATTTCTTAGATTTATTAGATTATGATGAGCATTATGATAGTTGTGATGGCTTGATCATCTAAATCCCCATCATTTATCTAATCATCTAATCATCCTTATTCCCTTCATTAATTATATCCTCTTAACCCATTCAACTAACATCCAATATTTTTCCTCATAATCCCCACCTCATCATTTGAATCATATCCTTTAATCACTAACATCATCATCTAATCACTAATCATATTCATGATCATCAACTTCTTCTCTAATCAATCATTGTCATTTTCCCTCTAGTCAGAATAACATTAGCCTAAGGTATTTTAGACTATGTAGGCAACACTTGGTCATGTTTCAGTTCCCAAGGATAAATCAGACATTATATCTCTCATCCATCCTCATCTTCAATCAATTTGATCTATGATCACTAATCTCAATCATTAATCAATCAATCTATTGATCAAATACCATATTCATAATCATCTCCTTAATCTTTTTTATTAATCACCTGCACCTATCGATTGGGCTTGATATATCACAACATCCATCTTTTCTTCCATCAATCACTGATTGTTTAATTTATCACCTATTATTTCCTTTCATGTGTCTTTGATAGAGGCATCATTGTTATTAATCACATTATGGCTCATTGATTTGAATTGCAGGGTAATTCTTCTCCTTTGCCTTTTGGTCACTTGATCCTATCATTTTTCTATTTCATTTTATTTATCATATTAATTGAATTCATCTTTGATTTACACCCATCATTAAATTTATCAAATCATCATCTTGTCCTAGCCTATATCTCTCCTTTACATACATCCTTTCTTAGGATACATCTAAATCTTGCATCCTTTTAATCTTATCATCCTCATGCTATGATCAATTCCCCCTTGGGATGTGTTGACAATTATGACTTAGTCATTTATATTCCCTGTGCATGTGTCTTTACCAGGAGCATCATCAATATTTAGCTCATTTCTTAATTTGAATTCATCTTCTTCATATTCTATCTCACATTCGGCATCCTATTCACTTATCTATCCATCTCATCCCACCCATCATTTCTTCTTTTGAGTGCCAATACATCTCATTATTACCCACATGTCCCCTTGAGGGGGCATCATATGCACTAACATCATTTATTAACATTCATTAATGACATGTTTTTATTTGAAAGACCATTACTCCTTCCACTTTGCTTCACTCATAATGCCATTTCAAATAGGGGAAAAATGTGTGTACCTAAATTCTCTTGCCTACATTATCATCACTAATATTACTATTAGTTAACCCTAATTCCTCTTATCTCATTTATTCTAATTACTCATGTCCTAATATCCCCCATTCCTAGTCATTTATCTAATGTACCCCCTCAATATTTCTTCATCTACTAAGCATAGTCCTACCCCACTTCATTAATTATCCTAAATCCCCATTATCCTATCCTAATCCCAACTTATCTATTATTTGGAATTTTTTAAAATTCCTATGAACCACCTAACCACCTACTAGCCTATTCATAGGCTATCCTACACCCCTATTCACTAATCACCCACTTAATCCCTATCTATTCCCCTACCTAATCTTAATTAAAACCTAAAAGGATTTTAGAATTCTCCAATTCTAGAATCCTCTCTATTCTCACCCCTCCCCTCTAGAAGCCTTTAAATCTCGAGGCTTCCAAGGAATTTTAAATTCCTTTTAATTCTCCAACCTAAATTTCCATGATCTAACTTTGCATATCAAACCTTGATTTCTCCCTCATTCTATTTAAAGAACTCCATTTCTCCATGGAAGGCCATCTAGGAAGATTATAGAGTCTCCATGCTAAACCAATCTCAAGCATCCATCCAACATCCTTGATCAAGAAATAACCATGTCCAAATTCTGAGTCTAAGGTAATCAATCTCATCTTATTAATTTTGCATTTATTTAATCATGATTTAGAATATTTAGCTTTAGGATTATAATGCTGATTTGAATTTTCAATTAATCTATTGCATTTAGTTCTAATGGTTATAGATCTTACTTAGGTAGTTTGATGTTTGAGTAGATTTAGATTAATTACATGATCTCAAATCCAATAAGCTCAAATTTCGTACTAAAATTTCCATGTGGATGGATGAATGAGTGAATGTTTCAGCAAGGTCATAGGAAAAATAATGTTCTAAAATAAGAAAGATGTTTATGTGGGAGGGCATGTGACCATGTGGAATATATATGATTCAAAAGAAGATTTCACAAAAGTTAAGAGAGGAATTGCAAGTTACACATTTACAATTTAAAAATGTGTAAATTTTAAGAGGGGTATAAAAGTCTGATGGAATAGGTAGGAAGGGATTTCAATTGAAAAAATAACTTGTAAAAACACTTTTTCAAATTTACAACTTTTAAAATGTAGTCCTATCTCCCAATTCTACAAAACAACATGTAAAATAAAGGTAATGAAGAAGCACAATAGAAATATATGCCATAGAAACAAATTTGAAATGCAAGTTTTGGATATGATAATTGTAAAATTTAGGCCAATTTACAGATCCCACCACATAATCATCGACAACATAGAGAAGCCAACAAAGATAAATGACAAAGAAATGAAAGGAGAATGCAAATTTTCAACTTATAAATTATAAATAATTTTCCCATGCCCATGGATTTCAAAAGAGGATTCAATGTTCAAGAAACTTCTACCAAGTGACTTTAGTAGGATAAATGATAACCTAAGGATAATTGTGCAACATGCTAGAGTAACATTGGTTAGAAGTAGTAATGTAAATTAAAATTCATGTTTATGAAAGTGGAAGGCCTAAACATGAGTATGATCTAGACTTGACTCCTAAGCTTGCAACTACCATAGTTCTATCTGATGATTTTGGATAAAGTGCTCAAAATAGGACCTCTAATCTTGGATCTTCTATACCTAGTTGTGGAAGGGGAACAAGGCATGGGAGAGCATCAATTCCAATAGGTGGAGCTATATAGGTTAAATGTGGTAGTAATGAAATATGACCTTCAAAAGATTTCAGGCAGTCATGATTTCGTGATTTTGATGTTGTAATAGATATTGTTAATATAATTCAGCAATGGATGACACTAATGACCATTCAAGAATTCCTAAGGGTGGTAATGATGTAGCTAAAAAAGAGGAGTCTGAAAAATGAAGACAATGATTTTGAAAGAGATCATAAATATGTCAATCTAGAATATTTCTTGAAAACGCACCATATAGAGTCCTAGGTTAATAATGATAAAAATTCTAGTTCTAGAGGTGTATTGATGCATAGGACAATGCATCATGGGAACATGGTTCTACTATGCCCCTAAAACTAACTTTTCCATGTTAACCAGGCTATGTTGTAGGATCTATTGTCTTTTTGTCTAGGATAATTGATTAGGGACATGATAATAGAAGATCACACATAATGAAACCAAACAAGGGTTTTCTTCAATGAGGACATGAGCATGATAATGGTATTGTTACCAATCAATATGTCAGAAGAGGAAAAATAGATAGCTTTCAAAATGAAAAAATAAGGAATAGTATGGAAAGGGCATGGTTTTGAGAAATAAGACACACAATGGATGATGTTGAGAGAAATATCACTCCAAATGTAAGATGCATAAATATAGAGCAACATGTCATGGAAGATATGCATTTTGATTCAAGATCAGATAAACACAAGCACATAAACCTTCTTGTTCTCTTAACAACCACAAATTATCAGTGGCCATATCAATGATTAGAGACCCTCTAGTTTTTATAGATATTTCTAAACTAGGGCAAAATGGATCCAAGAAGAAGTCTCAAATGAAGGTCTATGGGAGATTTTGAAGGAGGATGCAATTTTGAATTTTTGAAAAAGTGTAATTTGAAAATTGTAATCCAATATCTTCCACCCACTAGTCAACATGCAGTCAAAAGTTAAAGTGGAATTTTTAATCCAATTAAAACTTTGCATTTTTACAAATTGCAAACTACACTTGAAGTTCCCAAGTGCATGGTGGAATGTTTTGGTAGAACTACGACTCCAAATTTCAAGTTACAAAATTACAAATTGAAAATGTGTTTTTAACCTTTAGATTTACACCAACTTACAAAATTGTAGTTGGGGTATGAAAAAGGAAAAAAAGGTTAAAATAATTCACTTAAGTATTATAAAGTTTGGTAGCATCCCTAAAAATTTAAAGGCAAAAGAGAAAATGATAAGACATGGGAAAGTTTGGCATTGACCATAAAACGTAAAAAGGTAAAATAAGATAAGTCTTGCCATTACCAAATATTTGGATTGTGTCAAATACCTCCATGGAAGAGGAATGCTGCAAGGTTTTTGAGAGCAAGGTGGGCCATTCCAAGCATATTTTCTAATTGGACATGAATCTTTTGTTGCAATCTAATGCCATCCTGACAAAGCAAGGGATGTTGTTTGGCTTGCATAAGGAGAAGGGAAGCTATCTACAAGCTTATAGCTATGTAAATGATTAGTTGAAGGAAATTGCAAGTGGTTACACAAGAATATAAATATTTTGTATTGCTCCAAAATGAATGTTCTCATTCAATCCCAAGTACAGTGGATATCAAACTAAGGAGACCAAGGGTTTGTTTAAAAATATTCATCATTACATGGATAGGTAGTTTCTTCAATGATTCCCTTGCAAGAGTAGGAAATTCTAGGCATGATAAAGGGCATCTTCCAACTGAAACATATTCCTAGAATATTTGGGGGAGAAATTTGTATTAAAAGAGGGATTGTCCTCTTTTCAGGGTTGTTTTTGGTTTTCTTATGTCTTAGGCTCTTTCAAAATTTTGGGATCCTTAATGTGTGTATTTTATCTCTTTTGTTAAAGTGGTTGTAGCTGTACAACCATTAGAAAGCTTTGAGAACATTTATATGTAATCCTTATTCAAGATAAAACTCACCAATCTTCTCCCCATGTTAGCATTCTAAAAAATGATGCATGTAAGGTTTGTTTGCAAGTTAATGTAAAATAGCCACAATTTTTGTTGTATCCTGTCATTGAAATGAAATATTGTGTTTTACATACTATGTTGATTGGGAATCTAGTTTTATGTTATAAATTCCTCTATGCATTGTGATTTGGAAATGTGTTT
Source organism: Torreya grandis (assembly GCA_037957365.1). NCBI lineage: Eukaryota > Viridiplantae > Streptophyta > Pinopsida > Cupressales > Taxaceae > Torreya > Torreya grandis. The sequence continues at coordinate 1,530,970 of JARHVA010003644.1, forward strand.
TTGATAACTTTATAAGGGAATCCTAGGTTTATGGATTTGACAGGATAAAGTGTTTTAATCTCTACTTGTAGTGTATACTTTAGGGTTTTAAATATCATTTGAATATTTACATTATAGTGGCACTAATGGATGTAACTCATTCATGATAGTTTCCTTATCTTGTCTTTCAATCTTCTACATTTATTAAAAATGAATGATTGCAGGACTGTTGAAGGAATTCCTATTTTTTGAAAACCACCACATCACTCTTTCATATCTACCTAACTCATCTTACCTATCCTACCTTGCAAATAATACACCCTATTGACTATTTTAAGTGTTATTTTCCTGTAGATGCATACATATTGCATATTTCAAATGTGTTTATATTTTGTGATTTAAATCCTAACATTGAAATCTCCAATTTGTCCCTAAGTGTTCAAATTTCTTTTTTAAATGAAGGTTGCAGTCAAGTTTCCATTTGTCTTTAGTAGCTTGTGTCTAACTTAGACCATTTGCCCAACCCATGTGATAACTCTTCTTGAGTGAAATGTGTAAATTTGGTTATGTCCTAGTCAAATTTGTTTTGTGTGCCAATAATCCCCATGGATATTGAACTGTAGTATTCCTCCATGTAGGAAAGTGATCCTCTAGGTCCTCTCACCTTGGTTCAAGCATAACAAGAAGTAGCAAGGAGCTAACCATACCCTCTATCAGTGTCTTCTAGTCTTTGTCTATGTTCAGTCCACCCTGATTCTAAACCCTTCCCTGACTATAATGACATAAATTTGGGTTTTTCTTCTTTGTTATGATGTTACCTAAGTGTGCAAGGTTGAGTGCAAGAGGTGTACAGTTAGGAACCAACACATGAAACCACAAGAGTAAGGTTAAGTTAAGACTTATGTAATGATACACAAAATAGTTTTGACAATTTACGATGATCCTTTTCAAGTGCATGTGTGGGAATTATCTTTAATAAATATTGTTCATAGAAGTTGAGCTCTATAGGGAATCCAAGTAGGAATTTATGAACTAAAATGTTTAGGCTTGTGTAATGAGCCACATGAGTCAAAGATTAGAAATGATATAATAAGATTGCCGCTGCATAATTACTTGGAGAGGTTTTTAAAGAGGATTAAAGTTAGATATAATTAATTTTGTTAAATTTTTAGTTGTGCTTAAGAATTCACATGAAAAAAATTGAAACATAAGCACCAATAGTCATTGGGTTGAGTCCATAAAAAACTCAACTCTAGATTTTAGGTAAAATTCATTTTGTTTTATTTATTTATTTTTGACATAACCCTAGTGGCATAGAATGATTACATTAAAAAATAAATCAATAAGAAGAAACATATTATTTAGGTAGGCACAATTTTAAGAGAAAAAGTATGAGGGATATTTGAATTATATTATTTTTTAATTGTATCCATGACAACAATCTTCTTTTTAAATTCATTTGATAGTAAGACATAATTTTAAGGAAATAATTATCAGGTATATATATTTTATATTATTTTTCCATTATGGCCATGGAAATGGTCTTCTCTAAAAATATTTATTCCCTAGTTTCTTAATGTTATCCTAGTAAATTTTAAAGTGGAACTGGAATAGTTGTATAGTGTGATGCTCTTTAAAACAATGTTTAACAGAAAAAATCATGTTGAGGATGATTTCACATGGATGAGTGACCTTGAATTTTTCTGGTATATTTTAATTTTATATTTGAAATTAAGTATATTTTTCAATTTTATATTTTATTGAATAATAGAGTTTCTAATTGGTCGAAAGAAATCATAGTGATGCCATCCCTTTGCTATCAATGATGTTGAAGTTGAAGACCAACCTTGAACCACTAGTGTTTTATTACTTAAGTAGAATCCCCTTTTTAATAACTCTTCCCTTTATAGCGTAGGAGTTTTTATAAGGATTTAAATTTATAATTACAATTTGTGTCACTATTTTCATGCATTGATATTTATGCATCATCAATAGCAATATTTTTTCACTGTTGTCCAATTTTCAAAATCTGAATTGGTATATAGTTGCAGAGGGGATTTTTTTATATTTTGGTGTGGACAATTTAGCATAGACCCAAAAATTTAATAATATTATTCATATTAAGTGTAATCAACACATGAAAATTGAATTTGAAATTATAATAACATAATGGTTACTATCTTGAATAATTGAAGTGTATTCTATTTTGTATTATTTATATGTTTGAATTATTTTGCATTTGACATTTGCATGTAAAATTCAACAATGTTAAAATATACTCTATATTAAATGAATTATTTTAAGTCTAGTAGATAGCAACAAGGAAGAATATTGTAGTATAACTTATAGCCCACTATCACACTCAATAAGATAATCACCACTAAATTTACATTTGGGAAGTATCTTGAACATTAAAATGTTTCACTTGGGTGTCCCTAGGTGTTGCACAAATAGGCTTAGGTATTTATTTTATGTGATTTAAAATCTAATATTAAGTGTTTTTTTCTTGTTATACATATAATCTGTTTATTTATTAGAGTACATTAAGATGAAAATAGGATATATAATTATTATATAATATAAACTATCATATTATATTATATAAATAAATATTATATTATACTAATATAATGTGTGTGTGTGTGTGTGTGTGTGTGAGAGAGAGAGAGAGAGAGAGAGAGAGAGAGAGAGAGAGAGAGAGAGAGAGAGAGAGAGAGAGAGAGACTATATAATAATATTATATAATGTACAAATAAAAGCTGATTTACGTTAGTATTTTGGTATAGGGTAACTAGAACAATGAGGTGAAATATACCAATTGCATTAATATATATGACATGTCACTAATCTATGCACATAGTAAAATACATTTTATATGAAATGTAATATTTAAAATCTAGTAAAAAATCACAAGAATATTATATTAGTGTGTTATTATATTATAACATTATATAATGTAAAAATAAAAGTTGATTTACTTTGGTAGTTTGGTATTAAGTAACCAAAACAGTGTGATGGAAGATACTAATTGCTTTAAGATATATGACATGTCATTGATCCATGTACATACTAAAATGTAGTCTATATGAAAAGAAACATTTTTATTATAGTGAAAAGTCATAAGTATAATTATTCTAGTATGAATAACATGCTATTAATTTTAAATGCCATTATACATAACAAACTACAATAATTTATAGACTTCATAAATTTTTTTAATACAATGATAAAACTTATTAGAATGTATAAGATAAGGGTTATTATATCCTTCACCATATTGGTCATATGCATTTTCATGAAGGAACATGTCCACTCTATCAAGCTTCATATGAGTTGCATGGATCTTATTCATAAAATTGAGCATGATGTAAACTTATTTGTTCTTAATAATATGTTATTGCTATAGATTCATTGATGTCAACCTAAAAATGTTTGTACATGTAATAGATAAATTTCATGAAAGAAATTGTATTTGACATACAAAATAAATGTGTGCATCTATTGTGGCAAGAAATTCAATATTGTTATTATTTATGCTTTTAATTGAAAGTGGAATTTTATTTTTATAACTTTTAGTATTGGAAAGGGGGGTTACACCAAAGCATGGATTGTATTGATTAGAAATCATAAAATGATTATTGCTCTCTATTGTAGATGTTTCAAATCACCTATAAATATTTATATTATTAAAGGAGTTAACAATTAAATTAGTGGATGTTGTATTTGATAGAGTAATCATCTCATAGTGAATCTCCATCGGGTTCATTCTGTAAAGAAAGAAAGAAAAAATGAAAAATCAAATATTATTATAAACACAAATGAAGTCTAGCATAAATTTGTAATTTTTAAAAATTTAAATAAACAACTATATTTTGATGCTTTTATTCATTAATGCTATGATAGGTTATCATTTTTATTGATTACCAACTCAATCCCGTTCCACTATTCTAATGTGTTCAGTATCAAAGTATCCTACCAATAATTTCTACCAAGGTGAAGTTAATTTTGGAGTCATGAACTGTGAAGTTGGAGAATTTACTATAAAGTCTTCAGCAACATTCATCCTATTAAAAGGTATTTACAGTTATTCATACCACGTTTATATTCTATGCATGCTTTTGATTCTATGTTATGTTTACTCTATTTGGCAATATTGTTGGTATGCACTCCAAAGTTGATGCAAGGAATTTAAACATCTTAGCATTTGATAACATGTTAACATTGATTTTGATTACCTTGTCTATAATTAATTTTAAGTATAGTAGTTCATTTTATGTTGTAATTGTCTTATCCAAAAAATCTACTAATCTTATATATATAATATTTATATTAAAAATTATAGTTATATGTTCATTTCAATATGATTCTGTAAAGCATTTTTAACAAACCTATTGTGTGCACTTCCTACAAATAGTGCTTGTTACTTGTGTAAAAATCTACATTATACCAAGGCATTTATAAGTACAACATCATGAAATAAGAAACTACTTTCAATTATGATTTAAGGATGTCCAAGCCATATTCCAAATATTCCATTTTGGCACATGATAATTATGGTGGATGAAACCAAATTTAGTTTACAGGTTTTTTCTATCAATTTATTTTCTGTATCTGCACATTTGAATTTTATATACGTATCCACCAAGACACTTTCACCTACAACATATAATGAAAGCATTATTTTGATGAAATGGTAAAAGCTTCCATGGGAGTATACTGGGAAAGGTTTTAGACTATGTTTACACCTGTCATTTGCATTTTATTAAAATTTAATTAAATTCTTTTCAACAAACCAACTTTTTTGTAGGTGGTTATAGACATATTATTTATTTATTAGCTGGTAAATTTGCTTAATGAATGGTTGATAACTTTTTGACTATTTTATGGATGAGATGAACCATGATCAACATGACTGAAAACCATTAATAGTGAATCTTTATTTTACACTTCAATTGACTTGTATAAACTAACTAATCGCAAGTGCCAATCTATATAGTGAATCTATGGATACAAGTAAATTTATCTAGAAAATATGTTGGTAAAGGTTTTGGACTCTATGTTTATGCCTACCATTTATATTTTTTAAATTTAATAAATCCTTTTCAAGAAACCCATTTTTTTGGTACATGGTTACAAATATATTATTTATTTATTAGCTGGTAAAGTTGCTTAATGAATGGTTGACAATGTGTTAACTATGTTATGGATGGGATAAACATAATGCTTCATCAAAATATAATATGTTTTTTGTTTTTATTTAAATTGAATTTTATATTTCTATGATGCTTAATGACTTTTGGTTTCTTTGATTTTCTCATGAGTCTAGGTACATCAAGATATAAAGTTTTTTGGTTTAATAGTCTAAGGCTTCAAACAATTTTCTCAGTCAGTCAACCTTTCTAAAGATATTAAAGATTTATTCATCATCTAAGAATATGAAAATTAAATATACATGTATTTTGGAAGTCTTGTTCATGAAAATAAATAAATTAAAAAATTATCTTTTTAAAGTCTTAGAAAAGGTCTCTCTAGATGTTTTTGGGTTAAGTTAAAGAAATTTTTTTATCAATGTCAAAATAACAGTTTCCATTTTTGTAAATCCTAAACAATTATAATAATAATATAATTTGTCTATCATCTATAGAAACCTATTGGTGTAAATATTTAAAAATGTCCCTATGTGTCTATTATATATTAAAAATTATACAATTTTAATTTGTTTGCATACTTATCAATTATTGGTCGAATTCAAGTATTATTGGTGCATTTGCAATCTGTCATTGTATCTCCATTTTTATCTCCCCATTTCTCTTTATCTATCTATAATTGAAAAAATATATTAGTAATCATATATATATAATATATACAAAAAGACATAAGGATGATAAAATTAAACACAAACTAGAATATAATTGTATCTACATTAATATATAACATTATATAAATTATATTCTATTTTTTATTTCCATTATTATATATATTTATAATTATAATATACAATGAATATCTTATAATATCTTAAAATATTATAGTATGAATAATAACTTATTATTTTAAAATATAAGTAAAGGTGGCTTTTCTTAGAATAGTGTAAAGTAGAACATCAATTTATTTTATGAAAATTTTTTGAATTTTTTTTCAATTCATTTATAAATAATGATAGTGATGAATTTTAATATCATTCTAATTAATTTTATGTGTAATTTAATTTTAATGTTATTTTTATCTTTCTATATCATATTCTTTTAGCTTTTAAAGAATGTTGGTTCATGACTTGTTGTTTGTGAAAATGTTATTAATTTATTTCTTCATTATTTTAAATATTTTGTTAAATGAATCTCACAAAAATAATTAGAATATATAAATAACTGTTAGAACCAACATTTCCCTCTAAAAGATATTTATAAATGACAAGACATTTATACAATTTTCTTATTTATTATACATTTCATGTTTAATACTAGTTATCTTTTTATTCAATTTGACATTTTAAATTTAATTAAATATAATTATGTTTAAAGATAAACCTTTTTGGTTTAGTTACCAAATACACTCTAACATTGATCTTTGTGTTTTTTAAGTTAGTTTCTAAATTGTTACTGAAATAATTAATGGTATCGCATATGCACATTTAACATTGATCAATGATTTACATATTCTATATCATGCTATATATTATATCACATCAAAATAAATAGATATGAACATTCATATCATTGAGAAAAATATTAGGATATTTGTCTAACTCGATTTAATTACTTACAAGTACTTTAATTGATATCAAAAGTTGGGATTTGTGGAAGGATTTCAAATCTTGTGACATTCTCCCAACACATCCTTAGTTGGATATTAGACTATGTAAACAAGAAGTTTTTTAAGTAACTCCCACCAATGTATCATAATATCTAATCTAAAATCTTAATCTTTAGAGATAGGTAACACCCAACTATTTTATTGAATTACTTATCCATATTCTAAATTTTTTGACATGTACATGCCTAATGTAAGTTCCTGTCGAAACATGAAACCAATGTCTTTGGTAGGACAATTATGTAATTTTATTATTTTTCATACATTGAATGTTTAAAAATAGTAATTATAAAAAAATAGGGAGTTAAAAAGAATCTTAAGTTTCATAGGGAGTTACAAACATCTACTATCCCATATGTAAAATGATCAAATTATAATTTTATTACATAAAGACTTAAAGAACGGATGTCTAAGATGTTTTGGAATCATTGTTAATGGGTATATAAGGTTGACGATTCACTAAATATGTCATTTTTTGTTAGTATTTATAGGTCTATCATATTTATTCTTGTCATGGTAAAATATTTGAAAAAAATGAGGTTGGTCAGTTGCACAGTCAATATCAAGGGTCCTCATGTACTCTCATGACATAAGATGGTGTGGGAAATAATCTAACTCCATTGTATAGTACTATCTAAGCTAACATGTTATTATTAGATTACCTTATATGTCATGAGGCTATTTGATTCTTAAATTAGCTTATATCTTTTAATCAGTTACAATTAAATTCATGCATTGTATTTAATTTTCATTATACTCATATTTTTATTTTATATTTTAACAGTGTGATAATAGGAACCAAAAAAGTGCAATTATACCAAAAGAGACACCAACATGGTTTTTGTCTATTAAAAAAATATATAATGAAGAAGTATTCAATAGAAAACAATTTTTCATTCACATCATCCTTCACATAATACCAAAACTTTTCATCCTGGATATAAAACAAACCTGATGGAGCACTTTTCTATTGTAGATCCTTGTACAATTTTTTTCGGTGATTAAAAATAACATAACATACTCTAGAGGATTTTATCTCATTTATGATATTGTTAGACATGCAATAAAATATGAGCATGGACATATATTAATCTATAATGCAATATATGTTCCCACTTGCAAGTTCAAATTACATTGCCTGAACAAAGTAAATAATATTCACAATGTTAAACAATTTAAATCAGTTTAATATTTTCTTTTTTGAATTTTATATGTAAAGAATGATGTGACTTATCATTATAGTGTATCAAGGTTAGGTTTGTTTTAATCACAAACATCATTTTTGATAGATTTTATTTAAGATATCTCCATTGTATAGAATATAGAGAATAAAATGAGGTTGACAATAATATACTAATTGAAACCGAAAATTATAATATCAAATAATAAATACTAAAAATTGGAAAAGTTACTACAAGGTTCTTCATTGATACCATGAGTTATAATTATTAGAGATATTGTAATCCCTAAAATGATATCCCAACTTAGACCCAATTATATGTTATAACTTATATGCACAAAGTTTTCAACAAAAGTTAACTAGGGACCCTCTCATTGTATAGTGCTATCTTGGCTAACATCCTATTCTTAAAAGCTAAATATATACAACATACAAATCATAGTTGTTTACTTTAATTTAAATATTTTTTTAATTTATATTAGACTTCATTTCTGTTCATAACAATATTTGATTTTGATTTTTTTTCTTTTTCTCTTTATAGCATGAACCCAATATAAAATCACTATGAGCTGATGTAAGAGCCATTGTTCAACTAACATCAACAATGGCCCTTACAATGACACACCTCCCACATAAAAAAAAATTACACCACCTTTATGTCCTTATTTAAAGTGTTAAAAATAATACCTTTGTTAAGTTTATGTTTTGGAATGTTGGGGCCTAAACAATATGCTTAATTTCAAAATCCTTCCATATAAATATATCTTAATTTTCTCTTCCTTCACTCCCTCATATCTCTCTTATTTGAACTGACATATTACATAGTTGCTTTCTCTAGTCCTCTAATTTTCTCAGGTTGGGGGATTATTTGTTATTACCAGTTAATGTTTTGATCATCTAAAGGAACTCACATCGATCAATCTGCCTACATTTGGGACATTTGTGTTGGATTTTAGTTTCTTTTTTTGCTAGTTTTGTTTATCTTATGTTTTCATGTTTTTTAATGTGTGTTTTCTTTTGTTGTTGTGTTATAGGTTTTATTCCAATTAAAAATAATGAAGGATGATTTTGGATCTCCTTACTCTCTTAGTATAAATAAAAACCTCCCTCTACAAAAGCAATTCACAATTATAACATACAATGTGTGTACTTACTTACTCTTTACATTGAATTTTAGTGATTTTTTATTGGCACTTGACATCATGTTTGACTTGTCATTACATGGGAGACATATATATTGTACACATGGATTCAATGGATGTTGATGTGGCTAACTATCTAGTAAAGGAAAGTGATATTAAAAAGAATATAACTAATGATACACCCCATATGGAAGTATATAAGAGAGAAATTGCATTTAAGGATACCTATAACTCCACACTTCTGAGATTTAGTAGAAAATAATCTACTACACAATCCATTTTATCTAAAGCTACTACACCTAAACCTAGGACCAAATCCAACAAATTACCCAACTATTGTATATAATAAAGTGCTTTTTAGAACCTTATGTATTATTAATATTGTTTTTTTTAAGACACAATATTTAATTTGGGATCAAATAAATCATGCACTCATTGGCTATAGGGGTTAGGGCTAGGCCCATGAAGATTGGGTTTAGGTTCCAAAGTAATTCCCTATCTTTAATTTCAAGTTTTGAAAAAATATTTTTGAATGCATTTTATAGTGTTGGAAGATCGACTATTTCATTGAGAATATTTAAGTTAGTCCTAAAATTTACTGTCATCCTTATTAAAAATTGATCCACCTTTTAGGTGTTTATAGAATTTGAAGGTTTGAAATATTAAAATTTTCTTATGGGTCTGAACTCAAGTTTTGACATTGTAGCTATCTATATCTTTGAAGTTGTCAATTATCTTATGGGATTGGATTCAAGTTTAACCATTGTAATTATCTTTGTATCTTTGAAAATTTCAATCCATATATTATCTTTGGGTTCAAGATTTGGATTTTGGGTTCCTTATTTGCATGTTTGATTTTCATTTCAAAGTTAATCAAGATTTTACAACTTTATCCCCAAATTAAGTTGATGGTTTAGGTTTTTTATTTTGTCTACTACAATCAAAAATATCATGTGACATTGAAAAGGTTTTGGAGTTTTGAACGATTCAATTCCACTATATTTAGGTTTCATGTTAGATGATTAGGTGTATAATTTTAAATTCTCTTTTTAACATTATGATATCCCTTCGATGGGTTAGGGATGGATTTTTTTTTGTTTGAAATTTGATGTATATGTTTGGAGTTTTATAATTATCCAATTTTAATTCACTTTTATGTGGTTTTTTAAATACTTATGAGAGACCACTGAATGCCCCTAAACTTGTTGATGATTTTCATTTGAATCTTCTTGATTGAAGTATCAAAAATATTTTATCTATTGCACTTAGAAATACAATCTTCATATGGGATGAAATTAGGAGCACTACTTCTGAGTTATTGAGTGTGGGTAATGAAATTGGTCCCATAGTCAGAGTTAATTAGACTCCTAATGGAAAAAATATTGTTTCTAGGTTAACTAGTTTTGATGTGCATATATACGACACTACATCTGATAGAAAATAAAGTAAAATACAACATATTCATGTTGGGTTGACCAATATTAATGTTTCCATTTTATTTATTTATTTATTTTATTTGATCTTATGTACTAAGAAGTGATTTTACAACAAATGTAGTTAAGATCCTTGAAATGTCATCATGTCCATGTAGCCTCCCTTGTATGAAATCATAATATGCTTACATCTAGTGATCTAAATGGTTAAAAACTTAATCATGATGTTTGTATTTGTAACTCTACTATTCAAATATATATAGATTATGAGGATGAAGTTTGTGGATTGAAATAGTCTCAATTGAAGCAAAGATTTACATGAGGAGGAAATCACAATTTAATTCATATATGGGATATGAACATGTCATTCTCTACTTGATATATATACATATTAGATGAACATTGTGTTATAGTTAAATATTTGACATGGTGGCCTTTCCAAATCACTCTTTTCACATCTGGTGGTGGTAGTTTACATCACTGCATCAAGTCTACAATACTCTTATAGGAGCATGCCTAAATACCATTGACACCAACTCTCATTTTATGAATTGTTTTGGAATAAGTGATCTTGAGTTCACACAGGCATGAATAAAACCAATTGACCTTATAGAATTACCCATTTATGGAAAATATTGTAGACTTTGTAGGTCATAATTCTAGAGTGTTATATATGGCACAATTATGCATGCTATTGATATATGAAAATAATTATGAATGTTTGTCTACCTTATTAGTTCAAGTTAACATACTTTTTATTTTTTATTTTTAGAGTCTAGAAGGGTATATTGTTGCATTAGCTATAGAAGATGAGACACTAAGGTTTTGGAAAGTATTTGGAACTCCCTGATACCTCAAATTTGAAAAAAAAGAAAGAGGAAATAGGTGCCTTCAATAAGTATCTTATGTAAATCCACTAGCAGTCACTTGATTCTTGGAATAAGTAGGCTTACACTCTAGGTGATTTTATATTCTCTTCCTATGTTTTATGTGGTTTTATTGTATAAATAATTGTGTTTGACATTGCAATAGTAATTATGGGTGTCATTCAACTAGTGCTCATTGGTTCAAGTTATTCAATTTCATCACTATCCAAATTAATCCGAACACTCACTGCATTTTTTATTATTATAATTTAGACAGGTATACTATTGGACCAATTTCATAAATTGAAACACTTGGGTTTTTGATTTTTTTTGAAATTTTTGACACCTTAAATAGGATGAAAAGTAAATAGTTAGTGGGCCACCTTTATAAAGTATCTTTCTTAGATTTCATATGAAGTAACTTTGTTTCATGGAGAAGGAGGCCAATACGCTAGGTGATTAGATATATTTTTTTTCATTTTATGTAATTTTGTTATATTTATTTGGATAAGAATGTTATGCACTATGGTAGTAGTGGTAGGTGTAATTCATGTAACTCAAATATGTTCACATTTTAGGTTATTTCATCACTTTTCCATTGAACATTGAATTTATCTAATGTTTTGTGAAATTCATGGAATGATATTAATGTTTTAATCATTGCATTATCTTCACATTTTTATTATGATAATACATTTGTTTTTTAAGTTCATTAATAATTATTTACAATTATTTTCTAGTAAAAATTATTTTTAGATAAAATTATGTGCTAAAACATTTATCAACATTTTGGATCATACCATGTGATCCATCATTACAAAAACTCATCATAATTTTTCATGATGATGGATCATGGTTTGTGATCTAAAATGTCCATAAACATTTGGTATATAGTTTATCCAAAAACAATCTTAATCATTTCATGGATAATGAAAACATAAAAACTCTGAGCTCTTTTGTAGTTTAATATGTTGGCTTGGCTCTATAACTATGCATATGATGATGAATTTTTATTTAGTACATTTAAAAGTCTTGGTAGGTATTCATGACTTATCAATATGATATTACATAACTAGGGATGTATCTTGAGTAGCCAAATACCAAGAAAGGTGCATTTTTCATATCCTAAGATAACTTTGATGCATCTTCCATGAGTGCTCATAGGAGTATGAATGTGAGTATATAACCATCTCTTAGGTGAGCAGAGAAACAATTTGTGAAAATATGGCAACATTTTCTCCCACAGGCTTTGGTTTTATTTCCATTGAATGTCTATGTGACTTTGAAAGTTAGAGCATCATCTCTCATGTGAGGAAATAAATATTTTTTGTTGAGAATAAATGACATCTTTCAAAATAAAGAATAAGTTTTTTGTATTCTTCATATGTTATAAACAAGTTTTTTGTTGCATTGTTTTTTGGGAGGTCTTTCATAAAAAATGACATGTTTTTTTTAACTATTTGATTTGTTATTCATGAATCTTTGTAGGTTCAAATTTTTAGGTTGGTGCCTCCTATATTTTCCTTGCCATTATAAATTCCACCCATTGTTGAGGAATTTCTCAACATTAGAATATTTCCATTCTTGAATTTTGTTAAATCACATCTTTTAGTTTTTTAATCTTAAATTGCAATTATAGTGCATTGCATTTATTATGATGGCTAGCCTAGTTTTGAAAATAACCCTCTATTATGGTTAAATATGAGAAATTTTGAAATCCATACTTTTTTTAATTAATAAGTTGATGCTTCTGGCCTCAAGTATTTGCAAGTAGTAAACATAAAAATATTGACATTTTCAATGTTAGTAATTTTTTATTCATTTATAAGGATTTAGGGACAAGTGTACTTGAAAATCAGAGTGTCAGCTTTGAAATAAAAAGAAGAATCAATTTGATCAGACCCATCACACTTACATGTACATTGCATGATTTTTTTCTCTCTTTCCTCCAATATGGTTAGGGTAGTTTAAATCCATGAGATGGTTAATTTATTAACATTAATGTTGAAGTTTGTGTTTACATACTCCAATATATGCAATTGTTGATGAATTATTTATATATGCAATCAACGTTATTCAACAAATATGTTAAAGATTTGATTTGAGAAAGTAAAAAAACTTATCTAAAGAAAGAATCAAAATAATGTTAAAAATATTTTGGATAGGGGGGCTTCTGTAGAAGATGTAACAAGCACAATTAATTATTTTTCTTCTTTCACAAGAAATGCAAAACAAAAATGGTGTTAACTACTTTGCCAAAAATTATTTTGATTTTTTCTTTGTTACTACTATACAAAGCTTCCTATCATGGTATAACTTGAAAGTTAAAGTTAAATTTTTTTACAAAACATTATAGATGATTGAAGGACCAAATGGAAGTGGAATCAAACCTAGATTTTTTGTTTATTTGAATGTTTTAGGAAAGTCATAAGATTTCTTTACAAGTAGTGATATTACAGTAGCAGTATTGTTAGTCCAAGTCATGATATTGTGGGTTAGCCATTAGTGGTTAGGGGTTTTAGTAGGTTTTTAGGAACGACAATACCATGACTCTGATAATAGTGGGATTGTCTTGATGGTAGTGATATTGATGATTTTAGTGGTGGTATTATGATTCTTATTAAGAATCTTGCATTTTTGAGATCTATTACACTGACTTTGCACTTATATGTAGGGGTGTTGTTTGCTATGTGTAGGAAAAGGAAGTATTTTATCCACAAGGCAAGCTATTTAAACATCTCAAGCAATCTCACCACTCTAAAAATAGCGGTATTACCCTACTATTAGTGATAATGTAGATTCTAGTAGCGGTATTATTAAAATTAGTAGCTAGGTTCACCTCATCTTATGTTTTTGGTTAGTCTATGCTTTTGTAGGTTATTTTTCCCTTTTTATGTTGAAACTATGTGCCAGATATAAGGAGACATTATCTTGAAATACTAAAAATAATGGTATTGCCCTATTATTAGCGATAATGTAGATTCTAGTAGTGATATTATTAAAATTAGTAGTTAAGTTCACCTCATCTTATGTTTTTGGTTAGTCTATGTTTTTGTAGCTTGTTTTACCATTTTTATGTTAAAACTACTTGGAATAGAGGGAAGGTCTTGCATAAATTGGACAACCCCATGACTCTTTGAATAGTGGTTTTACCCTGTAAGTAGTGGGAATGTTACTCCTAGTAGCAATATTATCAAATTATCAAGAACTGGTAAGACTCCTCTCTTGTCATCTTTAGTTCCCTATCATACTACATCTAGGCTCTATTTAATAGGAAATGAAAGATCTAAGGTCTGTAAGTCTCCAAAGTATTACCTTTTTATCAACAACTTTGCTTACAAACATTCCCTACCATAGTTTTTTTACTATAACTTTGATATCTGAAGGTTCACTTATAGTGGATATTCTATCTTGCAAGGTTTTATTACACACAAGAGAAGCTATTTAAATTTCATCTTGGTGATCTATTCATATCTTGAAATACTACTACTTTTATACTTGTGGGATTTCCCTGTGAATAGCGAGATTAATACTCAGAGTCATGATATTGAAAATTAGCACATTTAGGGTCATTTTTAGGTGCTTGTAGTAGTTTGGACATCATTGATTGTATTAAAAACAAGGCCTTGTAATTATTTCATACTTCCATAGACATTTTTAGATTGTTATTAGTTTTGGGACAAACTTAAGTAGTTAATCTAAGTCTTACAATATCTCTATTTGTAGTTGTTTCTTAGTAGCAAGTTTGCTAGTCTGACTAGCAGTATTGTCTAACCATGATGGTAACCATAACATTTAGCAGACAATCCTACCATTAGCTTCTTGTAGTATTGTATTCTACTAGTGGGATTGTGCATTCTGGTTATGGGATTGCCCTGTGTACTCATGGGATTGTAGATCTAAAATAAGTAATATTTTATTGCAATATTTCAAGAAATTTTGTGCACACCTATTAGATATATAACCTTTGTGTTTGTAGGGAGGGGTGCCATTTTGATTAGTTTGCTTGACATTTTATCATAGTTGTTAAATGGTTGGGATTAGATAAATCATTGTCTTCTTTACTATTATATGTAAATAGTTGATAGTTGTGTATGTGTCCTTTGCTTGTACATAATATCTCATATCATGTGAAGCTCACATAGGTAATTATAATAATTAATTAATTGTATCATGCACTTGCTTGTTTGTTTGAGCCCTCCCTTAAGATAACACGTGATGTGGATTTCATCACCATGCACACATCTTAGTCTTGAGGGGTTAATGTCATGGATTTCACCACCATGTACTAGCCACACTCTATGTTTTAGTGGAGTATAGAAATTAGGAGATATATCTTTATGGCCTAAGCAAAATTCCCCATAAAGGGTTCCATAGAGTGAGGTATGATTAAGTCCATATACTCAGGGTAGTCAAATAGTCTCCTATATGGACTCAGGCCGTAACATACCATCATGTATATCAGGGACTCCCCTAGAGCCTTGTGTAAACCTTAAAGTATGGGACTATGGCCATAACAAATGTTCCACTACTAGCGTTAGTATCAATACCCAAGTAATCATCAAGGGCAAACAAGGTCAAGAGGGTTTGATCAATTCCATAATGGGTCAATTGCCTACAACCTCACTTGTGTAGCTATTAGATGGTGTAGACATCACATTACACTCCCATACAATTTACTAATTAGGGATGTACTTGTGCATGATTATTTATGTGTTGTGAGAATACCCATTTTGTTTGATAGATGATTTAGCCATACCCTTAATTTTTATGTGCATACTTTAGAAAGCTACATAAGATCATTCCTCTCCATTCATCATCATCATCATCATCATCATCATCATCATCATCATCTCATACACTTTCTCCAGTATACATAGTGACATTCATAGTAATCATTCCATACCATTCCATAGACTCCTTTTGTATATATCCATCCTTAATCACCTTATGCTTTTGACTCATTTATTCTTCCATAACCCCTTCTCTATCTCATTATTGCCATTCATCCACCCCCCATAGGCCTCTTTTTTCCTATAAGTCCCATTCATCCATATTTTATTTAGGCATTACATCACACTTTTCCACGTGCTTCCATATCCATCCCATAGCACCTAGATCTCCATACCTCATTCGATTATTGACCATTCCTACACATTATCCATCTTATATCTGTCTTTATCCATCTCATATAAATCCATAAATTTTTCATCTCATATCCGTAATATCTACATAATTCATCTCATATTTATCCCCATTTCATCTTTCACATACTACCTCCATTTTGTCTATTTCATATTTTTACCTATCTCAATCATACCTTATCCAACTCATATCCTTGTATATCTAATCACATAATACTATCCATACCCACCCACTTATCCTTTTTAGTTTTGCTTTGTCCTTCACTATATTAACTAATCCATACATATCATATTTACCCACATCACAATCTCATCCCTCACATTTTCATAGACTAATCCATTTTCTCTTTTCTATGTCATATCTACCTTCAATTTTTATAACCCATCTTGTCTCATCTCAATCATCCATTTCATGCATTTATTATATAATCACAACCTCACTTGCTCTTTTCCTTCACCTCTATAATCTATCTATTAAGTATCCTTCCATCCTTATGATATCCCATTTTGCCTAGGCTACTTATCCCTATCCCACCACCAATTATAGTTTCTCCCACTTATCCCCTCCATTGTATCTATATAAGTCTCCCTTTCATAACTAGATAGCCACCCCATCCATATCACAATAATTTATCACATTATACATCCTAACTTCATTCATACCACCCACAAAGTCCATCTTCTTTAATCGTCACCATATAATTCTCTTATAAATATTGTCATTCTCCCATAATCCATCTCCCATTGCCAACTCCTTCTACCCTCACATCATTCCATTTATATAAACTCACCCACATATAGACCCTTCCCCATTCCATCCTTGTATCATCACATCTTCTTATAATTATTCCATACATATAGTCCATATTTCATACACCATAATCACATCCCCCATATTTAATATCTACTTATATCCACCATTTCAACATTAATCATCCCTCATCCATTTTTTTCCATCTTACATATTCATTTGATTGAGTTCACTCACATAATCCATTTTCCTAAAATAATTTAATCCACTCCATTTGTCCATATATCATACTAATTTGTCCATAAAAAAGGTTTATCTTCTATAGAATTTTCAAATTCTTCTTCTTTGTCTCATTCCATCCTCATTTGATTACCAATCCATAGAGTCCATCCATAAGTACATACCACACATTCCAATCCCCTTTTGTATATATCCATCATCATATCATCTCTCCTATTCACCTATCTTGAATGTTAGCTCTCATGTAATCTTTTCCATCACATTTAATATATCATCATCTACTCCCCCTCATCATCCTTTAAAATATTATTTGTTGACAAAAGATGAAACTATTGGTGGTCACCCATTTCACACACATCATTAGTCATCCTTAGCACAACTCAAAATTCTTATTAAACATCACCTTATAAGATATCAAGATAACACCCATCACTATATTTTATCCTTATTAGGTGTATTTATCCCCTAACACCCATAAACATGTCCAATTGGTAGGTGACAAAATTATTTGATCCCATCATCCTCTTTGGAATTCACCAGATTAGTCTCTTAAAAGATTTTTATTTCTTGATAATTTCTAGTCACCTCATCCATTAATATTCTAACCACTATTTGTTTAATATTTTGACCAAGACTTATATTTAAAAATTACTCAACCATACCTCATCATAGTTTATCCTCTTAACCTTTCACGATGGTCATCCAAACCCGAGCTCAACTCCACCTTGGACAAGGTTCTAATCAAGATAACAATACTAGGGGGCAAGTCATGGACCCAAATTAGGAATATGAGGATTTTCATAGTGATATCCCTACACCTTGGGCATAAAATGAGAGAAACAACCTCCTCAATAATGATGATGTTCTTCATCTCATCAACTGATAATTTTATGAAAACTATGATGAAGTACTAGCTTGAACTATAGAAATTGGGGGCACCTTACCACCAAATTTTGACCACACCCTTTTGATTAATATTATTCACCCATCAAAATATCCATGACAACATACTCATCAAGAAATAAAATTGGACCATGGATTTTTAGATGAAAAAGAACAACAACCACCTCTTTCCAACTACCATGCTGAGGCTAATAGGAGATAAGATACCATTGAAGACCACTTAGATCAACTTACACAATAAATTAATCTCCTCCATAATCAATGCCCACTATCACCATAACATAACAACACCAAGACCTCTAATAACACTCAAAACCATAATAATGCTAAAAAAAACACTAATAACCTCAGTCATACCAATCATACCATTGATAGCAACCACCATACCCAAATTCCACAAGGAACTCATAATCAAGCCATCAATC
The DNA here is from genome assembly GCA_037957365.1 of Torreya grandis. Classification (NCBI taxonomy): domain Eukaryota; kingdom Viridiplantae; phylum Streptophyta; class Pinopsida; order Cupressales; family Taxaceae; genus Torreya; species Torreya grandis. Next base: position 1,549,843 of record JARHVA010003644.1, read on the forward strand.
CTCTTAGGGATCCTATCTTCACCCAAGAATGGAAGACAATTAAATAAAACCTCCAATAGGTGGATCCTTGGTCTTAATACCTCAAGTATAGATTTGAGGATTTTTGTTCATCACCCTTAGACATCAGCATTCTACAGATCCCTTTTCCCTCACATTTTGGGGTCTCAAAATTTGAGAAATATCAGGGAAAGGGGGATGTAAGGGATCATGTATAGGAATTTTACGTCACCTACCATGAAGTAGCATATGAAGATGCTTATTTATTAAGGTTATTCCCTAAGAGTCTAATAAGAGCATCATTATAATGTTTCATACATCTATCGAAGGGGTCAATTTCAAGTTTTGGATAATTAACTAAGTAGTTTGTTAGGCATTTCTCTTTTAACATAAAACATCACATATCTATTATTGACCTCTATAACATAAAATAAAGGAATGGGGAAATCCTTGTCTATTTCTTGCAATGATGGTGAGGATTAGCAAGCTAATTGAGATGTAGTGCCCCTGAAAAAGAGTTAGTCAAGATATTTGTTGATAACCTCAATACAGAATTAAAATATCATCTAAAGTTACAGTGTGCTAAGACCTTTGATGAGATTATAAAAAATGGCATGAAAATTAAAAAAACCCTCATACAGAAAAGAACCATCTCATAATGATCACACACTAAATATAGAGAAATCATTTTCAAATAATCCCAAGGTATTTAACAAGAACAAGAATTTTGTAGGTGATGGGGTGACAGACTCAAAACAACAAGCACAACATGTCCAAAACATCTAAAGAAAAGGGCCTCCACAACATCCTCATGTCTCTTCTATCCAAGTCCCTCATGGCAAACTAAGGCCCTACATAGGCAAGAGCCCTCTTACAAGCCTAGGGATACCATTAGAAACTATCTTAGAATAATTGGTTGCCACTAACATGATTACTTTACCATAAATATAGCCCATGGATAATCACCAACCTAAGCCAGAGTGGTATCATGATGACGAATACTATAAATTCCATAGATTAAAGGACATGACATTGAGAATTATATGCAATTAGAGTATGTCCAAGACTTGATCGAAAAGGGGGACATAGAGTTGGAAGGAGAGCTCACTCCAATTCAATCAAGAAATAGACAACTAGGTATCTACAAGGATCCTCTTCCAAAACATGATCAAAGAAATTAAAGGCCACAACAAGACCAAGGTTAAGCATCCTCATCCAATTGCACTGATTACCATAGTGTCCCCTACCATTACATTAATACCATCAAAATATGAAAAATCCCCACTTTAATTATCCCTCATCTCCTATTTTCAAAATTAACCTAACCATAATTGATTGTATTATCACCACTCGACACAATAAAATATTTATTCCAATAGCACTATCCCAATAGCCTTCCATTTCCTCTATTACATCAAGGGGGGACATTTATAACAAAAATACAAGTGAATTAGATAAATTTTATGACATTATTCAATAGCTAGAAAAGACCCCTACTCAAATTTCCCTTATGGAGCTCCTCAAAGCATCCACTTTACATAGGTAACTACCAAACCAAGTACTCAATGATATCAAAGTTCCTAGTAACCTTGAAAAAAACTAGTTTCAAGCATAATAGTGCATCTATCCCCTCCTAAAAACTTAATTTTAGTGTTAGGGATATGCCACTGACTAGTCCTCACCATAATTACCCACTATACATTGAGGTTTCCATTACTCATCACCATTTCTCCCGCATCCTTATAGATAGAGGATCAACACTTAACTTATGTAATGTGGACTTATTAAAGAAGATGGGATATTATGAATAATCAATTGGGCCCACTCATATAATGATAAAAGCCTATGATGACAATGAGTGACCATTAGTAGGGTCTATTTACCTTTATATCATTGTGAGACCCATGGTTCATCAAACCTTGGTACATGTGGTTAATGTGGATCTAACATACAACATGCTTCTCATGAGGTCCTAGATCCATGAAATATAAGTCATCCCATCTACTCTTCATCAATGTTTAAAGTTCCCTCATTTAAGCATGAAAGTCACCATTCTTGGAGTTATTAATCATCATAGCTATCAAATGAATCAATCCATTCCTCCATTGTTATCTCAAGACACTGATAATTCTATCCTCAACCTTATGGTTGTAAAGTACATTTATCTTGACCAAATGGCATCCACATTTATCCCTACACTAGATCTTACCAAGTTAAAATTCACATCCTCTGACTGTGGCGAATATGAATATAAATCACTTTGAATTTTCCATCTTCTATTATCTCCCTAAAGCTATGGGTCCCTCGATATGAAGGAAAACAAACCCATCAAGTATCAATTTTGGCCTACAACTTTTGAAAGTGTAGGGTTTTTATCTGATGAATATATTGAAGATGGGGATGATTCCTAGCTTTTAATTGATGATGAAGTTTTCATTTCACCTAAGAAAAGTTACCCCAATGTCCATCACATAATGGAAAACATGAACTATAAAGGAAAAGGGCTAGGAAAAAAAGAACAAGGCTGACTGAAGCCTATTGATGTACAAGACAATTCATCTAACTTTATTCTAGGGTATAAACCATATGATGATGACCTGATCAATATCATTATGGATTCTATCCTTACTAATGAGAAAATTCTCAACAATGAAGATAGCGAGACATGCTCTATTTGTAGTCACTTCAAAGAGTTGGTTGACACTAACATTTTATTTGATACTTCTATATACACCATCAATGTATCCCTCCATTAACCTTACCTCATAGACTAGGATTCCAAACAGAAGTCTACTTTTGAAAATTTTCAAAATGATGAGGCCATTCTTGAATATATGAGGGCAAGAACTTTTATGCCATCTAGAGACTATAAGAAAGGATTTTCTATCAATTTGTGTACATTAGTATACTTTGAATAGAAATAATTATTGCATGATTAAGAAGATGATGAAAATTTAGAAAAAGAAGAAGATCTCTCCATAGATCTGGATGAAATCCCATTCCACCCATTCAATTAGAAGATTATCTAGATATCAATATTGAGTCATCAAAAATTGTTGCCTCTAACTTGCCAAAAATTAATTTCCCCCTTATCTACAAGATCAATCACCCTCACTCATTAGGGATGTAATATAATTAAATGTTGGAATAGAAGAAAAACCCAAGATAGTGAAATTGGGGGCATCTCTTACCCAATCAAAGTGAGAAATCCTTATTGGATTACTAAAGGAATTTATTAATGTCTTTGCATGAAGCTACATTGATATGCCAGGATTAGATCACTGATTAGTGGTCTACCACCTTATATTCCATCCTAATTCTAAACCCATCAAACAAAAATTATTAAGGATGTATCCAAAGGTGGTACTACTAGTCAAAGAAGAATTACAAAAATTCTTAGATGTAAGGTTTATTCACCCCATTGACTATTCTATATGGATATTCAACATTGTCCCTATCACAAAACATTAAGGCAAAATTTGTATATGCACTAACTTTTGGGACATCAATAATACATGCCCCAAGGATGATTTATCACATTTGAATATCGATATGATCATAGATTCCACTACTGGTTATGAGATGCTATCCCTCATGGATGGTTTCTCAAGATATATAAAAATTGCTCTTGGGGAGCAACATAAAATAACATTCATCACTCCATGGTGCACATTCTGCTACCAAGTCATGCCTTTTGGCCTAAAAAATGCAGGGAAAACTTACCAATGAGTAATGACTATTATTTTCCATGACATAATGCATGATATAGTGGAAGATTATGTTGATGATATCCTAAGGAAGTCTCACTTATGATCTGAGCATCTTGCAGTTCTTAGAAGATTTTTTGAGAAATTATTAGAATACAAGGTATAGTTGAACCCTAAAAAGTGTGTCTTTAGCATAAAACTCAAAAAATTTATAGCATTCATTTTTTCAAGAAGAGGTATTGAAGTGAATCTAAAAAATTTCAAGATATCACTAAAATGACACCTTCATAAACACTTAATCATCTTCATAGTCTTCAAGGCAAGCTTCAGGACATTGGGCGATTTATTTCTTAGCTCATCGATAAATGTCACTCATTTACTCACCTGATCAAGGGGAAATTTTCCATTGAAATGAAAAATTCCAAAAATATTTTGAAAGTCTTAAATAGTATTTGTAAAATCCACCTATTTTGTCTCCACTAGTTTTGAGAAAGTCATTGCTCTTGTATATTTCAGCTACACCATATGCCATTGGTGCCTTGTTAGCTTAGCATAATGATCAAGGAAAGGAATAAGCTATTTATTATCTCAATCATACATTGTTATCATATGAGCTAAATTATACACCAGTTAAAAAGGCATATTTAGCTGTGGTCTTTTCATCACAAAAACTCTGGCATTATTGTTCAATAATCAAGTGAAGCTAATTGCCAAGATAGATACCTTAAAGTATCTATTGTCCAAGTTATCATTAATAGGTCAAGTAGAAAAATGGATCATTAAATATATACATTATAAATCTATCAAATGATAGGTCATTATAGACCAAATGATAGAATCCCCATTAGAGTTGACTGAGGCAATTATCACTCCCTTCTCAGATGAGTCCATCATAAACACTTCATAGTTATAAAGATGGAATTATATTTTGATGGCTCGTTCACTACTTATGAGGCAGGGGTAGGAATCCTCTTGGTCACCCCTCAAAGTGATTTTTTCTTAAAACATTTCATCTTGCTTTCCCTTGTACAAATAATATTTTAGAATACAAAACCCTAATAACATGACTATATCTTGGTCTCTAATGGAACATCCAACATTTATAGGTATTTGGGGACTCATAATTAATTATCAAATAGGGGAATGAAGAGTTCCAAATGAAGGATGAGAAATTGCTCTGATATAAATAATTGATGGATCAATTAAAATATAGTTTTCAATCCATCACATTTGAGGAAGTTCCACATGCAAATAATAAGGCAAATGACTCCATGGACACCTTACACTCTCTTATTGACCTTCCTAAAGATGTCATGGAAGGGAATTTTTTTGATTGAGCATTTAATTACCTTTGCCCATCAGTTACTGCTCCTCTCCAAGTCTATACTATTGATAATTCTAATCTTCTATAGAACCATGATATTTATCAGTACCTTAATGACAATATCCTTCCCCCTAATCTTAATCACCACCAATGTAAAGCTTTCATCCAATAAACTACCCATTACACCATCCTAGGTAGCACACTCTATCAAAGAGGTTATGATGAAACCCTGTTAAGATATCTAACATCAAATGAGGTAGATCAAGCTGTCAAGGAGGTCCATGATGGTATCTATGAAGGACACATTAGTGGAATGGATCTATCTAATAATATCCTTTGAATAGGGTATTATTGTCTTACCATGAAACAAGATGCCTTCCAGTATGTGTGAAAGTGTGTGGCTTGTCAAAGGCATGAGAATCTTATTCATGCACCAGCACAAGAACTACACCCTATCATGAGTCCATGACTTTTTTTTATATGTGGCCTTGATCTGATTGGAAAAATAAATCCTACTTCCTTGGATGGACAAAAGTTCATTATAATTGCTATAGAATATTTTACTAAATGGGTAGAGGTAATGTCGCTAACTTACACAATGGGCCTCTAGATATCAAAGTTTATTCTTAATCAAATCATTTACCATTTTGGCATCCCCACCAATATAATATCAGATAATGGTAAATATTTTGAGAACCAAGATTTTGAGGCATTATGTCAAAAGTACCACATAATAAAACATTTCTCTTCTCCATATTATCCCCAAGGGAAGCAACAAATAAGACTTTAATCAAAATCTCAAAGAATAATATCAATCAAGCTGGGCATAATAGCATACTCAACTATATCTAGTTTTATTGTCTTATCACACCAATGTCCACACACCTACAAGGGATACTCCCTATGCCTTGGTGTATGGAGCTAAAGCTATATTACCAGTGGAATTAAAACTCCCTTCTCTTCATCTCTCATTATGTTGTATAGTCATTGATCATAACCTCCAACAAGAGAACTTACAAGAATTAGAACTCCTAGATGAATCATGACAATAGGATTTAAATTATCTATGGGAATATCAAAATAAGCTCAAAAATTAGTATCACAAAAAGATTCAGGCTTAATAATTTGAAGTAGATGACCTAGTTCTCATAGAAAATTAGAAAAATACTAATGTAGATAAAGATAAGAAGGGAAAATTTGAATCAAATTGGTTAGGCCCTTATATTGTTATTGGTAAATTTGGCTTAGGAGTTTACAATTTGGCCATTCTTAAAGGAAAAGAGTTCGATGATCCCATGAATATCATGCACCTCAAGTGATTTTATGCCTAGTATCAACATCCTCCACATATAGGAAAAAGCCCATCCCCATTTGCATTCATTCCCAATCAGTCCAAAAAAGATTTGTCCAATGGTGGAAACTAGCCTCCTGGTGCCTTGGCCAAGTACCATGGTGAAACCTAGCTCATGATGCCATGGTAAGGACAACCTGAAATTGGTTTTAAAAAGTGGTAATTATCAACAAAGATCACTATCTTAACAAAAAGGGAAGATAGGGTTCTCTAAGGACCATTTGTTGGAGGGACCCTCTTAATTCATTTATCTATACTTGGAGATAATATCTATGTCTCTAAGACCTATCCTCATTCACAATCTCTTTACCCTCCCTTCAACAAGGTTTCTTTGATATACATGTCTCCTTTTAGCCTCGATTATGTTATGACACACCTTTGTCATTTATTACTATCAATTTGCCCATCCCTTCCCACTATCATTATGCACGATTATCTTAAGATGTAATGAATATGTTCTTGAAACTTGAAAGGTTGTCCTAACCCCTATTTTTGTAACTTATGATTTGAGTCTTTGCTAGGTGTAAAATTTATCAAGAACTATATATACTATAAATTATTCATATATCATACTCATCATACCCTTTCATCTAGACCATCATCATTTCCCCATCATTGCAACTTGTCATCCTTATCTATTGACCCAGACTCTACCATCTTTTAGCTAGAACTACATTGGCTTGAGGTCTTTTTAGACTATGTAGGTAGTACTTGGCCATGTTTTCATGCCCAAGGATAGCTCAACCACTCTTTTCATCATCTTATCATCATCACTATCTTTATCTATCTTATCTTGAGTCCATCCATGTATCATCCTTATCCTCATGTCTATTCTATGTGAACATGAATGTGTATGCATGTATGGGTATTGCATATGCATGTATATAATTAAAATGTTTTCTTTGATTTAATTTGTATATATGTATTTCTTTACATGATAAATAGTTTCTTATGGTAACAAGGATGGCTTGGATGACCATTGAATTTGATTTCCAAATAGGTCATCCTTTAAAATAGAGTTCCCCTCACACATCTGAGCTATAATGCCAATGCCCTTTCATGACCATTGGCACAACCCATAAAGATGCAACATTAAGAAGGATTACATAAATTCACGGCTTAAAAATCTTCCTAAAGAGGCAAGTCCCATCCCAAACCCACCCCTACCCTTCTCCTAAGCCAATATTTAACCCATTCACACTACCTACCCTCCACCTCCATGGTGTAGGAACATTCCTATTCTAAGTTATCACTGATCTAACTAGGGGATTAATTTATCTCTACCCATAAAATATGTAAATAATGATAACATATCACATGAACCTATAATCATAAATAATCCATCACATCCCATAATTTTAAACATAATCTATCAATAAAAACATAAATAAACAACAATATATCAATATAACATCATCATGCATCCATTATTAGACCCATAAAACATGTACATCCACCATACATTAAGAAAAAGTAATAGTCTTTACCATCTAAAATATAACCATCACATGTCCATAAATCAATCACACATAACTCAAGAATCTATTAAAATGAATCCTCATCATATATGTATCATCATAAAATGAATATAATACAACATCCACATCAGATCCATGCCAAAATATATATAGTTATATGAGCCCATGGGGAAATAATGAACTACAATACAAGTAATCCCCTGTACATATATAATGTCCAAAATAAAGTCATGGGTATGGTGAGGGAGGTGGCCTCAATCCTCTTCTCCTCAATGGCTATTTCACTGATGACTGAGTAACCTAAAACAATCTTGCTCATCTCTTAGTAGGTACAACACTCTCATACAATGTCCTATAATATGGGGCCACTTGAGTAAGTGACATGATCTGGCTCATCATACCATCATGCCCTACCCCTATAAACCCTTGTCATTGCATCCCAACCTCTCTCAATAATCACTAAATGGCTCTATAAAACCTAAATTCATGCTTGCATCTATGTCATCTACCCTAAAATCCCATCAACCTGACCCTATAGGGTGACTATCTATGCCTATGCCTACTCTAGATGAACATCCCTATGCCTAAATTGGGCCTGTAGAGTAGTAATCTAGGCATCTCTTTAATACACCTATCCCTAAAGAGCCACCACCTATGCCTATAATTGGGACAACTCTCCATCCCTTTAAGAAATATAGGCCTACAAGACTACAATCTCACCTTGTGATTGTGTCATCAACCTATCCTCCTAAGTCCTCAAGCTCTATAATTAAGTATGCATCTAATCTTACTCTCAAATAATACCACCAATCTTCCCAACCCATACCTATATCTCTACCTATATCCTAGCTACTAAAGCCTCATCCTTGATAAATCTAGGAGGATGTGATGGTCATACTCCCATACTTGATTGAACCTATGTACTCTAGGAAACTCCTAAAAACACTAGTTGCACTGGTATCTATGGACTCACTGCTTGAAGAACAACCTCTACTACTCCTTGTCCCTACCCCTATCCCTCATCCCCATCCACACTCATATCATCACCCCCTCCTCTTCCATCCTCTAGCTCTTATGCTGGCACCCATCTTCTCTACCAAGCTCTCTAATAAATATGTGATCGAGCTACTAACACCCATTGTACTATGCCTCTAACCACTACATGCAGTCAAGTCAATCACCTGAGCACCCATGTCTGCCACCATGATGTATATATTGCATTCACCCATAGATTAGGTATCACTATAAATAAATATAACTACTAGGGAGTTAACATATAATAATCAAACACTACATCCAATCTTTTGACTGATCTCCCTTAATAAGGTCTCTCATTCTCACTACATGCAAATATATGCTCAGGGGGAGGACATCTTATATGAACCCAAACTATCACTACACTAGGTCAGGCCTATACCTCTCTATGATTTAATCCCATCTATCATTGATATAACATGGAGTCAGCATGAACTACATACATTCCTCATCCCCCCATCTAAAATTGATCCCCCTATATGGCATCCACATAATGTGATCAGGAATTAGAGTGTCAAAGGCCTCCTTGCAATACATCATATCCTGAGCATGACCAAGGGATACTCCCAAAACCACTTGCCACCTGAATACCATATGTTGCCTAAGCTCCAAACTAGCTAATATAACTAATGAATACTGGATGGAAATATGCTCCCAACTCCATAACTTCAACAATAATGATGGGCCAAGACTACATGCCCTCATGTAGGTGCCTAGGTGAAGCTTTCTATAAAAATGCACCAAAACTACAGGGCCCCAATAAAACACCCTATGATCATACACCATATCCATAACTACATGCCCTAGACCCAAATGGAATGATCTCCCACTCTTTTCCAACAATAGGATGCCAAACATAAGATCCATCACCGCTAGTGTCAATCAGTCTAGGATACCCTCTTGATGACATTAGTCCAGATCAATACATCCATCATGTACCCCTATTTTCAAGATAACACCTAGTTACTGTAATGTTTGCATTAATGTATAAGATCTCTAGTAGATATTCACACTATTCATAGGTAGATGAAATATTTTGTACATGTCCTCTAGAGTCATGGTCATCTCCCCTGTTTCAAAGTGAAAGGTACTCATCTTCAAGTTCCATCTCTCTACTAGCATTGTAATCAGGGATTCATCTATTTAGATTAATGGAATCATTACCACATCATGCAAACCCACCAAATCTAGGACACCATATTCCTTTGGTGTCACCCACCATATCTCATGAAAAATCTCTAGGTGTTATGACCATGATGTCAAGATCCCCAAGCACTCATGCACCACAAAACCAATAACATGTTATCATTGTTATCACCTACATCCATATCCTACCATTTACCTACCCAATCCTTACCCATACCCTATAAAGTAACCTTACCTAACCTACCATCTATCTTTTCCACTAACTATCCTAAAACCCATAACCCCGCCTATCATCTTATTTAATTATTCCAATTACTACGTCCTTCTAAATACTAATCCCAACTAACTAGTTCCCCCAACACTCCCCTAACACTCAACCTACACAATATCTACTTTTCCCTACACCCTAACCTATACCTTAACCATCCAAACCCATCTTATAATCCCACTATAATCCTCAAAATCCCACTACTTTTTATTAGCGGTATTGAAATCCCATAACTTTGAACTAATGGGATCACAATATTGTAACCTTTTTAAATGGGATTACAATCCCATAACTTCTAGTCATGGGATTGCCAATCTTATTAGTCCTAACTCATAGGATAATAATTCCACCACTCCTCACTATCAGGATTAAAATCTCACTATTCCCCATTAGTGGGATTGCAATCCCACCTTGTACTTCTACAACCTTGCTACACATTTGACAATCCTACCATTTGCATCCACAACCCCATAACTGTGGGAATAATCCCTAGTCATAGGATTACAAGACCATGGAAAATCACATTTTTCTTCTCTTAAAATATAGCCTAAATTCCTCCACAAATCTCCAAAAATCACAAAAACACAAAGAATAAGATTGTTACTCATCGACGGTCTAGCCTATGGCTCCCTCTAGTGCACCCATACTCTCTCACCATGATGAGAAGCTTGAGGAATCCTATCTATTTTTTGCTCTCAAGCTCTAGATCTCTAAATAGTAATGGGTGCAACTGAGCCTCCCAATAGCCATGTTAGCATATATGATGACCCCCCCTGTCCCTTTGTTTCCCCTTGCCCCCTCATACCCCCTCTCCATTCTCTCCTCAAAACTAATTTTGTCAATCCCATTTTTTCCAAAATCACTACTCACATATTAGGGCATAACATATCCATCCTTAAAATCTTTGATTTCCTATATCCCAACTCATACCAGCCCAAGTACCTTTCTGACCTTCAAAAACATCAATCACCTCATTATCAACATCCCAAAAATCATTTTATCCCCTATCACCCTCCTATAAGTGGATTTCTAATTCATTATTTTAAAATCTCAAATTTTATGATAAGTGGCTCATTATTATCACTAGTCACCTGCAAACCCTATTATCTCTTTTTGAACCTCCTAGAGCATGAGTCCTTGCTACCAAACCTATTGTTAGATCAAATTTTAAATCAAATCACTTCTTTTATCACAAAATCATTCTCTAGACAAATTGTCTATTGTATAGACCCATCACTTGAGCCACTTGATTATCAAAATTGGGTCATCTCTATGATCCACTAAAGGGTATCCCATCCCCCATCAACATCATCATCTTACCCCACCCCATGATTTTTAATCATGTGACCATCCAGGTCAGTTTATCTTCCCACATACTCCATCAAGGGGGCATCACATCAACATTATATCTTCCTAACAACTAATATCATCCATACTATGATTTTTATTTGAAAGGCCATTACTTCACTCCACTCACAACACCCTTTTAAAGAGGGATAAAATATATGCATTAAAATATGCTTGCCCCACTAATTTTAATAATTCTCACTAATTTGGCCTAATTACCCTATTTATTAGTCACACTAACCCTTGGCCTAATTCCCGAACCTATTCATATATCCCATACAACATTTATCCTATCCTAAGATCAATGAATCCTATCATTTAACGCTTAACAAACTCTCATTACCTACTAACATACCCCCGAAGCCCACTAGCCAATTTTAAATTCAAGAAAATCCCAACTACCCACCCACCACCCTACACTAGCCTTCCCTAAACCCCTAAGACCCTATGGGGAGATTTATATAATTGAATAATTTTAAAAATACCTCTAATTTAGCCCTTTTTCCTCTAGAATTTTCCTATTCTAGAGGATTCCATGGAATTAAAAAATCAATGAAAACTCCTCCACCATAGATCTTGATGGCCCGAATTCAAATTTGGACCATAGATCTTCCCCCATATGCCTATAAAAATAAACCACCTCTCCTTGCTTAAGGAATAATGAAGGAATGTGTGAAAGAATGCAAAAGTGAATAAAAAACAAATCATTAACACTCTCATCAAGCCATTCAAGCACTCATAAGGCCTACATCCACTTCTATAGTCTCTTGCAAGCCATTGTCAAACATTTACAAGTAATCCAACAATCAAGTCTTCAAGCTCAATCACACATGTTTCAATCTTGAAATTTAGCTATGAGAAGGTAAAAGTGATGGTAAGCAAGTTATATCTATTCTGATTTACTTTCTCTATCTATTCCTATTAGTCTCATTGCTTTTGGGTGCATATTGTCATTTGATAATATTTTGAAGTATCCCTAAATTGGTGCACAAAAAATTCAAAATATTAAATGTGTCAACATGGAATATGTTATATCATTAGTTTTGAATGGAGATACATCTCCCACCCACTAGGACATGTCTTAGTACCTGAGACATGTTTACGGGTATGGGAGATGGGTATAGAGATGTCTCCCATGACCATAGATGTTTTCTTGATCATTTCTACATCTCCTCCCATTCCTATTTATAAATTTGGCATATCCCAAACATAAACCCTAAATGCATAAAAACATAGAATGATGCATGTTTTACCTTGTCATCATTTACAGGGAAGGTTGTTATTTACAGTCAACCAATAAGTCCTAGTTTGAACTTTAATATTTCATTTTGTTAACTACTTTGAGTTTTTTTGTTATCTGTGTGGTAGTGTCATTCCTAGCACTACCACGAACAACAATGACTTGAGCATAATGGTACTATGTTTTTCTTTTTACTTATAACTTCATTATTTTTTAATATTCATAGTTACTAATTAACAATGGTTTTTTTTAATTGTTTTTAATGTTTTTATTTATGTTAATTATTATTTTTATTTTCATTTTGAATATATCTTTTTAATGTTTTTAATATTTATTGTGAATAATGTTTTTATTTAATGTTTTGAAAGTTTTTAAAATTATTTTTAATTATTTTTAATGTATTATAGTATAAATAATATATACATATTTCCATCTCCTCATATCCTAACTTCTTTTTTTCAAAAAATAGTGTATGATACCCGTATCCATTTCCTCATACCCATATCTATACTTTTACCTTGAAAACTATATATCACACACATATATACATAATCAAACTTTAGAACTACTTGTTAGCAGAGGTTCTTGGGTCACTAGAACATGCTAATTATGAGGATAACTAGATTCTACCAATTTATATAGAACAAAGTAGTAAAGGCATAATTGATGGAAGCATATTAGAGATAGAAAGAGTACACTTGAATAGAGTCAGATTAATTAAGGAAGTCTTTAGATATGCAAAACTTTCAAAAGTGATCATAAGATAGATTAAACCTTAAAATTAAACATGATAACATAAACAAGGGTAAACACAAGAAATCTAAAAAATAACCATAAACCATAAGTCTATATTGATCTTAAAAAGGGTCATCATCTTCTTCATATCCAAACATACATATTTATAGGTGATATAGTTGTTTACTATTTGTATTCTACTTTATATATTGGCATCAAATTTAGGATACTATCCACCTTCTATCATTTCACAAGCTAAGAGGATAGGATAAAATACACAAACTGATAACTACATATATATTACACAAATATTCAAAGAATATTCTATGTATTCATACTTATTTGAGTTTATTCTCCCAATAGTTTCCTAGAATTAAAAGGTTATCTCATCTTGAGACAATGTCAAAGGTTCATCTGACTATGTACTTAGGGTAGAATTTGAATTTTTTTTTAGGTAGACTAGCAAGAGTCATAGTAATCACTCAAGGTATCTTTTTTGGTCTTCACCTCTTACACACTACTTAGCTGCCCTTTTAGATTTTCACCTAAGTAGTATACCAACCTACCACCCTTTCAAGTTTTTAATAGGCTGACACAGCTAGGTAGTTGCCTTTATGGCTTTTCAACCAATCTGGCCCTGCTTGTCTCACTAATCATTCACATGCAAAAACTATTCAAAATTCATACAATTTTTTTTTCAAAACTTCCATAGTACACAATACTCAACTGGTAGTAGGTGATGAGTCTAAGGAAGGAGATTGGCTAGTGGAATCCTTTACATCTTTTAGGTTAGTCATGCATTGGGTGATTACTTACTAGAGATTGAAAGGTGGTATGTATGTAAGGACCCTGAGCATTAGAGTTACCTCATTGTAGAATGATGTCAAGTCCATTTTGAATGCATCCCAATCAATCACAACTTCATAAATAATGTAGATCAAGATGCACATTGGTGCATAACTACCAATGAAATCCTTTAAGTCTTTATTTTATGCAAACTTAACTTGGCCCTTATATTACTAACCCTCAATTAGATCTCTGTATTGAGTTGATCTATCTTTTTGCATGTTTTTTACCTATTCCCTTGAAAATGTGCTACATTTCAAGTCCTATTTCTAGATGAGAAGTCAGTCCCATACATTATCTCTAGCATTAAAAGATTACTGCAGAGCAAGTTCAGTTTCATTAGATGATGTAACTAGGGCATGTATAGTTATATGAACAATAATAGATATATATAAATATGAACTAGAACTAGATAAGGAGTTTTCAAGCTATTTTTTCCAATCTAGAAGGTTATGTATGAGTTGATTAGATTAGAGGGTTACAATGTCTAACATACTTTGATACTCTTCTAGTAAAGTAGTTAAAGTTATGGTATTGTACTTCAAATTGGAACCCAAATTTATATGTTCTTGAGGTTCTTATGTTGTTCACCAGTCTTTAATGAGCTCTATGATGATTGTCATCAGCTTATAATGATATGACATGATTTGTTAGCCTATGATATGAGAATTCAGATCTAGTCAAGCATCTTCAATAACTTGTGCTACTTCAAGAAACCAACTTCAAAGCTTGACATTCTCAGTCTTTGCTTGATCCTACTCTTGCTCTAGGGAATCCACCTTCTGTACAATAGATTCTTGAAATATTGGGGTTACCTTCAATTACTTATTTAGTGGAAAGTGAAAGACATCCAAAGATGCCTCTTATTTGATCAAAAAAGTGGATAAAGTACTCATTGTCATTACAAGATCCTAATGAGGCATGGTAGTTAAAGGAAGGGATAAGGTGGTGCATTGCACAGTAACTATTGGAACATCCCAGAGCCATACACCTCTGAGTGGAAGTTATGGCATTTAAGATTGTGTTTGTGTTGTAACCAATACTTGCTAATTCATGGTGGCCTTAGCTACCAGCTTAACTTACTACGTAATGTCAACATTCTTTATCTTCATATCTTATTCATTCTTATTATTCTACTCATATCCCTCCCTTTTATTTATCTCTTCTTCTTCTTTCTTTTTCTTCTTATCTTATTTTGCTTTCTTCTTGTTTTCTTCTTCTTGATTACTCCTTTCTTTCTCTTTGTACATTATTTTCTTATCATCTTCCTCTTTCACTTTCTTCTCTCTCATCATCTTCTTCCTTTCATTGAATTTCTTTTTCTTCCTTTTTATTTTGTTCTTGTTCTTCTTTCTTCTTTTGCTCTTGTTCCTGTATAGCTTGAGCCTATGCTTGGGTTTGTGCCTATGCCTACACTTGTTATGGTCATAAGAATTAGTGTATTCTTCCTTATTTTTGGCATCATATTCTTCCTATTGTTGTGATTGAACTTATTCTTCTTGTTGTCATTTCTCTTCCTCCTCTTTTTCTTTCTTCTCCTTTTCCTTTGGTACTTGCTATTGTGGTGAAACTACTTCCTAAGATGATTGAGCTATGGGTTGAGATTTATGTAAATATACCTCTACATCATTAGCCTATTTATAGGCCTCTACTTCTTTAGCTTACTTTGTTTTTTGTTTTTTTTCTTCCTTCTTTATCTTCTTTTCTCCTTCTGCACTCAATAGCATGGGTAAATTCTCTTACAACCAATTATTCTTCAACAAAATTCTATTCCATTTCACTTTCTTTAATTTATTACACATGGGGGGATGAAGGAGAATTTGTTGGTTATAGCTCCCTAATGGAAACCCATTTCTTTCCCCTTCCTATTGTGACCATTTTACATTGAGATACTAGTGTAGAAGTTTATAGGGTAGGCTACGCTTCTTAATTGGTAGATGATTGACCAAATGTGCATTCTTCAAGTGAAGTAGAGATTGAAGTCTCCCTTCTAATTATTTTCCAATGTATAAGTTACTCAAGTGAGTTTTTTAGCAGGGGTAGAAATACAATAGTGCGAACAAATGTTGGACCAATGACTGGTTGATAGAATTTCATGCATCATCATAGTTGCTCCTATTCCTTAACTATATCTACAATGATAGATGATGGCCAACTGGGGAGTTATAACCATAAATTGGGAGGAACTTGCTTCCAAATTTGGACTATGTGCACCACTTTCTGATGAAAAAATCTTTTTCATCCTCCTTCTCATAGTAATCCCCAAGCATGTCTACCAACATGACTTGGTAGACCTCTTGACCGTCAGTGCCCATTTCAATGAGATCATATGACCCAATAATTTTTGATACCTTTACATCATCTTTCCATGATGTGTTTCATGTTGTGTGCTTTGGTGGAGATGACACATAATATGGGTCTACTTTTTTCTTCCCCTGGTGTTATTGAGATTTGGATGATGGTTATAATGATTTCATCATAGGAATACCCACACTTGGTGGTATTGATTGGAGAGGGCTTACTCACATGGCTACATATTCTTTCAATCTTATCACTTTATCCTACACCATCTCCATCATGATGAAGAATGGTATTGGTTTGAAGGGTTGCTATGGGAACTTATGTATGGTGATGATGACACCCTTTGGTATGAGATTAATAGTGCCATGCTATCCTAATTACTATAATACCTTTGTTATAAATATTGGGTGTATGGTGATGATATCTAGACACTCCTCCCACCATACTTTAAACTTTCATTCATGTGTGAGGGGGTTAGGTGTGGATCTTTATTGTCTTCTAGGATTAGAGGTTAAAATTATGATGCTATTTCATCCAAGTTTTGGATCTCATTCTTGCTATCCCTAATGGTGTGAGGGGTTGTAATGGGGAGAACCCCCATTGTAAGGTTTGAGGGGGATGATTTCCCCCTTCAAGGGGTCTAGGGGGTCATGCACCTTCGTAGGGGTTCAAGGTAACACCCCTAAATCAATTTTTTTAATTAAAATTGCCTTATTAAATTATAATTTTGTAGTCAATTTAGGCCATTTATTATAGGTTTCTAGATTTGATAGTAGAGGTTATATTTAGGTGTTTCTATTTCCCTAAAATGTATTTAGATATGGATGAAATAAGTGAAAAAATTAACATACAATGGAGGAAAAAAATGGTAGAGAGGTGTAATAGGGTTTGTTATAGGATTGTGTTTCTCCCTTGTATTATTGGAAATGATATAATGGACAAGTTTTGTGGATGTAGCCCATTTTGGGTGAACCACATTAAATCTGGTGTCTCTTATTATGTGTATGTTTTTATTTATTTTCAATGTTTGATTAGTTTATTTCATAGTTTTTCTTGTATGTGATTTGAGGATAAATCTAGGTTTTAATTTATCCTAACAAGTGGTATCAGAGCAAAAGTTTTTTTTGCATAATTTTAAATCATAAGAAGAAAAGGGTTTGACCTTGAGTGGGAACTATGGTGGATGAAAATAAATATAAGGTGGAGAATTTCAATGGATAGAACTTTATATTATGGAAGATGCATATAGAGGATTATATTTACCAGAAGTATCTATATTTACCATTGGGAGGGAAAGCCAAGAAGACATCGATAATGTCAGATGATGATTGGGAGCTATTGGATCAAAAAGCCCTTAGAACCATATAGTTGTGCCTTACATCTTCTATAGAATTTAACATATCAAAATAAAAGACAACATAAGGTCTTATGAGCACATTAAGTAAGTTATATGAAAAACCTTCTACCTCAAATAAAATATTTTTGATGAAAAAATTGTTTAACATGAAAATATCTGAAAATGGTTTAGTACTAGATCATTTAAATGAGTTTAACATGGTTACTACTTAGTTACATTCCATAAATATTGACTTTGATGATGTTACTTATTCTTTGTTACTTGTCTAAAAGTTGGAATAGATTGGTAATGGTAGTAAGTAACTCTATGTCTAGCAATTCCAAACTAAAGTTTGAAGATGTGGTGAGTGTTATCCTAAGCAAGGAAATGCAAAGGAAAAACACAGGTGAAACATCCATATTTGGAAATTCACTAAAAATTGAGAATAAAGGAAGGTAGAATAATAGAGGAAGAGGAAATCATGGAAAATCAAAAGGGGGTGCAAGATCTAAATCAAGAGGCAAGATGGAATGTTAGGTCTGTGGCAAGCTAGGACACATGAAAAAAGAGTGTTGGTTTCGAAAGGATAAATCAGGTAAGGACCAATAGGAAGGTAATAGAGAAGCAAATATATTAGGTGATGTACTATAAGATGCTCTTATACCTTCTTTGGATAATATTTTTGAATCTTGGGTTTTAGATTTAGGTGCCTCTTTTCATGTTACCCCTTATAGACATTATTTTATAGATTATTCAAGATAATTATGGGAATGCTTACCTTAGTAATGATGAAACCTATAGAATTTTTTGAAAAAGAAGTGTTCAATTTAAATTACATAATGGAAACACTTGGGTGTTGAAGGATGTCAGGCATGTTCCAAGGTTGAGGAGAAATTTGATCCCTGTAGGGTAGTTGGATAGTGAGGGTTATATGGTCATATCTACCACCAAATCATGGAAGGTTACAAAGTGATTTTTAGTGGTTGAAAATGGTAAAAAAGTAGGCACTTTATATTTGACTAATGATATTGTTAATTTATCTTATGTTGTAGTTGCTACAGGTAAAGATTCAGCTTTGTGGCATTACAGAACTAGCCACATAAGTGAAAAGGGAATTAAAGTCCTACATGCAAAGGATAAACTACCAGGTATAGAAGAATTAGATCTAGACTTTTGTGAGAATTGTGTATATGGGAAACAAAAATGTGTGAGGTTTCTCAGGATTGGACTAGTCATGAAGGAGCAAAAGTTTGAGCTTGTGCATACAGATATATGGGGACCATCTCAGGTATATTCACTTAGTGGTTCAAATTATTATGTTACTTTTATTAATGATGCAACTAGGAAAGTTTGGGTATACTATATAAAAAGGAAGTCTGATGTTTTTGATATATTCAAAAAATGGAAAGCTTTAGATGAAAATGAAATAGGTTTAAAACTAAAATGTCTCATATCAGATAATGGAGCCGAGTATTATAGTAATGCTTTTAATGATTACTATTGACTAAGTTGAATTCATTAAATAGAAAATAGTTCCAAGAACACTATAATAGAATGGTGTGTTAGATATAATGAATAAGACTATTATGGATCATGCTAGATGCATGAGATTGCATGCAGGTTTGCCTTTACACTTTTGGGTAGATGTTGTAGCTATAACAATTTATCTAATAAATAGAGGACCTTTGAGTGCTTTGGATTGTGGAATACTAGAGGAGGCATGGACTGAAAATAAAGTAGATTATTCTTTTCTATGATTTTTTAGTTGTGAGGCATTTTCTTATATTGACAAAGATCATAGGAATAAGTTAGAAGCTAAGTTTCATAAATGCACATTTATTGGTTAAGGAATTAATGACTTTAGATTCTAATTGTGGAATATGGAAGACAAGAAGATTATTAGGAGTAGAGATGTTGTGTTCCATGAAAACATCATGTATAGGGACTAGTTTCAGGAAAATAAGTAAGAAGAATCTAAAAAGGAATATATAGTATTAGAATACATTACAAAAAAACATGTCCCAAAGGTTCTTGATCAAAATGTGGAACAAATATAGGTACCTCAAACCCCTATTAGAAGATCTGTAAGAGTAAGTAGACCACTTGATCATTTTTATCCTTCTTTATACTATTTATTACTTACTAATGGTGCTGAGCCATAAATCCATGAACAAGCATTGCAAATTGATGCCAAGGATAAGTGGGAGCAGATTATGGATGAGAAGTATGATGCTCTAATGGAAAACCTAACATGGGATTTGGTGGAACTTCTCAAAGGAAAGAAGGCATTGTATAATAAGTGGGTATATAGGATAGAGGAGAATGCATGTAAATAAAAATTTAAGGCCAGAATGGTGGTTAAATATTTTGCATAAAATAAAGGTATATATTTTGATGAAATATTTTCTCTAGTAGTTAAAATGACTTCGATAAGAACTGTTTTAAGTTTGATAGTAGTATAAGATTTGGACCTTGAACATTTAGACGTGAAGACTTCATTCCTTCATGGTGACTTGGAGGAGGAAATATATATGGAGCAGCCATAGGGATACAAAGTCAAAGGTAAGGAGAATTTGGTGTGTAAATTAAAGAAGAGTTTAGATGGCCTGAAAAGATAATGATATATCAAGTTTTATATTTTTATGATGGAACAAGGTTGTTGTAAATGTCATTTAGACCATTGTGTATATTTTAAATTTTTAAAAAATGGCAGCTACATTATTTTGGTTTTATATGTAGATGATATTCTTGTAGTTAGTTCCAACATGCACAATAATAATGTACTCAAGAAATAGTTAAGTGATAGCTTTTTATGAGGGATCTAGGTGAAGCTAAACAGATCCTTGGTATGAGGATAGCTAGAGATAGAAAGAATAGAAATCTAGAATTATCATAGGGAGAGTACATCAGAAAAGTGTTGGAAATATTTAATATGTTGGATGAAAAATCAATTGGGACACCTTTGGATGCACCCTTTAAATTAACAAAGGAATAATGTCCCAAAACACAAGAAGAAAAGAATTTGATGTCTAAAATTCCATATTAATAGTTAGAAATTTAATGTATGCAATGGTGTGTATGAGGCTAGACATTGCACTTGCAGTGGGAGTGGTGATTAGGTTCATGAGTGATATAAGAAGGGAACATTAAAAGGTAGTAAATTGGATCCTTAATTATTTAAGGACCATAGATACAATGCTAATCTATGGTGGATCGGATATGACATTATAGGGATATTTTGACTAAGATATGGTAGGTGATTTGGATGGTAGAAGAAGCACTACAGGGTATGTGTTTATAGTAGTTGGTACAATAGTTAGTTGGGTATCACGGTTATAGAAGGTTGTGAAAATTTCAACCATAGAGGCTAAGTATGTTGTTGCTATATAAGTAAGAAAATAATTTGGTTACAGAGATTGATGGAAGAATTGGGACATAGTCAAGAAATAAGTACTCTATATAGTGATAGTTAGAGTGCAATCCATCTAGTCAAAAACTTAGCTTTTCACTCCAAAACAAAACATATTTAGTTGTGGTGTCATTTCATTCATTCAGTGATAAAGGAAGAGTAACTAAAATTGAAGAAGATACATACTAGTAAAAATCTTATAGATATGATGACCAAGGTAGTTACAAGAGAGAAGCTAAAGATTTATTTAGCTTCGATTGGTTTTCATGGATGATAGTTAAATTATGGAACTTGTCTAGGTCTAGATAGTATAGTGAATGTAGTAGTGGTGGAATTATTGTAATAAGACTCCAAGTGGGAGATTATTAGGTGTGGATCCCGATTATCTTCTAGGATCAGAGGTTAAAATTATAATGTTATTTCAATCAAGTTTTGGATCCCATTCTTTATATCCTTGATGGCACAGGGGTTACAAGGGGTAACCCCCCTTGCAGGGTCTAGTGGGGATGACCCCCCTCCTCGATGGGGGGTTCAAGGGCCATGCACCTCGATGGGGGTTCAGGGGCATCATCCTTAAAGCAAAAAAATTATTGAAATTGCCTTATTAAATGTAATTTTATAGTCAATCTAGGCCATTGATTATAGGTTTCCATATTTGACAGTAGAGGTTATGTTTAGGTGGTTTTTTCCATAAAATGTATTGAGATATGGATGAAAGAAGTAACTAAAAAAATTAACATAGAGTGGAGGAAAAAAATGTAAAGAGGTGTAATAGGGTTTGTTACAGGATTATGTTTTTACCTTGTATTGTTGGAAATAATATACTAGACAAGTTTGGTGGATGTAGCCCATTTTGTATGTTTTTGGTATCTCTTATTATATGTATGTTTTTGTTTATTTTTATTTTTTGATTATTTTATTTCATAATTTATCTTGTATACGATGTGGGGATAAATATGGTTTTTAATTTATCCTAACAGAGGGATTCTCATTCTTGCATCCAAATGAGGTTATAAAACTATTGCACTGGCTAGTAGTCTATATTTGAGTGCACTTCTCCCTCGAATGACTTCCACTGAGTAAAATAGAGGAGGAGAATCTTAAATTTATACTAAAAAGTCTATTTTGGGGTAGTTCAACATTTATCACTATTGGTAATCACTTCCAGAATAAAATATTTAGGCCAATTGAATTGATCACCATGATGGATCATCCTATGGGTGATGTCTACCACTCTTTTAGGTATCTACTTAGCTAACTTGGTGCTCTATTAGAAGTGATGGGTGATAAATTGAACAAGGATACACATAGGTTCATCTGGGATCTCATTAATGAGGATCCCTCAACTTTTTCACACATATAGATCTCTAACTTCTAGAAAAATTAGAGGTGTTTTGGTCTTTTAGTCTAATAAATAATCTCCCCACACTAGTATGCCTAGAGCTCATGTCATGGCCTATGTGTTGATGATGACCATGTCATGTATCCCCAAGTAAAAGGATTCATCATTGTATCATCCAAGTAAGACTTGTATGATTTCACCCAAGTCACCAAAGGTTGGCATTTATAGTTGGATTTTTATGTCTATGTTTTGAAACCTATGTGGAGCTAGGAGGGCAAGTGGCTACATAGAATCCACATGGTATGACATAAAGATATTTTTATCTAATTCACATATATATTAGAATGGTTCATATTCACTTTATTTTATTTGTTGTAGTGCCAAATCAATACCCATGGCTTCCTTTTATGCTTCCAAAAGAGGTCAAATTAATAACATAGTATCCATGGTGACTTAAGAAGACTTTTTGATTACCTTGAACTATTTTGTGTATTGGAATGAATTAGCTTATGGAGAGGTGCAACTCTTCAACAATATGATAAGTGTGCAATATGATTATGGAATTTGAACTTATGTTTTATAGATTTTGTACTTCTTGGCTTTCGTATCCAAGCCATACCTTATTGTCTATTCACCTTAAATGCATGACCGATGTGGTTAGTCACTTTTTGATATAATTTTAAAGTTGTTAGTCATTGGCACATGTGTGAATTTATGCCATTATGCCCTTAGATTCCCATATGAGGGGTACAAGTTATTGATGTTAACTAACTGTTAATTTGTGGAAGATATTATCTACTGACCCTTGGCTCTTGCATTTATTTTTGGTGCCTATCCATTATCTGAAGAATATTTTACTGATGTGACTGACATCTCTCCTAGATTTAAAAATTTTCAGTTACTCTTTGTTAAATTTTTTTGTGGTACATGTGGCACTTCCTGTGCATATCTGGTGCACGTAATATCCTAATATAAATGGTGCTACTTAGCACCCATTCAATTACAGATAGAGATCAAATAGTTATTGGTGGTAAGGCTTAAGCTTACAACCATTTATGCACCTTGGTAATATGGTTCCTTATAAATCTATTCAAACAATCATTACTTATTTTGTTAAATCATGAATAATATAAGGTCCTTTCCATCTTATCTATAGCTTGCCAGGGCATGTTCTAAACCGACTATCATACAAAAAAATTAACTGCTCCTTATGAAATTCCTTGTGGCATAGGTTTTGATCATGCCATACTTTCTAACTTTGTTTATGTATTTCTTGCATCCATGCTACTTATATGTTCTTCATATGAACTCATCCATTCTATTCAAGTATAAGAGTTAATTGGTAAGAGATTCTTACTTTCCTGGGTACATAACTATAGTGATGTGCAGACTGGGTATTAGATACTCTATTAGCATGACCACTTCCTACCTGTATACTAGATGAAATGGTGTGAATCATGTAGCTTTTTTATAATTTATGTGATATTCCCATAAGATCATAGGAATGTGATATTCCTAGTCTTCACAGTTAACATCCTAGATTTGTTTGATCATTTTTACCAAAACCTTATTGGAAGCTTCAACCTGACCATTCAACTTAGGATGATAAGCAGTGCCTTTATGATGCACAATCATGAATTATTCTATCAAAGTTTTGATAGTATTATTGAGGAATTGCATTACTCTATCACCAACTAGTTTGATTGGACATTTGAACTTGTTAATGATGTTTTTGTATAAAAACTTTTTCACATTCTTCACACAGTAGCTAGGTGTGGCAGTAGCTTCAACCCATTTCATGAAATAATTTGTAGTAGTAATAATATACCTGGCCTTGTTGTGCTTGCTTGGGGGATTGATTGGGCCTACAAAGTCAATACCCCACGATTCAAATGACTATTGTGCAAGGAATGGTTGCATTATCTTCTCATATTTGTGGAGTGGGTTCCCCATACGTTGGTAGACATCACAATGTTGCATAACTCAATGTGCATCCTAGAATAAATTCGAACACCACAATCCATTATAAAGGATCTTTCTCACTGTAACTTCACCTAAAAAACTCCTCTTATGACTCCTTGATGAGATTCTTCTAGGATTTGAGGGCGTTCATGTTCAAGGACAACCCTGTGTAGGAATTCATCCTTCCCCAAGTGATATAGTAGTCCTTTGATGATAATATAGGGTAGTTCTCTAGATAAATACTAATTTTTATCTCACTCTTAGAAGTGAAGAGGGAAGATCCCTTTCTTAGAGAAGTTAGTGATTGCTTCAATTTTCTAGAATCATAGTGACATGAAATAAGTGTGCATTAAGCGAGTCTTCTTGTAGTTATTTTGGTTCTTCACCATTTGGGATTCAATTGAGGTGGTTAGGTCCCACATTTTCTCTACTTAGTTTTATATTTATTCAAAAATAAAATTCCTAAAACAACATCAGCCAACAAGATATTCATCCTACTAGCATTGGTTTGTTGACCAAATAACATAGGGCTTGATAGTCTGTAAAAACTTTCAAATGGTGTCACCAGAAGATAGTGACTAAATTTTTACACTATGAAAATAATGGCCAATACTTCCCATTATATGGTTATATAATTTTGTTCTACATTAGATGATTTTAGACTAGTAAAGTGGATGGGATGGTCAATCACACAATCTTTGGGATATGTAAGTACTACACCAACTATGATGCCTAAAGAATTTACATGCACATGAAATGGCTTAGTACAATCTATAAAAACAAGTATAAGCATAGTGACCAGTTGTCATTTAAGCTCAATAAAAGTTGCTTGACATTTAGATGTCCATACAAACTTAGCATTCTTGCATAGTAAGACTTCCAATGGAGATGATATTATGGCATATCCCTTGATGATTTTTTGGTAGTATACTATATGCCTAAGAGAGGAGTGTAGTTTTGTGGAATTTTTAGGTTGTGGCATACTCAAGATTACTTCTATCTTAGCTTGATCTACCAAAATTCTAGTGCTGCAAATAACATGGCCAAGTAAAACACTAAAAGGTGTGAAAATAAGCATTTTTTCAAATTTAAATAAATGCATAGGTCTCAACATCATTCTAACATCAGACGTAATTTGGATAAATTCTTTTTAAATAGTGAAAATACTACCCAATCATTAAACTCTTTAAATGTTGTGACTATTACGTGTCATAATACCATAGGTGCATTATTCAATCCAAATGGCATGAATTTATATGTAAAAGAGCCCCATTCCATTACAAAATTCATTTTATCTCTATCCTCCTCTGTGATTATAATATAATGGTATCTACTGAACCCATGTATATAGGAACATACTTCATAGCCTGTGACAAACTCCATGAATTTATCTATATATGGTATGGGGAAAGGATCATTTATGTAGGAATCATTTATAATGAGGTAGTCTCCACATACCCTAATTTCTCCTATTTTCTTAGGTTGTACCAACATTGGACTTAGTCATATTTTTATACTAGATAGATTATGCCTATGCCATGCATCTTATTTAGTTCTACTTTTATTTTGAGCTTCATATTGGGATTGAGTTTGTATGGTCACTTCTTAATTAGATGTGTGTACTCATTTATTTCTATGTGCATCTCACTTCTAAGCTATAAGGCTTTAGTAGGTAATACATCTTTTTAATCCCTCAAAAGCTATAAGGCTTTTGAAATATTGGTCTTTGTCTAATAGTTGCCTATACTTGCTAGTTTTGGAACCTCCTCTATTCCAATGTTAGCGACACATTTCTTAAGAGGATACTGATATATGTTACATTTTTCATCATCTACTAATTCTTAAATCTTCCTTTGCCCTTCATTTTTTAGAATCTAGATGTTACACAACTTTTATTCTTAAGTTATTGTTGTAACATTATCCTTAAGTGGCTCTATAGGATGCTTAAGAACAAATAAATCATTCAAGTCTAACTCTGTATCAGAATCAAAGTCTTCATTGTCATCTACCTCATCCTAGATTCGATGACAAGGCTATGTCATATATTTTTCTTTAGTTCTAGTGGATTTATACTTTTAGAGTGCAGAATTAAGATTGAAAGCTAGGTTTTTCTATGTAGTTGACTCTATTGTGGTATTCATATCTTATGTATACCCATGGCATAAAAAATACTTGAATTTTTGATGTGCGTTATGGACTAACATTTTTTCATATTCAAAGAAAAAAGTTTTTACGAAGTCACTTTGTACATGTACCCAATGTTTGGTTTCTATCTTACATTCTTGGTGAAGGTACCATGTTATTTATAGTGAAGCTAGTGTGTAGTGAAAAATGTGAACCCAATACTTAGGTTTCACACATTCTTCATTCCAAACTTCAACACATTTATGTACATGAAGCTTAGGGTATTATTCTTCTTGAAAAAATGACTAGTTAGTGTGGATGAATTGTGGAAGATAAAACTTATTAATCATGAATTCATAGGCATCATTCCATTTTAGCTGATTATCCTAATGAGTTTCCCACCAAGTTATAACAACTCCCTTCAAAGCATAGTTTAATGCATTAACCTATAGATTGATAGTTGACATATGCATTTTTAGTCATAGAATAAATCATTGAGGTCCTTTATTATATAATATATAATTAGGTGACATTCATGCACAAAGACCATCCTCATAGGCCTAAGTTCATGGTCACCATAGGCCTAGTTAAGGATATGCGTATTTAAATCACCAATGATAGAAGATGTTGCTTCCCAGGGCACTGTACCTTCCCTTTCTAGTTCTAGTTATAGTTTCTTCTTTTAGTCTCCATTGTTCTACTTCATTTAATTATTGGGTAAGCATTAACTATACTTGAGTTTTGGTTTGTCAGTTTAAGAAGTTGCATTATATTATGTATAGAGTATTAGGATTCTCCTTCATGTTAACCTTAATCTAGATGGTTTCTTGAGGAGCATATGGAGAGTCTAGTTCAATGGGAATTGCATATGGTTTTTGCACTCTATTGAATCTAATGAATACAATCTTATCACCTTAATGAGCCTCTAGCTGATTGACTATTGTATTGATAGTCATTCATCCATCATACACCCATTTCTTCCCTATCACAGAAGGATACTGAGTTTCCACAATTTTCATGTCTATGATCTCAAAGTCTCTTCTCAAAGATAAGTCCACGGATTTGATTTAAACATCCTCTATGTGGCCAATAGGTTTAGCTTTCATATAGTCAACCAAGCTCAAATTTATTGGGATATAACTAAGGGTTGGTCATCTAATTGTTTCCTATGTGGATCTAGGGATCATATTTACTGTGTCGCCAAAGTCAAAGAAAGCATTTTGGATCGTGTATCTCTTAACCTCTATATCAATGTACACATCCACATCCCAAGGTTTCTTTATCTTAACATATCAAACCAACTTTTATGTCTTTTATTGGCCCCACTATGCACATTCTAAAAGATTATGTAGCATATTTGTGATGTTTTGTGATATGTCCTCATTACATTAGGTACTCAAGAGTTTTAGTAAATAAGTTAGTGTAGTGAAAAATCCATCTTATCATATGATTTATGTAATTTTCTCATATATTTATGAATCGACGACTGTAACATTTCCATTAGTATTTTCCTATTGTTGAATATTTTTTAGTATCTTCATAGCTTCATTCATCAAACTCTTTTTTATAAATGGATTCATGTATTTATCTTTTTTGGCCTTTCAGATGCCTTGATCTTGAGGCATCTCAAGTGGAGGTAGTCATTCTCTATATGTGATTGCAATGTCACAACATTCAAAAAGGCATTTTCTCAAGGTTTCACACTTACCATATTACATTTTGAATAACTTTATCTTTCCTTTGTTTTTTCAAGATAGGGCAATCCTTTGTATCATGTTTCTCAAAAAAATTATAGTATACAAAATACGACTACATTT
Organism: Torreya grandis; assembly: GCA_037957365.1. Classification (NCBI taxonomy): domain Eukaryota; kingdom Viridiplantae; phylum Streptophyta; class Pinopsida; order Cupressales; family Taxaceae; genus Torreya; species Torreya grandis. The sequence goes on from JARHVA010003644.1 coordinate 1,578,608, forward strand.
GTGGATTCATTGGGTAGTTTATTTGAAAATGGTTACACTCTCCACATAAGTAGCATTATAGAGGAGACCACTGATAGTTTTTTCCTCTGCTACCTTGATATACACCTAAAAATTTAGCTCAGCCTTCTCCTTTATTCAATTGATATCCCCCTGATACCCTCCTTGTGGCTACAATGAATTCCATTACTGATACTATTGATTATTATCTCCCATATTGAAATGGTGTTGCACAGTTGAAGGGGTCCAATTTGATTATTATGGCTACATTATGGGAAAATTCTAACATGTTGGATACTGATATTAAGGGGACAAAGGTGTCCAACTCGATGAAGATGGGATCCATCTAGCTAGACCATGGGGCTGGTATTATGGTGAACTCAAAATCCATTGTGGACCCATTTGGGTCACATAACTCTTATCAACTTCCAAGCCTAGAATATCTTGCTTCGTTGAGGAGATATGTTGTGCTACAATGGCAAACACATTCTTATAAATCACCTCTTTAAGTTCTTCTAGACCTATGCAATTCTTTTCATCGTGCATAGTTGATTTATAGAAATTATAGTATAGGTTATATAGAATTTTGATGTATTATTGAAGTAAATGGTAGTTCATTGTGTCATGCCCTTCTACTCGACAAATTTATAAAATTATGTTTTTGTTTTAGGATAATCATTATAGTATTGTCCTTCTTTACCATACTTTGTATACTATAGGTTCAATTTAGGAATTTTTTACTTCGTGATATTGCTCCATTTTTTCATAAAATATTGTAATGTATTTTAAGAGTTTCACCATGGTCTTTGATTTTTTCAACACATAGTGAAGTATCCCTAGCATCTGCATTTGTCTCATATTATGTTTGCATAGTGGCAAACTGGATCTTTCCTCACAATCTTTTAACAAACTAGGCTACTTTATCCTTATTTATTAAGGTAAATTCTAATTTATTCATTACATCCAAAAATCTATGATCATACTTTAAGACTGACTCTCCTGGTCCTTGCCTTATTTATTTCAAATCCTGTATTGTTTGGTTAGTGTATTTTTTATTTTAAACTCTATAATGAGACATTTTTTCACATATTATAGGCTTGATACTTGCATATACATTTTGTACATGAATTCATGTGATCTCCTAATTAGGGTACCTACTAATTAACACTTTTGTAAATTTTCATCAATTAAACCTTTAGTTTGCCACTTCATTTTGTAGGTTAACAAATATTGTTCAGGATCTGGTGATCCATCGTATAGGGTCAAACTCAAGAACCTTGTTTCCTAATTCATCATAGTGTTAAGTATATATGGAGTATTTTTATGAGATTTCACTTGAAGGGGATGCATCTCAATTACTCCTATCTATGTACTACTATATGTACTAGAGGATTTTTCATGTATACTCTATTTACCTTTACTTCCTTCTTGTTGTTCTTAAATTTCACCTAGTTCTAAAAGATTCAAAGCCTTCTTAATTGAATTTTTATATATTTATATTCCCTAATGATATAAATTATCTAAAGATAATTTATCCCAACCCTTCTCCTTCTACTCAGTTGGCTACAAACTTCTATTCAGATATATAAAATTGAAATGTCATGATGCATACACTTTCGGTAAATGATCCTTCTTAATAAATTATTTTTTATTGAAATTGAGCCTACAGTTAGCCTATGAATAAGTTTTCTTTATCTTTATAGTTATTTTTCTTACATTAATACCTTTTCTTGTATCTGTGTACTACTTTTATCTTCTCTACTTTTAAACTACTCTCAACTTCATTGCACATCTCTTCTTCTAATCATTCTTCATCTTCTCATTTTATTTGTCAAAATCCATAATGAATTTATTTATTTTACCTTATCTCACCATCCTACTCATTATTTATATGCACTCATTCATTTTATACTTTACTATTATTCTTACATCTATTCATAGTTACTTGGGTATTCATTGGTTTATTCCATCTATTATGTTGTCATAGTTCTCTTTCTAAATCTAGAGTTTTCTTCTAACTTTTATTCCCTCACATATCCATTATAGATTTAGAATCAATATCTAGTCACTCATCTATCCCTCATTCACCATCATGTGCACACATCCCCATACTTCCAAAACAACTAATCCATATGGGCAGGGATATGCACCATGGCTTTTTCCATCACCAACATTTTCAACAAGAGAGGTAGTCATTATAAAAAAATTCCTCTAATTCCTTAGATAAATTAATCTTACACAATCTTTAATACCTACAATGAACTCAATATTATATCCATCTATAGTGTTTTCAACCTAGTAATCTATCACTCTTGTCTAGTTGGTTTCTAATTTTACTAACTGGTCTATCTTTTCTTTAGTCCAAATAAATATTTCTTCCACCTTGGGATGGAAACAATAGTACTCAAGTCTTTTTAACCAATTATCCAATAGTTTATGTATCTCACACCAAAATATTTCATATATTTTGCTGTATATATGTTCTTGAATGATTTCACTCATAGTGAGGCCCATCCTTTTGGATTCTTCCTCTATGAAGTGCCATATTTTTTGGTCTAACCAAGTTTCAATCTCTTTTTGCCTTGGTAACCATATTAACATAAATGTATTTTGGAAGATCATTCCATGCTCATCGTACCATTATTAACAGAGGTTCCTGGGTCACCAGAACTTGCTACTTATGAGGATAACTAGATTCTACCAATTTGCATAGAACATATAAGTAAAGGCATAATTGATGGAAGCATATCAAAGATGGAAAGAGTGTGTTTGAATAGAATCAAATTAATTAAGGAGTTCTTTAGATATGTATAACATTTAAGAGTGATCATAAGATATATTAAACCTTAACATTAAACATGATAACATAAACAAGGGTAAACAAAAGAAATCTAATAGATAACCATAAATTAGATGTCTATATTGATATCAGAAAGGGTCACCATCTTCTTCATATCCAAACATACATATTTATAGTCGATATATTTCTTGACTATTCATATTCTACTTTATATATTGGTGCCAAATTGAGGAGATTATTCACCTTCTATCCTTTCACAAGCTAAGAGGATAGGACAAAATACACAAGCTGATAATTACATATATAGTGCATAAATATTCAAAGAATATTATGTGTAGTCTTATTTATCTGATTTTCTTCTCCTAACACTACTAAACAAATCATCATATTGTTCATCAAGAACATATTAATTGGTACTTGAAATTGGTAAATCAATTAATCAATTAGAAAAAAATGTCTTATTCATTAAAAAATTAATACATATATAGGGCAATAATCTCCTAAAAAATAGGAGATAATACCTATCCCATAATTTACTCACTCAAACCCCTAATAGCTCTCCCAAATTCTTATCTAAAAAGAGTCGTAAAACCACTCATGACAATTTTATTATTTATTTTGTTTTTCAATAATACTAATACTTATCATTCCCTCCCCTAATGCTAATAACACTAAAAACACTAAAGGACATAGTTTTCTTCACTTTCTACTTCTTCATTATCTAAGGGAGAACTACTTGCCTCTAGATCACTTTCTTTTATCACCATTGATTTATCATTCACTTTTCCATTGAGAAGGTCTTGTTCTCTCTACTTGCAATTTATAAGAGTATGCCCTAGTTTTAATAGTAGTAACATGTGTATTTAGATTTCATATGATTATAAGACCTGTAAGAAGTGTTTGGCCTATTTTGTGTAGAAAGTGCTTTTGCTTCATTTGCAACATTATTCTTCATTTTGTTTCCTCCATCAAGCAATGTTGATATGATTTTTTCTAAGCTTGGATTCAACTTACTTAGAGTAAACACCATATTTGACATGTTATAGGGCATGCTATTTATGAGCATGGATTTTGTATATGTTTATTTTACCTCTACATTTATTCTAGCCAACTAATAGATGAGAGAGAAAAATTTGCTGATGTGAGACACTATGTATCCACCTTCATCCATTTTGAGACCATACAATTTTTTTTCATAGTGATTCAACACTATCAGCTTGAGAACTGAATAGTGTTTTAATGTTTCCTAGATATATTTAGAAGAATTTTAAAAATATACATGATATAAATTTGGTTCTGATAAGCCAAGATAGATAATGGCTAAGGCTTTCTTGTCTTTGATTTTCCATTTTTGGCACTTGTCTACATCTATTGGTTTTGGTACTTTGCCAATAATAATGTTCCAAATATCTTTCTCAATTAGCAATAATTGAGTTTGGATTTCCCATGTATGAAATTCATGCCCATCAAATTTTTTAATTTGAATTATATTTTCCATGTTACCCTCCCCTACGTTTGAATCTGACTCAAAGGATGTCAAATTTAACTGATATTGCATCTGTACAATAATAAAGACTCTTTTGACACTTATATTTCTTATTGTATTGACATTATCATAAAAGGACTGATTCTATTATATTATAATAATAATAATAATAATAATAATAATAATAATAATAATGACAACTCAGCCTAAAATGTAAACCTAAAAGACCAAATCTCAAAGTATAATTACTAAAAATCTATACAAACTTTTACCTATCTCTAAGTCTTCAAATTTATAAATGACATTTACAATATATAACCTTTTATATTAACTGACATAATTGACTAGATATTGACTCATAAACCTAAATACTATGACAATCTAAAACAAAATATATTAAATACCTAATATCTAAAATCCCCCAAATACCATGGACTGAAAGCATGAAAATCATGGAAGAAGGAAGATGCATGTGATTTTGATGAGAGCAGCTAGTCACCAATCAAGAACACCATGTAAGAAGTGAATAACAATGTGGAGAGAGATGAGGTCATTAAGCAGAGAGTGGATCAGCTGATAAAATTTGGCATTTGAGTCATGAAGGTGGGAGCTAAAGCTTGGTGGTAGTGATGGGCAGTCAATGTTGATGTAGATGGTAGACAAAGGTTATTAGAGAGAGGACAAAGACAACTGGTGCTTGGTGGTGGCTAAATGATCTGAGGTAGTAGTTGATGGTAGGATGGATCGATACATGGTTAATGAAAATAAAAAAAGATAGCGAAAAAAGCACATAGTCTACACCATTTTTCAGCAGTCATAAAAAAAATAATGGCCTTTCTAAAGGAGACTTTTTTACGTGGTCTATACTATGTAGTCTGATGAGGAGCAAGGCCAAGAAAAATAGAGAGGTCCAGAGATGGACCTGCTCTAATTCCAATGTTGGCAAATCAATTAATCGATTCGAAAAACTTGTCTTATTCATTGAAAAACTAATACATATATAGGGCAATAATCTCCTAAAATATAGGAGATAATACCTATCCCATAATTTACTCACTCAAATCCCTAATAACTCTCCCAAATTACTATCTAAAAATAGTCATACAACCACTCATGATAATTTTATTATTTATTTATTTTCAGCAATACTAATACTTATCACTTGATTCATTAACATTGTTATGTGGTAAGACTAGTAGCAATTCATTTAATTGTATTCTTTTTTAAATATTTTTATTTTTAGTTATTATGACTGTTGTACCAAGATAGGGAATTTTTTCAATTATATTTTTATTATGAGAAAAAAAAATTGAAAATGCATCTAGGAGGTACCTAGACTAGTAGCATAACCCTACCAATATGGAAATGGGGGCCTCTAGGGCAGTACTCAGTAACATAGGTCATATGTGATTCAAACATGGATATGTTCACCGGTCATATTACAATAGGCATAACCTTGTATTTTTTTCAAGGTTGGTAACCTATATCAAATTATTATGCTTTTCCAAGTGCAACCCAAAAGTCAAAATGAATTGAATGCTTGAGCAACATACATCCATTGAATCCTTGGATAGTTAGAATGAACATAAAAGATATGATTTTATTTATTTATTTTATTCCTACAAATCTGAAATCATTTGTGGAACCATATGATTTGATTTTGAATTGGTGTTGTGAATTGATGTATTATTTTTTCATGCACAATTGATTCTTGTTGTAAGATGAGATCATACTTTTATAGGGTGGTAAAAAATTAGGAATTTATAGTAGACTAATTGTTATTTGTTTAATCAAAATTAACATTAAAAATTGACCAAAAATGGAGAAACCTCCATCATATTCTGTGAAGGAATATGTTCCATAAGATGAGAAAAGCCTACAATAGTAAAAGCAACATTCTTAGTTCATTATTTTTTAACCTTGCTTTTGTGAAACGGATGATATTAGTCTCTTCAATTTTTTATCTTCCATCATATGCTATATTCTCAAGGTAAGTAGATTTCAGTATATTATTTAAATAAGAATTTTTTCTCTTGTTTGGATCTCATTATGCTCTTCATTCTTCATAACTTGTCTAGTTAGCAGACCTGAAAATTACTCTTAATTAACTAATACGTATTGCAAAGTAATCATATTTTATATTTTTCAATAAGTTTCTCTTCACAATTGACCGTGATTGACCCAAAATTCCTTTGGAAAATTCATGAGGAATATCTCTAATGATAAAATATATAGTAACTAAAGTGATTAGTTGTCTTAATGATGACATTTGGGGTTGTTTTGACAATTGGAAGCTTTGATGTGATGAAGTAATTTGATTAATAATCTCAATATTAAAAATATTAAAAGTTGTTTCTATGTGGTTAAAACATTCAATCTTATCTATTATAAGAATCTATGAGATGAAACACCTTCATTGATAATTTTAGGATTGACTTTTATGAACTACAACATTATTTGGGTTGAATCTAACATAATCAAAGGTGTTTAACCATTATTTGAATCTAAGTGTGATATAATTTTTTTTGTATGTACAAAATTATTATGAAGGTCATAATTTTTTGTTGCTTATAGAAATAACTACCTTGTTATCAATCACTTAATTTATTTTCCTCTTATGTCATGAGTTCATGGTGGGAAGACCATCTTTTAAAATGCATTGTTTCAAGTATCTATATTGATTCTAGTGTTATTCATATATGGATTCCTCACTAAAAAATGAATTGTAATAGTCCCAATATTAAGGGTTTTTACCTTATCCCTTATTCATGTGGTAAACCTTACATTTTTGAAATCAAACACTCATTAAAAAAATATTCAAATAAAATCAAATGGATGTACAATAGAGCAAATTTGACAATTATTCATTTATTGAATAGGGAGATAAGACAAAAATGTGATTTACATGGAAAACACCAGAATGTTGGGCTTTAAAATCTTATTTCATAGAAAGAAGAATGAAAGAAGCAACTAAAATTAACCCAAACTTTGAAAACTCTTCTACAAAAACTAAAACCATAGACCTTTTCTTGCTTTACCAAGTATCTTTTCCTTGTTCCTTAGGTTCCCCTTAGCCATCTCTCAAGTATAATAGATTGTATATGATTAATTATAAGTATATTAGGTGATTAGATAGACCATTGGTCTCATTAATGATTTAAGAGCCAACTAACATTTTCTTTTCCTTATTCCCTTCTTTTAATAAAAAATTGACACATCTAAGAATGATAAGTTTCAACCTCACTCCCTAAGCATGGGATTTCTTTGTGATGATGAATATAATATAAGACTTAATAAATAATTATATTTGAAAACTCTTAAAAATTTTCCATTGTGAATATAACCTTATAACTTTAAGACCAAATTTGTTCCAAACCTCTTGAATCCTCTCTAATTTGACCAATGCTCCATTAAGGTAACAAAACCATATTTGAATTTGTATGATCTTTTAAATGATTTTTGGCCCAAATGAGTAAATAATCATGCCTTAATAGGGGAAAGTGATGGGACTAAACCAAACCTTATGTCTTTTGAGTTTAATCCCCATCCATAGGGAAGTTGATTGTTGAGAGCAATCCCTTTCGTTTGTATTCCATTAAAATATTTTGGTTCCTTACAAATATTCAATACTTTGGAACCTAAAAGGTGGGACCACCTAGTTCTTTATTTATTTCCTTCCAAATATCAAGGGGCGTACATCCACCCTATAACTCCACCAAGAAATCAACCAAACATCCACTCCAAATTTCCTATCTTAGTGTGAGAAGGTCAAAGATTTGATCTATGACATGAAAGATCAAATATACAAGCTAAGAGATAAATCACGTGTTGTAAAAATGTAGAATAGGTCTTGTCATTGATAACATAATAAAATTTGATGATTTTATTGATAAATAGATGGAAGATTATATACAAGAGATAATATAGTTATATAATTGAATTGACCTTTGGTAATTACTAACTACAATATAACTAAAAAATAAAAATGTAATATCTATGCTAACAATGATAATAGATATGATAATATTACCCCCTTTATTACAATGTTTTTACAAATGTACCCCTAAAATAGTTCAAATTTCACCTTGCCAAGAGACTTGGCAAGTATATCTATTATCTAAGAATCTGTTGGGCATAATTAGAGCTCAATGTGGTGGTTCAAAACTTGTTCTTGAATATAGTAGCACTGAAACTCAATGTGTTTGGTCCCCTCATGAAATATTAGATTCTTAACAAACTTTAATGCACCTTCATTATTACAGAAAAGAATCGATGGTTGATCTTTAGGAATGTCTATGTTAGACAGAATGTGACATAACCAAATTGCCTCACACATAGATCCTAATATAACCTAATATTATGCCTCTGTGGATTAGAGAGTAACAATATATTTCTTATTACTAATCTATGAAATTTGTCTAGATCCCAGATGAAAAATATACCCTAAGGTTGATTTCTTATCATTAATAGATCAAACATAATCTGAGTTTCTGTAACCTACAAGAATAAATTTGATTTCTTATTATATTCCATATCATAATCAATTATACCTTAGACATATCTTAAAACATGCTTCATTGAAACTCAATGACACTTCTTTATCTCTTTCATGAATCTCAAAAGATAGATGATAGAAAAATATATGTCTAATCTAGTATAAGTCAAGTAAATGAGACTTTTAACAATATTCCTATAGTGAGTTTCATCTAATTGAGGTGAATCCTAAAATTGAGATAGTTTCAAACCTTTTTTTATTGGAGTTGACATTGGTTTACAATCTTTCGTCCCGTATTTTTGAAGAAAAATCTTAGCATATTTCATGTGTGAGACAAAAATATGATTCTTCTTTTACCATATCTCCAAGCTAAGACAATAGTGAAGTAGCCCCAAATCTGTTATGTTGAAGAATTTTTTCAAGTCATTATTTATATCTTCAATGAGATCATCTAAAATTCCTATGATCATAAGATCATCTACATATAAAACCAAAATGACAATCTTTGTGCCTACCTTCTAGATATACAAATTCATATCCAAGGTGATATGAATGAATCTATGCTATAATAGATGATCATCAATCTTAATATACCATGACCTTAGTACTTGATTAAGTCCAAAAAGTGACTTAATTAGATGGCATACCTTATGTGGATGTTGTTCATCAATTAATCATTTTGGCTATGTCATGTACACTTCTTCTTTGAGATCACCATTCAAGAATGCACTTTTCATATCCATCTATTGAAGTTTCCATCCCTTTTGTGTTGTGAATGTACAAATAACTCTGATGGCCTTGATCTTATAAGTGGGTGCAAAGGTCTCCTCATATTCAATTCCTTCTTGATGATCATATCACATTATAATAATTCATGCTTTATATTTGTTAGTAGATCCATATTCCTTGTACTTTATCTTGAAAATCCATGTGTAGCCAATGGATTTATTTACTATAGGAATAGTCACAAGTTCCCACATCCCATTTTTGATGGGGGAATCATATTTATTATCCATTTACTTATTCCAATGTGGTTGGCATAAGGCATCTTGAACTATCTCTAGTTTAGTGCTTTCAACTACTAAACTCATTAGTACAAGATAACTTCCTATCTCGCTTATCTTCTAGTCTAAACTCTTGATGAAGTATTTGAATTAGAGTTTAGGTGTGAGTCCCTAATAGTTCTCTCTACCCATTTTGGAAATTTATTCTACTACTAATTTGAAGAAGAATTATCTTATATATTTCTAAGATTAATTAAAAACTCTCCTTGCAACTCACCTTATTTATAAGAAGGTTCTTCATTCTCATCATTTAGCTATGGGAACAATTTATGTGAGGTGGTATGTTTTGACTCCTTTCGTGGAAATGAGTTGAATGATGAATCATCAAAAACCACATCTTGATTTTTATATATCTTCTATCTCATGATCCATGAGATGATATCCTTTTGAGGTAGTACTATACCCCAATAGAAGGCACTAGAGTGTCTTCATTTTGATTTTATTCCTATTTTAAGTAGGGACATGCATATATGATGTATACATACATAATCTAAGATTAGAGACCGAAGGTTTATGACCACTCTATACCTCTTTTAGTGTCTTGTAATATAAGATATTTGTAGGTGCCGTATTGAGAATATATATAGCTATCTGAATTGCTTATGCCTAAAATGGTGCATCCAACTTCATAATGGAAAGAGTGCAATGATCCATATCCATGATTAAATGATTGTGTCAATTTAATATTCCATTTTATTATGGAATATAGGAAGTATTTAGGTGTTGTTTGATGTTGTGTTGCTTCAAGAATTCCAAGAATTACTTTGATGTGAATTCCCCCCTTGATCTAAGTGGAAGAGTCAAAGAGGCCTCCCTAACTAGGTGACAAAAAGTGGTAGAAGACATTAAAATGTGTAAAGGATTTAGTCTTATTCTTGAGAAAGGACACCATGTCTTACAAGAGAAATCATCAAAAAAAACTATAAGTATTTGAATCCTTGGAAAGAAGTAGGTAGGGGTTCACACAAATTGGTATATACCACATCAAGACATTCCTTGGCTTATGAGGAACTCAACTTGAATGAAACCCTTTGTTCTTTACCAATAATTCATCTAAGGCAAACATGAAACAAATGAGAGAATTGAGGAATTCCACAAACCATAGCCTTAGAGCTTGTTGATGCCTAAAACTCTCGCTCTTGGTGAACAAATTCTTATGTGAAGCTTTACAAATGTGGGATTGGATTATGATCTGTAAAGTGACCTCCAAGATTTTAGAAGCTGACTCTTTGAATTAATTGGGGTTGACACTACTCTTGGGAAAGTTGATAAATCTTTTGAAAAAATGAGTGTTGGGGCACCACATATAAGGTTCACTTCCTTTTCATTATAATAGCATAATGGGTCCCACCCTTTACTTTATTAGCCAATGGTGCACCTTTTCCTTATAAAATAAATCCCTTCTTTCTTAAGGATCATCATAATGACACATGTAAATATGATACTACTCCTAGGTAGTTTGGGAACCTTTCTATGAAAAATGAGTGTCATGGAGCCATGTGGAACCAACAGAAAGAATCGAGACTTAGCTAAAAATAAAGGAAAACACAAGAGAGGAAGTCAATACACCACCCTCTGAACTCTCCAAGTACGTCCTTGATAAAAATTCTAACTACTAAAAAAATTCAAAATGTGGATTATGATCCATAATTTTTGGTGAATTTTAGGGGAATCTACTTGTAAATGGAAGAACCCAAAATTTTTGGTTTCTCATATCAATCGAAGTAAAACTTCAAAAAGGGGTGGCCTGCAACACTTACAAATTCTAGATAGTAGCCGTCAAAGGTGTCCACTCTTCCTCCTTAGCTTGAGTCTTCTTATTTAGATCTTTGAAGGCTCTATCTAAATCAATGATCTCCTTGAGCAATATATTGTCAAGCCTTGTACTACCACTTGCATTTGAAACTCAATCTAGGAAAGAGGATACAAAATGGTCTCCACCTCAAAGACATTTGACATTTTATAAAGAGCCTTGAAGATAGTTTGGTCATTCTAATTTTTTATCAACAACTCTTTAATCTTGTCCTTTGAGAGAACTATGTTTTATGTAAGGAATGGGGAGGGGAGTCCCAACTAGACTAGCTATTCATTATGCCCCTTCATGTCTCAAACCACATTCTCTGAGGCATTTAGAAAAGCCTTACATTTTGATGCTACCTTGTTGCATCTCAAGAACTTATTCACCTTCACCATTGCATACCTTCTATTATCCACCCCTACTACTTTGAGTATCTTATCTATTTCCCTATATAGCTTATGGACTAGGAACTATGAATCTCAAACCTTGGGGGATATGAAGGTGATGGCCTAGTCTATAGATGTGTTCACTTATGTGCTTAAATGTTTGGAGTCTGTAATGAACCCAAGTATTGGATTCCAGTTTGAATTTGCATTCTTTATTATCTCCTAATAATATACATATAATTATTGGACAATGGGGAGGATACCTATGGTCTAGGAGTAGGAAACAAGATAATTCTTAAACTACTAAATTATTGGTCCTTGGCAAAGGACTCTTGTTACGTCTACTATTGTAATCATTATTTCATGTTTGTAGAGTCTAAAATACTCTTATGGGTCTCCATGAGCTCTATTTTTTTCCTATAGCTTATTTTCTATAGCCTACTTATCATTTTTAGGCCAACTATCTTGGCCTTTATTTCTATGACTTGAATCCATAGTTGGACCCTTTGGCTAGCTTATGTTTGGAATCTCTCAATGGTGACATGAATCTATAATTCAGACCTCATCTTGGTGAGATCTACATCTTTGGCCTTGTTTTTGACATTTAGGAAGTTAACATTAGATTTACCTCTTACGAATTCCTACTCTTTATTTTCCAATTGATGGCTTGCCTTGAGATAGTTTTTGGTAATGGAATTTTGGGTTTCTTCCATCAAATAGACCCTATCATTCATCTAGCCTGATTGAGGTTAAGGCCAATGATGTGTATCGAGTAATCCCTCATATGCATCTATTCTTGGGGCTTGATTATTTGCAATCTCATATGTGTAATCATAAGATATTGTTGTGCAAGGTCAAAGAATGACTACATGTGAGGTATTATCATGGCCTTGGACATTTTTTCTATTCTCTTATCTATCTAGGCTCCTTGGGATTTTATTACAATATCTAACTATAGGTATAACTACTCTTGAGACTAAATTAATTCCCCTATGAAGGGGGAACCTTATCATAAGCCAAAAGGAATGGTCACTTGCTACTGTGAAGCATCAGACGTTGTTCCCTTAAAGATGAGTAGGTAAACAATTACGGTGGAATATGAGAAAGGTGAAAGGCCATGAAGAGGGGTGATAGGTTATTACACCATGATGGTTATGTTTATGGTGGATGAAGGTAGAGGAGTGAAAAGTGGTAAAAATAAGGTGATTGCTTGGTAGAGGAAAGTGGTCCAAGATCAATGGAAATGGTGGAAGGATAAGAGCAAGGGAAAAATGAAGAATAAGTGGATAAGAGAGGCTAAGTGAAACATAACTTCTCTTTTTAAGGGGAAGGGGGAAGGTTGAAATCTTGTACCTCAGAGCTGGGTTGAGATGACCTTGCCTTAGGTTTCCCAGGGTGACCTATTATTATTATTAAGGAAATGGATGTAGAGGAGGTAGATAATAAACAAGCCTCTATATTATGGAAACTTACTCCTCTTTTTTGTAGGGAGATCTTCTTATTCTTTAACTGAATCCTTTTCCTCTACCTAAGCTTTTGTTGACCAAATTTTACCTGCAGGTAAAATTTTGGTCCCCTTTCTCCCTTGCTATTCATGCCAATTATATTGCAGGTTGTTTAGGTTCAGCATTCTCCATTTCTTGGTGCAAAGGCTTCACTATTCGGTTCAAGTATTTTCATGTAAACATGTTGAACCTTCATACCGTTGAACCGTTGAACCGAAATGTTTGGTTTAATGGGCTTGGTTCAATGGGTTTAGTTCAATAGTTTAGTTCAAAGCCGCTTGGTTTGTGCAATTGGTTCAATCATAAAGTTCAACGAGTTCAATGGAGAAGGTTCATCGGCTTGGTTCATTGAGAAATCAGCGTGTAATGGTTGAACCTTGAACCATTGAACCAAATTTTTGTTCAATGGGTTCGATTCAAAGGAGTGCCCTTCGAATGAAGGGGAAGTCCAATTCAAAGAGCCCGTTTGAAGGGGCCGATGCGTAAAAGAGAACTTGGGTCACTCATAAGACATGTAAAGGAGTTCTGCCAGCATGGACCTGACTGCCATGTGGACCCGATGATGGCCATGAGGCCGTCAAATTTAAAAGAATAGAATAGCCATTGGCATTCAAAGAGATAGCTATTTGCTTTCAAAGCAAAGGAAGAGCTAAGTATTGCCAAGGAGTCTAGAATGCAGCAACCTGCTGAAAGTTCATTCTTGGGAGGATGAGTGAGCCAAATAGAGACAAATTTGATAAAAGACAAGAGGACATGCATGGAATAAGCAAACAGTAAGTCCAAGTGGTGCCAATTTGAAGAGGTGAATCTAGTAGGTGGAACAGTTCCTTCGAATTGACCACGAGAGGATGCAGCAGCTAAGAAATGTAACCAGTTTCTTCATTTTTCATTTAATGGATGGACAAACCATGTTTTACCATTAAGAATGTAGACTTCAAGTAGAACAGAGCACATGGCTCATTAATATTTTGAGCGGCTTGTTTCTTTTTATGAACAGCCATTTGTAAAAAGAGCACCAAATGAGCATCTTGGACTTTACTTATATATTTGATACTTGTCATTTTGTAATCATATTTTTTGCAATTTTGGTAAGGTGAAGCCCTACTAAAATTTCTACCTAAATCTATAAAGACTATTTTTACCTCTTCTTGGTTGGATTTTCTATGTATGTCTGAGTGTTTGAGTTGTGTCCAGTCATTGTCTTTAATGCTCTCACAGTTTCAGCACCAACACACCAGTTATCCACAAGGCACCATTGTCTACAACTGACAGGAGGAGAGTTCAATTTTGGAGATATAGAGTAGAGGAAGTCATTTATAGTATGTATTCCATAGCATCTTGGTGAGTCTCTATTCCTATTTTTCCATAAGAACCTCCCTGCCATTTTCTTATACCCTGGTTTCCTTGCCAAGCTTGAGTGTATGCTTGTGGTCTTTGTTCAATTTTGAGAGTAGGTGTGAGAAGATCACATTTATTTTGGTGTATCACCTCTTTAGAGTAGGCTATTTGTTTTCCTGTATTTTCTTCTCCCTTTTCATTCCCCCCCAGTTTATATAACTATATATACCTATGTTTTTTTTGCCCTGCTGGAACAAACAATGATACATCAAAGGGAGCTAGCCCTTAACTAGAGACTCTCCTCTCCTGCTTCACCATCCCATAGGTGAGAGAGGAGTTTCCATGTTGTGAGGAGAGGGCAGGAACCTATTTTCCTGCCATCGGGTGCACTTTCCTGTGTCAACAATTTTAGCACGCTTGGTGGGACCATTTTATAATGCAGTAAGTTTTTAGGATTAATGCTGGTCCTGTCATAGCCATTTCAATATTTTCAAAAATCTAGCGACTCCAATGGTAAGAGATTCATTTTCCATATTAAGATCAGTGTCTTAAATTTCTATGCCTAAAGTCACCACTAGGTCTGCTTCAAAAAGGATTCCTTTTGAATTCGTTGAACTACCTCTAAATTTTTCTAAAAGATTAAGGTTTAGGGAGACTCATCCTTATCCAACAAGTCATCCTCTTAGACCTGTTATAAGAGACACAATTACAGTAGAGCCTCAGTTACCCCCCATCCCAACTATGGCTTTGCCATTTGTAGCCTTTCGTGGGGAGAGCCCCTTGAACCTCCCACAGTATGACCCAATTCCAGGGGTAGCTCTAAAAAATATACCTTCTTTCAATGGATTGGGACCCATTACAGTCGCTGAGCACATCAGGAACATTTCTAATCTCACCAATATTCATAATATCACAGAGGAAAATGTCACAATCAGATTGTTGGCTCTGTCTCTTAAGGGCAAGGCTCTTGACTGGTATGGGACCTTGCTTGTGAATTCAATCCATTCCTAGAATGAGATTGGTATTTAGCTAACAGACCATTTTAGGGAAAAAAGTGATGACCTCTCGCTTGCTGAGTAGCTGACGACAATTCAAAGGGCTCTACATGAATATATACAGGACTTTAACACAAGGTTTTAAAAGACCTGGTAGATGATTCCCATCCTGGTAAGGCCAACTCCCAGCTATGCTTTTTTATACTATTTAAAAGCATTAAATAGTGACGTTGCAGTCATGATACAATCCATGGGAGGGCATATATTGCCTGCTGCTTATGACAGCTATAACAGTAGAGAACTATTTAATACAGGTTGGAAAAATAGTCCCTAAACCCCACATGCCAATTTTTCCAGAAGTGCCACCTCTAATTCAGGCCCCTACTCCCACGTAGAGTTTGGGACTTGGTGAAAGATTTTCTTGCCTTTAACATTTCCTCTATTCCTAGGGAGCACAACAAACAGGTTGACAGGCTGGCAGTGATTGGTGCCTAGTATGATGTTTTAAAAGAAGTAAGCAGGGATTGTGGTTTGCACCAATTGAAGGTGGTAGTTTGACCCTCTGTCCTAGATAACATTGTAGATTGACAAGTTTTCAAAAGTGACCAGCAGATAGCTCTCTTCCTCCGAGAGGAAGCTGAGTTTACAATACATAACTAGGCAAAATTGCAGTAGCAGTATGGAGATCAGATCATCCAGTTAAAGAACAACAAACTCCCTAAAAGTCTGGTCACACTTGAAAGCATTTTCAATGGAGATGATGAACTAAAAAATGACAAAGCATGCATCATGACCAAAGAAGAGAATTACAAAAAATTTGAAATCTTCAAGGTCAAGTTGTTGGCGCTTCGCAAGGTCTGCACGTTTCAAGAAAAGCAAGCTTTCATTCTACTATGTCAAGAGTTCACTGATGTGTTTGCATGGGATTACAGTGACTTGAAAGGATTCAACCCAAGACTTGCTCAATACACCATTGAATTAGAGGAAGGTGCCAAACCAGTCACACAAAAGCAAAGGCCTATCAATCCTACAATTGAGCCCCTCATGCAAAGAGAATTGGCCATATTGATTGAGTTTGGAATTATATTTCTAATCAAACATTCCTCATGGCTAACCAACCTCATTCCTGTTAGAAATAAGAATGGGGAGATCAGGCTGTGTGTCGACTTCAGAGACCTTAATAGATTCTCTCTAAAGGATCATTATCCCCTTCCAAGCATGGAGTAGATTCTTTAAAAAGTGACTGGTAGCGAGTGTTTTTCTCTCCTAGATGGTTATTCAAGTTATAATCAGATTTTGATGCAAGGCTGTGATTAGTATAAAATAGCCTTCACCACCAAATGGGGCACATTTGCCTATAAGAAGATGCCATTTGGGTTATCCAATGCTGGTACTACATTCCAACAAGCCATGGACATGGCTCTTGATGGCTTGACAAATAACAACGTGCTGGTATACCTTGATGATATAATGGTATTCTCCAAGGAAGCGAGCCAGCACATAGAACATCTTAGGTAGATTTTTGAGAGGTGTAAGGAATTTGGCATCTCTCTTAATCCAAAGAAGTGCGTGTTTGTTGTTCATGAAGGGAAGTTCCTTGGTCACATTGTGTCCAAGGAGGGTTTATATATTGATCCTGAGAGAATGTGCTCCATTCTGGAAATGCCCCTACCAAAGCACAAGAAAGGCCTATAGAGTTTCTTTGGCAAGATAAATTTTATTCGGAGGTTCATGTCGAATTTTACTGAGATAATTAAACCCCTAACCTCTATGTTGAGGAAAGGTGAAGATTTCAAGTAGACAATGCAAAAAAAGGATAGCTTTGAAGCCGTCAAGCAGGCTTTAGCCCAGGTGCCTGTTCTGATCAGCCCCCACTTCAGTAAAGACTTCAACCTCTATACATTCAGTAATGAAGAAGTGATATCCACCATGCTTACCCAAGCAAATGGTGAAGACCTCGAATAGCCACTCACCTTCTTCAGCTAGAGATTAGAGGATTTTCAAGTCAAGTACACATATGTAGAAAAGCAAGTCTTGGTAGTGGCGAGGAGCCTAAAAAAATTTAGGTATATGCTGTCTAACAACAGAATCCACCTTATGGTCCCACATCCTGGTGTTAAGGAATTCTTGACCAATCGAGATTTAAACAAAAAGAGGGCAGGGTGGATTACCAAAGTGATGGAATACGACATATACATCAAGATCACCAAGCTGGTGAGGGGAAGAGGCCTGTGCGAATAGCTGGCTGTAGACTTAAAGAAAGAAGGGAGAGACAACTTATTGATTCATGATGCAGCCACTGCAAAGGAACCAACTGTCATAAAGTATTAGACGCTAGACATGAAGCATTTCCTTCTCACAGGTGAATGTCCACAAGGTCTTGATAAGGCAGAAAGAAGGTATTTCAAACTTTAGTCCCTTCCTTATGTCCTGATTGATGAAGTATTATTTAGGAAGGATCTCTTCGGGGTTCTTCTAAGATGCATTAACCTCAATCAGGCTGATAGGATACTGGCTAAATTTCATGATGGGCCAATTGGTGGCCATTTCGCCCCTAAAGCTATGACATCAAAGATAATGAGAGCTGGCTATTTTTGGCCTACTCTTTTCAAAGACACCCATGCTTGGATGAGAAAGTGCCAGAAGTGTGCACTTTTTGATAGAAAATAGTTATTGGCTGCCATGCCTCTACAGCCCATTCAAGTTGAGCAACCATTCATGTAATGGGGCCTAGATTTTATAGTGATGATTAATCCTCCCTCTAGTGCTGGGCACAAGTGGGTATTGACTGCCACAAATTATTTCACCAAGTGGGTAGAGGCAGTTGCTTTTGTTGGGTGAATATTTTGTCGTCAATTAACTGATGACAAAATAGGTATATTAGCCACAACATAGGGAGATTTACACCATGAAAAGTATGGGTTTACCAGATCTGGATGAAGTAAATCTCTCCTCTCATCAAGGAGAGGTTCCCTATTAATATTTATGTGTTGGATATGTATATATATAATTAATCAGAAAATAACACATGGGGTGGTATAAAGCATCCACCTCTCTTTTTTCAGAGGTAATGTATAAAGAACAAAAGAGGGAAATCTTGGTCCTTGGCTAACAACATTCCTCTTCTTTCAGGAATGGTATCAAACGAGAAGTAGAAAATCACCTGAAGTAACAAGGTTCACAAGAACACTCACGTAAGCACAAAGTATTCTGTAGCCTCCTTCACCAATTCAGAACAAACGTAACCGTAGAATGAAACGAAGCACAAAGTCTTCGCATGAAACTACAAAAGATAACTAAATTTGAAAGATAAAAGTAGCTCAAAGTCTATCTTTTACCCTTTAGAAGCACCCTTAGATAATATAAACACACCCACTTTGCTTATTAAATTAGATAAACAAGATATTACCAAAAAAAAGGACATAAGAACTATTTTCTAAATAACACAGATAATCTCAACACAAAGTCTGAAATAACTTGCTTCTCATTCATTCAACAAAATATGATTTACAAATTTAAGCACAAAGTCTCAGAAATTGCTTCAATTTTGGCAGAGTGTTTGCTCTCTATTTTTCCAAGATCCTTTCACAAATGAGGTCTCCACTATATATAGGGAGAAAATCCTCAAAAACTAGAAAACAATAAAATATAAAAATATCTCAGTCAAAGATGACTCATCTTTGACTTTGAGATATTTTTCCAAAATATTTACATGTAATTACATTTTTCAAAATTGCATGCACTTTCACGAAACAAAAGTGCATGAGGGTAAAAAATTCAGTTCTTGCTGCCAGATTTCTTCAGATGAGCATCGTACATAGTAATGGATTCCTGAATTCCTATGCTGTCTGGCGCAACCATGTTCTTGGAGATGATTCTGGCTCTGATTAATGCATCCTTCAATGTTGTGATGGCCTTAACATGACCAGTTAACCTAGATTTTAGATTTTCCAAAGTTAACTGAGCGTCTAGAATATTATCCATAGAAGACATTGAGAAAGATTTTTCTTCAAAATCTATCTGAATCATCTCTTTAAAACTTTGGATCATTTCTTCTGCTGGAAGGAACTAATTGTCCTTAGAGGTTAGGTTGTAAGTTAGCTCTTCTAGTTTATTTCGCAAGCTTGTGTCACTCTTTTCACTAGCCTCCCTGAAAGCTTTGAGATCATCAATTAAATCTTTGAGTACCTAGATCTCGAAAATCAGTGACTCCTTGATCTCAACATAAGAGTCCTTACTGGAGATGACACTGATAGATATCAAAGTGCTTTTCTTCAGATCCTTCATCTCCTTCCATTTGCCAAGATATTTTTCTAAAATATCAATCTCCTGAGAGATAAGAAAGATAAAGTCATCTAAATCTGCCCTTAATTTCTTCATTTTATCTATCTTTTCTACAACCTCTGCAAGTAAGAAAACTCCCTGAGTATGCATTTTTTTCAACGTAGTCCTCCAAGACTTTTCCCTTTAGGTAAGTCTTCTCTGCCTTTTGAATGACCAAGTCATCAACGGAGAAGGCCTCTGGAGTTGCTGCTTCAGGGGGAAGAGTGAACCTTCTTATTACTGTCATTAGTTGCTTTATTTTGGCCTTGTAATAATCTTTCATCTCTTTTTCTAGGTCAAATTTTTGGACCATGATGTCCTTCAGCTGGTGTTACTGCGGTAGCTTCTACACTGCTAGTGGTGATAGTGGTCACAGTTAGAGTAACCGGTAAAATTGTACCAACTACTGATTATAGCTCTTGTGTAGGACTCTGCCAAATTGAAAGAAGGAGATGATAAATTTGGAATGGACCCAGAAGAGTGAGGGGAACTTCCAAAAATGCCCTGAGAATCACCAAATATGACTCTGGAAGGAGAGGCAGCTCTAGAAGAGGGAACACTGATTAGAGAGATAGGAGAAGAGGGTGCCATAGGAGACTGAGGTGGAGAAGGAGAGACGCTCTTGAGCGGTTGTGCTTCTCCTTATGAGGGCAGAGGTTTAGTGCTTGGTTGCCCTGAACGCTGATAGTTTGTCTCCATTGGTTGGGCTGCTTGTGTCTGAGAGCTCTATTCTGCTACCCCTTTAGTTGTTGCTTCAGATTCTTCAGTAGTCTTTGGCTTTTTGGAAACAAAGATGATTCTAGGCTTGTGAAGCCTAGACAGGAAAGGTACATCACCTTTGTTCTTGGTTCTATTCTCTGCCTTCTTCTTCATCTCTGCTTGGAATTTAGCCTCTAACCCTGTGACAAATTCTTTTAAGACAATATTTTTTACTGCTAACGAATCATTGGTGTTAGCCAATTTGGTTTGAATCTTTTCCTTAGAGAAGTCAGCTCTTTCTGAGACCATTAAGTTGGGGGAAGAGGGGAACCAGCAACCTTTTCGGCCAGGTATCTGCTATTGATAATATTTTTATCATCGATCAGACCAGAGGGGATCTCTACAAGCCCCATATATTCAATCTGTTTTAGGGTCAGCCTACAAAAGTCCATTTTTTTATTTCTTCGGCCATCCTTAGGTCGATCCAGATATCTTCAATCATGGGCTCATGGAACTGAGTTTTCTGTCTGATTTTGTCCTTGTCTCCCCTGTAGTCAAAATTTTCCCTTCTTTTGAACTACTTTAGGGTCACCATCTACATTTCTATTTCCATGACTTTGGCTTTGGCTACTATTGCAATGGAATATTTGCCAATTTCAATGCAAAATCTGAAACCTAATTTCTTTAGCTCTATTTGTCTGGTATGCATGACAATCGGTTGTTGGAAAAGTTCTATTAGTACCAACTTATCTGAAGGGAACCTGGAGAGCATATAGGGGTAGTCTTGGAAGAAGCCAACCTGAAGATAGCAGAAGGTTGGAAATTGTAGGAACATGCACCTGTAGTCATTGACAACTACCCAAGCCTCGTTTGATACTCTCTTCTGCTCAAGTTGAGGGTTGAAGAGACAGAAATATGGTGAAAAGGTGTCATTTACCCTTTTGAAATGGTAGGTTGATCCTTGCAGAGTTAGCTAGGGGTAATATGAGTACACTGGAGTCATCTTTCTATCCCCCTCAGTTGTTAAGCTCAAAATGTTTGCATGGTGGTAGCTATGTACACAAGGTACAAGGTCATATAAAATTTAAAGAAAGTTTATACCTTGGTTAGCTACTCATGGAGAGCGTTGCTGATCTGCTCTCTCCAAAAGATGGCCTGCTTGCCTTGGAGGATGATCTTGATGAATGAATACATCCACTCATGGAACAGTGAAGAAGACGGGAGGCCCTGTACTCTGCTGAGAAAGGTGATCAAGTCACCAACTTCCTCAATAAAATCACTTTTTGAAAAGTTTTGTGGCCATCTGGAGAGGTTGGTCTTGGGGGTCTTCAGCCATTTGTAGTTCATCACTTTCTTTGCCCTCTCAGGGTCTTTATCACATTCCTTATGGGCATTCACGAAGTCAATTTGGTTACTTCAGTGGCTGGAGGGCACATGAAGACTTTGTCGATGAATTTAGGATCCAGCTGAATCCCCACATTACCGCTGGCATCTGAGACTGATCTGGTCTCTTTGTTGTAGAAGCGGGCACATTAGAGAACGAACTCAGTATGATGTGTTGCTACTAGAAAAGTGGCCACCAGGTGGATGTTACTCTCGACGATCTTTTTCATCCCAATGCTTGGGTTCGTTGCCTTTGTTTGAGTTATGAACTCGGCCATGTCCACATGGCCAATTTTGGTGTCCCAGATATCATCGACATTTGAGAAGACTGACGTGAGTGGGAAGATGCCTTGATATTTATATTTCATGGTCTTCACCTTTTTCAGAGATGCTTCAGACATGGGAACTAGCTTTGGTTGGACAGGTGGCGATGAGCAAGAGTTCTCTGAAGGTACTGCTAACATGATCACAAAATTAAGAGAGAGTGGATGAATTGAGAAAAATGCATTTTAAGTGATCTTGGTCAATGGAGGTCACTTAAAAAGGCTAGTCAAAAAAAGGTGCAGAAAACAAGGAAAAAAGGGGAAAAAAAGGACATGATAGAAAATCCTTCAGAGTTGGGAAAATCTGGAGGAGGGATGCATGGGCGACAAAATTTGTCACCCATGCATCTTGAAGCAACTGAAGTGTAAGGGCGATGAAATTTGTCACCCATGCAGGGTTGGCCTGTATAAGCAGTGAATTTTGCCACCCTTATAGGTCAGTTAGGGAAAAGATAGGGGCAACAAAATTTGTAGCCCCTACAGTTTAGAAAAGTGGGGGTAGGGGTGGCGAATTTTGTCGCCTTTGCATAATGGGCATGCCTTGGTAGTGAAATTTGCCACCCATGTGTGTTGGGCAAGGAGCGTGGGTGAGCGGCGAAATTCATCGCTCGTGTATGAAAGAGAGAGAGTGCGGGTGGCAAAATTTGCCACCCGCTGTAGACATTGAAATCATGTCTAACCCTTGTTCATTCCCCCCTTGGTCCATTCCTAACCCATTCCTAAACCTTGCACTTACTAATTTAAAATAGTAAACTTATTAACCCCCCTCCTTTAACACATCACCCATGACACCTCACCTAGGACACCTCGCCTTGGACTATTTCCCATTCTATGACTCACCCAAGACCTATTCTTACTTCTCTCTAACTGCCTAACCAACTCTCGTGTGTATTTAGCCCAACCTTCGACATTTCTCCAATGGATCTTGCACTTGGCAGATGGAGAATGGGCTTGGTGGCTCTTTTACCCATTCTCCACCCGTCGACGTCGGTCAATTGTCGGTCAATGCCAGTGGGGTCACTGACGTCGATTTACTTAAACCAGTTTCTAACCTCTTTTGGAAGCTAATCACAAAAAATCACAAATTGCTAATCTCTGGTGAGCTAATCGCGAATCTCAAATCCTCTTCCGGTGAAACAAAGTTCTCGTGCTCTTGCTTTTTGGTGTTCTGGCTTCTTGTTCTCTTGTAGGGATCAGCATTCTTGATAGCATTTCTTAAGCACTGAGATCTTGCATCAGACGTTCTGCACAGGGACTGCTAATATCTCCATCACCATCAATAACAGAAACACAGCTAAGTATTTGTACTATTTTTATTTCAGTATCATTTCAATTATATTAGCACTCTGTCTACTGTCTATTCCAACATCCTTGACCCAATCTCCTCTATCCTTCCCAGAGAGGCTGAAAAACCCTCTCTCCTGTTCATCCTCCTTTTGCCTCTATCACCAATTCAGTCCATTTCCAGACAATATTCTCAGTCCCTTAGACCCTAAGTAGTCCCTCTGAATCCCACACAGACCCTCAGATGAGACCACAGTCCATTCTGTAGACTAGAAACCAACCCTGTACCCTGCTCCTGGCCATTGCCCCAACCGATGCCGGTCACTTCCCCTACCGATGTCGTTGACCTCCCTGACCGACGGCGGCAATACCACCGATGTCAGCAACTGTGCAAAGTAGATTGTTGCTAAACAAGTATGCTTTTACTTTCAGTTCTTTCATTATATCTTTTATCATTTATCACTTTCTGTCCCTGTCATATTCTATTTTAACAGTGGATTGTCATCCTCTAAGAAGCCTTAGCGCTTCTAGGATCAAGCATCTGCTTGGCAATCCACCCTTTTGTCATCTAACGTTTTTTTGTGTTTTAGTGTCTTTCTCTTTCAGGTGTCATCCTCCACAACCAAAGAGGAGTTCTCACTATCATCTGAATTCTGGTGTGCAAAACTATATCCAGGTACATACAAGCCTTAGACCATATCTCTTAGTTTCCAAAATCTAGCATAGAAACATTCTGGCACGCCCGGTGGGACCCGAAGGGCCTTCCTTGGGTTCCTTTCCTTCTTTTTTCATTTAGGTGCATTAGGTTTCTCCCTCTTCACCTCTTTCTTCTCTTCTTAAAGACATCATAAGCAGGAATAAAAAGAACTTTTCTTTCTTTTTTTGCATTTCTAGACTAGTCAAAAATTATATTCTTCAACCCTTTCTTAAACTTGTTTTCATTTGAATTCATATTTTGACTTGGGGCTTAAAATACATTGCATTCCATTTCTGCTTGCTCGCATTTCTTAGTCCACACCTAGTAATTAATAACCACATATTGAATTAATCATAAATCATTTGATGTTACACAACCAAACCACTTGCACCAAATCAAACATCAAACTCACTTGAGACAAGGCCCGACTGGGATTTCATCACCCAGCGGATGCCTTACCCATTCTAGCAATCCCACTTGGATTTCACCACCAAGGGAAAAGCCCACTCTGTTCTCTGGCAGAGTCTAATCTATAGGGAAAATATATTTTGGCTAAGCGAAACCAGCTCACCACTGGGATCGTGAAGTGAGGGGAGCTTGCTCCTTAGCACCAGGCCAAGTATGGAACCTAACACAGACTTTTGAGCACCTAAACATACCTGAAACCATCTCTAGACTACTTCTTCTAGGGCCCATCTCATAAACCAAATTTCCTAAACACTTTTTAAGGCATAAGCCAACACAATCCTAATAAAATTATTCTTGGGGATTTAACGTTTAGGATCTGCCTGTCTTCATCTTATTTTTTGTTTTTATCTGGTTTTTTGAGCTAGTAAGGATGTTTTCTTCTTTGTTTCCAAAAACTTTTAAATTTTCTGAGTTTCTAGAAAACACAGTAACCGACATCAGTTTTACAACCGACATCGACAAATTTTCTCCACCGGTATCAGTTATTTGACTGACATTGGCAGCTTATTCACCGGCATCGGTTCTTTTACCGACATCAGTCACTGTCCAATCTTTTTTCCCAAAAATAGCAAGCTTAAAAATCTAACTTTCTTGCTGTCTAAACACCCATTCTGAGTTTTTGAAACTAAAAAAACACAGTCTTCTGAAACCTGACCCTTTCTTGCCTTGAATGGTTTTGACACGCAGTCAAACCAAGGCTCTTCTTGACCACGCTAGCCAACAACCGCTTCTGCCTTCACCATCCATAACCAGTCCTATAATGGAGTTCCACTCAGAGACTGAAAGAACTCCTACTCGCCCAACCCCGCCCTAGACTCTTATTGTCCCAGAAGGGGACCAAGATTTTGCACGATTCTTTGACCTCAACGTCAAAGCCTTGCATCACTATCTCGCACACAGCCAAATGCGAGACTCCCTAGGCAACCCAATCTATGGGATGCCCACTTCCTTAGCCGAGACAATGATCACATCAACAATATCTACAATTCAACCTATATACAATCAAGCCAACACCTCGACTAATAACCCAACCATGTCCTACCTTCAAAATTTAGCCTCTCCTTCTAGACCTACCTCCATGGGGGTTTCGGTACCCCCTCAATCTCAAAATACTCAACCAAATCCTTTCCAAAACCTAGTGGTCTCCATCCCCCCTACTCTTCCACCTATCAACACAA
This sequence comes from Torreya grandis, assembly GCA_037957365.1. Lineage (NCBI taxonomy): Eukaryota > Viridiplantae > Streptophyta > Pinopsida > Cupressales > Taxaceae > Torreya > Torreya grandis. The sequence continues at coordinate 1,604,827 of JARHVA010003644.1, forward strand.
GAGTAACTGTCTACCCTTCAGCAAATCTGGCCACTCCTCAACCATCTTTGACCGCCCCTATCCAACTTATGCCTACCAACCCCATAACACAAGTGCCCTTGGCTTCAACTTCCATCCCGATAACTAGCTACCCATATGTTGCATCTACGCAACCAACCACGTCATATGTCCCTCTCAATATCTTTCAAGCACCTTATAATCTAGGGGGTGCTCCACCCGCCAATCTATCAGCAGATATCATCAAAATGTTGATGGACAAGATGTCTAGCCTAGAGACCTCCGTTTTCGGCTCACGCAATGCTCTCTTATACAAGCAAATTTGCAATGAGCCCATTCATCCTTCTATCCTGATTAGGGCATATCCCAGCCAGTGGGAACTTCCTAAATTTTCTTGCTTTCAAAGCAAGGAAGACCCACAACAGCACTTACAGGCATTCAGACATGCCTGCTACCTTATTGCCCATGACGATGCATTGCTCTTATGCACATTTCCTATGTCTCACTCTGGTGCTGCGCTTGACTGGTACAGCTCTCTTGCCAGCCATTCCCTCTTCACATTTACACAGCTGGCCCAGCTCTTTCTTGATCACTTTTCCATCAACATCACCAAGAAAGTCTCGATCACGGACCTCTATTCTATCTGCCAATTCGAGGATGAATCCATAGCTGACTTCATTGCTCGTTGGAGAGGTCTCATCAATAAACTTTCATTTTCCTTACCCCAACCTGAACTTATTGAACTTTTCTCCCGAGCCTGCACCAAACATATTTCTTCCACCTTACGGGTTCAGACCTTCTGTACCTTCGATGAAGCCTTCACAATGGCCTGCAAACTTGAGTTACGTGCCATTGAGGAGAATAAAGTCAAGTTGCGGAGCAAGAATCCCAACTCCAAGACTAATGACCCCTCTTCAAAACCTTCATCATCTAATCCTAAGTCTAAAGCTTCAGCAAACACTGTGGTTGTTAGATCTTCCTCCTCTTCCCCTTCAACTAACCAGCTTGAGCCATCCACATCCCAGAGTGCCACCCGCCAATTCCAGCAGAGATATGTACAATGACAGTATACTCCACTCAGAGAATCATACGTGTCTGTGCTGGAAAAACTCATCAAATAGGGGGTCCTCAATCTTCCCCAGATCCGACCACCTCCACAATTTGACCCTTCATGCGCCATCCCTGCGTGGTATAGGGAAAATGACTTTTGCAATTACCACCGTGTCAAAGGTCATGACACGGATAACTGTAAGACCTTTAAAAGCATAATCCAAGACATGCTTGAAAAGGGTGACCTCATCTTAGATAATCCCAATGCACCTCCTAATCAGGGCATCAACATCTTCAAGCAACCATTTCCCAATCATTCACCGACCCAAAACAATGTCCAGACCTTGATTGACAACACTCATGAACACAACATTCAAACAGTCAATACGGTCTTGCCCTTTATTCTCGACCAACATCAAGAAGTTAGTCCAGCACATGTGGACGAGCCTCTTTCTCTGGTTAGTTCTCCATCAACCTCTCTCATCTTGGAGGACGCCTCGACCCTACCAGCACCACCAATTTCACCATCTTCCTTCTTACTGCCCATGGAGGACCCAACCTTTCCCACTCCTCGATCACAAGTGGAGGGCACAATCATTCTTGCCCTTTACCCGCTTGAGGAGCCTCATTCTCTGGTTTCTTCTCCTCCCAGGGAAGAACCTGCCTCTCCTTCGTCTCCAATCAAGGACGAACCTGTCATGACTTCATCATACCTAGGGACCGAGACTACTACACCCATCTCATCTTCAACCTTGCAAACGTCAACATCTTCTCAAGAACCCAAACCCCATCCATCATCTTCTCAACCATTTTCCTGGTTAGTGGAGAAAATCAGACTTCTCCCTGCAAGGAAAGTGGAACGTCAGATATTGTGGGAGCATCTCAAAACTCTTCAACATGCCCGTGCCCTCTCGTCTCATGCTGCTAATCCTCCCAAGGCGCAATCTCCCACAACCCTTAGCAAAAACCAAACTCTCGTTTCTAAACCTCAACCAACCCCATCAAAACCAAAACCCGCATTTACCCTATCTAAACCTATCAAGTCACTCGGTGTTCGCCCTGTTTCTACCCTCACTCACCCACAAGTGAAGGTGGACCTAGATCAGAGCTCGACCAATAGTAATCTTCCAACCAAATCAAAGAAGACTATCAAACAACAGAGGTGAACGCCTCCTCCTCCATCACCATTGCCCTCCATTTTGGGCCCCCATCCTTCGACCCTGACCAGAGTCCTTCCTACTCTAACCTTTAATCAAAACCAGTTGCCTCCTTTGCTTCCTTTGCCTACCTCCAGTCTACCCTCTCTCAAAAAGATGATACCTCCCATGAACAAAGTGCTGTCTCCACCTGTCACCGCACCGTCAACCCACAAGGTGGTACGGAAGCCTCCTTCGACTCTGCCTAAACAAAAGTCACCAGTATCGCAAGCATAAGTGGGTACAGACCCTTTAGTGGGTTCATATTCTCTGATATTACACCAACTTTTATAGACTTCTAGCATAACCCTTCCATCCATCAGGCCTTTCCAACCCTTCGGATCTAAGCCCTCCTGGTTCGACGACACAAAGATTTGTTTATATCATCGTACGACAGGACACGATACTAAAACTTACTGTGCCCTAAAAGCCATCATTCACCAATATCTGGAGAAAGACACTCTTCTCTTTGAGGACACTCTCGACCGACCCCTGACTCCTCATAACCCTTCAACCTCTTCAAACCCATCAACATCTCATCAACAGGTTATGACCTCTTTAGCTCCTTCACCTCCTATCTTTGAAATTAACGCCATCCACATAGCCACTAGGTCACAAAAGGATAAGATAGAAAAAAGCTGCTATTCCTTTGACCTATCCTTTTGTCCAGTCACCTCAACCACCAAAAACCAAGATTTCCATCTTAGGTGCATCCCAACCCTCTTCTTCAGAGGCAATCAAAGACTCTATGATAAAACAACTTCACCAAACACCTGTGAAGATGACCTTATATGACCTTATCCAAAGCTCCCCCAGCATCGTCAAGCCCTAATCAAAGCCTTACAGGCAGCAGAGGTCTAACCTGAAGACCCTCAACCACTAGCTGCCCTAGTCCATTCTTTATCCCCCATTGCCACTATCACTTTCAGTGATTCTGAAATTCCTACCTCTACCTTGGAAGATCAGGACGCTGCTCTTTTCATCACAGCCTACGTTGATCAAACCTACATTAAGCGAGTTATGATTGACAGGGGTGCCAACATTAATATCATTTCTACCCACGCCTTTGATCAATTGGCTCTTCCCAAGAATTGCGTATCAAAAACTGACGTAATCCTTAGATCCTTTAATGACACTACCGCTAACACTATTGGCACTGTTGTCCTTCATATTCGCGTTGGCCCGTGCACAATCATAGAGCTCTTCTACATCATTGAGGGAGAGTTTCAATATAACATGCTATTAGGACGACCTTGGATTCACGCCATAGCTTGTGTCCATTCAACACTCCACCGTTGTGTCAAATTTGAACATGACAAACAAGTCCATGTCATTCCTGCCGACCCATCTCCTTTCAAGACATGTAACACAATCTATCGACCAAATGATGTTCTTATTCCTCTCAAGGCACCAACCCAAACATCGTCTCCATCTGCAGAAGCATCAACTAGTATGTAAACAGTAGTTGCCATCACATCACCTTATCAATTGACAACCAAGGACCCCATGGACGACATCTTCCAAAAACTTTCTCTTGGGGAATATCGCTTACTTACTCTAGACATGTTCCAAACTCCTCAAGAGTATGGATAGCTTCATCAGAATCCAAGCTATGACTGTCAGCACAGAATGGTCATTCCTTATGGTCCTCCTAGCCTTCGAACCAATCTCATCTATGGGGGGCTAGATCAAGCTCCTACTGACGGGAATCCTTCCTCCTCACCTCAATTATTCACTTCTAATTTCTCCTTTCTTGGCAACCCCACCTTTGCACATACCTACCTGTATAGGTGTGCATGGAAGGGTTTTGGCTTTGGACGCTACGAACAAGGCTCCCATCAGCCTATTGAACCACCCAATGACGATTATGCCAAGAAATGATATGGATTGGGTTTCCAAGAACCCATTGAGGCTTCTACAATTCTTTGCCCCGAACCCACCATCGACCAATCTCTTCCAGACTCGCCTATTCTTCCTTCCTCACCTACGGAGTCGGTGGTTTCCATCCCTCCTAGTTTTTTTTTTGCATAAACACCATCCGCTTGGAACCCCTAACCTATCAACTCAACGGGGTTCCTAGGTCTCTCCCTCTCGTTTATCCTAGCATGATAGATGATGAATCGACAACCATTAACATTGTTCACTGCATAGATGACGATGCCATTCTTACCTATATGGGCACCGATGATTCTTTCATTCAGTGCTCCCTCCCTTCTAAAATGCAGGTTATGTTAAATGAATCAATCATTAACATTAACCTTCCATCTTCTGGTCTTCCTCATGTCTTAAAGATTGGTCAATCTTTAGACACCCAAGAGCAGATCGACTATACCCAGTTCCTCTCTAACCATAGCAAGGCCTTTGCCTAGACTTACAGTGACATGCCTGGCATCGACCCCACCATCGCTACCCATAACATCATCACAAACCTAGAGGCCAAGCCTGTTAGGCAAAAGTTTCACAAAATGCATCCTCGTGTTGCACTTCTTGTCAAAGAGGAGCTTCAGCGTCTTCTCTCTGTCTCTTTCATCCAACCCATTGATTATCTGCAGTGGGTATCTAGCATCATTCCTATTACCAAAGCAACTGGGGGGATTCAAATCTCTATGGACTATCGTGACCTCAACCTGGCTTGTCCCAAGGATGACTTTCCTCTTCTAAACATTGACCAACTTGTTGATCTCACGGCCGGTCATGAGATGTTATCTCTCATGGACAGGTTTTCAAGATACAATCAAATCTTGGTTGCACTGGAAGATCAGCACAAGACCACTTTCATTACCCCATGGGGGACTTTCTGCTATTGGATCATGCCTTTCGGCTTAAAGAATGTAGGTGCCACTTATCAGCGTGCCATGACCTACATTTTCCACGATCTCTTCCATAAAATCATGGAGGACTATGTGGATGACCTACTAGGCAAGTCCAAACTTCGTCGTGACCATCTGACCATTCTCAAAATTATCTTCTCTCATCTTCTTCAATATAATGTTCACCTTAACGCCAAGAAATGTGTTTTTGGGGTCCTCTCTGGTAATCTTCTCAACTTCATTGTTTCTTTCCGTGGCATCGAGATAGATCCCGCCAAGATCCGCACTATCCTCGAAATGCCACCCCCAGCCAATCTCAAGCAGCTTCGCAGTTTGTAAGGGAAACTCCAGTCCATTCGACATTTCATCTCACAGCTTTCTGATCTTTACCAACCTTTTCATCATCTTCTTAAGAAAGACATCTCTTTTACATGGGATAAAGACTGTCAAGAGGCTTTTGAAGCCCTTAAACGCTATCTGGTCTCCCCACCAGTCCTCATTCCACCTCAAGATGACAAACCCTTTTACCTTTATATGTCAGCCACTAATTATTCGTTAGGTGCCATGATCATGCATCGAGATGAGCATCACCGTGAGCAAGCAATTTACTACATCAGCTGAACACTGGTCGACTATGAAACTCGGTACACCCATACCGAGAAACTCTGTTTGGCATTAGTCTTTACAGCTACCAAGCTCCGCCATTACCTTCTTAACCACAAAACATTTGTCATCACTCACACCGACCCTCTCAAGTATATGCACTCCAAGCCATATCAAAATCAACGTATGGCTCAATGGCTCATGTTGTTTGTTGAGTTTGACCTCAAATTTGTCTAGCAAAAATCTATAAAGGGGCAAACAATCGCTAACCAACTAATAGATGCTCCTCTTCCCGACAATCAACCTCCTCACTGCGATTTTCCTGACGAGTCTATCACCATGCTTTCCACCGATGACACCATTTATCAGATGACCATGTTCTTCGACGGCTCCAAATGTCAACTCAATAGGGGTGCTAGGGTCATTCTCATCCCTCTCAAAGGGGAGCCCATGCCTCTGTCTTTTAAACTCGACTTTGATTATACCAATAATATGTCTGAATACGAGGCCTTAATTTTGGGACTTCAAACCACCCTTTCTCTCAACATCAAGACCATCAACATCTTCAGCGACTCGCAGCTCATCGTCAATTAGGTCAACAGATCATACCTCTATAAAAATAAAATTTTGCAAAGGTACAAAAATCGTACTGACATTCTCCTTGCATCTTTTGACCATTACCTCTTGCAGACTGTCCCTCAATCCACAAATAAGTTTGCTGACACCATGGCTTCTCTTGCTTCACACATCCCATCTTCTTCATCTGCATCCAGACTTTTTGTCACGGTGCATCATCTGCCATTACCTTCCTATCTCTCTCCTAACATTAATCATGTCAACACTATAGACTCTAGCCCACGGGATGATTGGTATAAGCAACTTGTGGACTACTTATCTCTTTCTATCATTCCTCCCAACCTCTCTAGCAATGCACGTCGAGCTTTCATCAAGCGCACTGCTCACTATACCATGCTAGGTGGTCTTCTCTATAAGCAAGGTTTCGATGGCCTCGTTCTTCGCTGTCTCACCTCCACTGAAGCCTCTCATGCCATTAAGCAAGCCCATGATGGGATTTGTGGCAGACACTTTAGTGGGAATTCGATTGCCAAGCGCATCCTTCGTTTGGGCTGTTATTGGCCTACTCTTCATCAAGACTGTAGTGATTATGTTCAGCGTTGCATCAAGTGTCAGCAGCATGCTAACTTGCTTCATCTCCCTAGCCACACCTTACAAGTTGCTCAGGATTTTTGGCTTTTTTCATAGTGGGGCTTAGATCTCATCGGTGAGATTAACCCTCATTCATCTCTTCATCATCAGTCCATCATCACCGCCACTGAGTATTTCACTAAATGGGTGGAAGCTATTCCTCTTGTCTCCACAAAAGCCGATAAGATCGTCGACTTCATCAACACCCATATCATCTGTCGTTTCGGTGTCCCTCATAAGATCATCACCGACAACGGCAAGTCCTTCAAAAACAAAACTGTCTAAAAGCTATGTGACTCATTTGGCATCAAGCTCAGTTTCTCTTCGCCTTACTACCCACAAGCAAATGGGCAGGCCGAGGCTTCCAATAAAATTTTGACTAAAATTCTCATGAAGGTAGTCAACGACACAGGAAGGGACTGGCACATTCACATTCCCTTCACTTTGTGGGCCTACCACACTAGCATCCAAACCTCTACGGGTGCTACCCCTTTTTCTCTCATATACAGAACAGAGGCCGTCTTACCTCTCAAAGTACAGATCTCGTCTCTTCGCATTTCTTTACATGACATCCTTTTCAATGATGACTTTCGTCAAGATCGCTTAGCTCAATTAGAGTTACTTGATGAGTGCCGTCTTGCTGCCCTTAATCATCTCCATGTCTATCAAAATTGTATCAAATGAGCTTATAACAAAAATTTGAGAGAATGAGATTTTAATATCGGAGACCTCATCCTCAAAGAGAATCAGCATGTGACTAATATGGAGTGAAGTAAATGAGGCAAATTTGCTTCTAATTGGCTCAGACCTTATATCATCACGCACAAGTATGGATCAGGGACTTATCGTCTATCTTCTCTTGAAGGTCGGCCAAAACCTGAGCCCCTTAATGCGTTGCATCTATGACCATTCTACTGCTAGTCGAGTACTCGTTTACTTAACATTTAACTTGAGCTCGTCCCTTAAGCAATACCCATCCTTTTAAATCCCAATTTCTTTCAACCCTATTCCCCATAACAAATCCTCTAAAACCCTTTTATACAGTATGGATGCTTTGGCCTAATAAAAGGGAGACCTTGAACTTCTATAAGTCTTGTCCATGACTCAAATTTCTATCAACAATAAATCAAGATGTCAAAATATCTAAGGTCACTATATCAAGCTCAAAATTAAAAAGGCAGACTGCTCCCTCGAAGGACAGTTGTACTATCATTATTGTAGCTAATAGACTACTCCCTCAAAAGACAGCTATTCAAAAGCCCTTATATTAAGCAAAAATCTAGACCACTCCCTCGAAGGATGGCTATGACTAAATCTGGCAATAAATAGCACTATCTTAGAAGCTTCTCGCATCGATCAGCTTCACAACTGACCATCAAGCACAATGACATCTCTATATAGGCTTCCCGCATTGATCAGTCTGCAAAAAAAAAGGGGGTCATGGACTTGACTTGTACTTGTCTCAGGGTCTCCTATAAGAAGGGGCAAGGTTATCTTTGCTCTTACAATCGGTTATCCTATTTTTTCCTATCCTAACACCTGCTCAAGGGACTTCGAGCTTACTTTAATGTAAAAGTGATTCGATTACCACTCTAACACAACTTATAGTCAACGACGCAACACATGAATGGGGTTCTTGGTTCTAACAACCCCTATCTATGCTGTCCTTTTGGTCCTTGTCAATGAAAGGGCGAGTATGCCTTTCACTTATCTTTCACACTTTGGTCACATTCAACCAAACCCTTTTCTACCATGACCATGACCATGACCTTGACCCTGACCAGACCATCACTCACTTTTGACTCTTCTTCCCTTTTTAGGAGAACTACATCGGCCTGAGGCCCCTAATGACAGGGGCTATGTAGGCAGCACTCAGTTGACATGGGGTCTTCTAGAGTTAGCTCAGCCATTCTTTCATCACATTTCTTCTACCACATTTTATTTCATCACCTGCCAATCACGTCATAACTAATCACATATCTCTACAATCGTTAACATAATCAAGCCATCATAATAAAACAACATCATCATAACAATCACCATCAAGCATCATCAAATATAATCATCATATAATCATCATTAACATAATCATTCACATCATAATCATTAACCATAAACGATATCATCATCATAAAATTAAGCATCCACATCATATAATCTAAAAGTCATAACATAAATATTATAATCATATCATCATCATTACATTAAGCATACATCATTAAAAACATATAAAAATGCTGAACACATTAAACATTTTACAACATTTTCATAACTCATCAATAACCAAAATCACATCATATATATATATATATATATATATATATATATATATATATATATATATCAAAGTTTTACAATGGCATAATCATGCCTCTGTCACTCTCTCTCTCAAAATCAAATACATCTTGCATCATTAGCTCGCCGGCCGGTATATACATAGTAGCAAGATCTGCCCTCAAAGCTATGGCTATGGTGGTGCCAGCGGTGGCCTAGAAGATGCTATATCCTCTCCCCCCTTTGATCTGCGCCATCTGTGAGAATCAGTATCAGTCACCCGTGACCTAGACCTCTGGTGACTCTGCTCTGCCCTCATATCTGAGTAGCACTATATTTGAGGAAACCCCCTAATGGCTCCCTCATAATACATGATCTCATCCAATGCATTATGGTATCTAACTATAGATACCATCTGCGGTGGACCCATCTGACCTACAGCTGTGCCTTGCATTGAACCCTATAGTTGTGAGAACGCTGGCTGCACTGACACTGATTGTGTGGGCTCCTGAGCTGGCTATTGAGGTGGATGCTGCATCGGGTCCTGTCCTCCCAAAACCTATCCTGCCACTACCTGTGCCTGTGCCTACTAGACCTTGGAGATCATGACCATCTCCTCTGACTACGACCACTTTCAAAGCAAATTTGCCTTGGTTGTTTTTGCATGTATGCTACCTCATGAATGGCTAGCAAAATTGTGTGCATATTTTTGACCTTCACAAGTATAGGATCGCAAACCGGTTGAACCCCACTATTTGTGACATTTTTTGTGTTTTCGGGAGCACTTCCTGAGCCCAAGATACCTAGAACATGACCCATTGGAGCTTCAGCTTAGATTGAATAACCCAATCAACAGACGACTAAATGCTGGGGCTCAATTATTTCAATTTTGGCACTCCTCGACCCTCACCCTGCGACTATTTAACTTGACCATATCGTGAAGTGGTGTATGCACAATCACGACTTTTGTAGTGTTCTCACTCTATCTTCACCATATTCATCCACTCTTTGTCAAATCAGCACCTGATTTTAGGTTCCTTTCCCTCGACTCCTGCTTTGAGGGGGAATACCTCATCCACTCGGGGCAACTAATTCTCCTGTTTTTGTCTTGCAGTTCACTTGAACAACCAACAAGACAAAATCAACCTTATCCCACACTTGGGTCAACCAACACCTATTTTTGTCTTGTAGTTCGTCTAGAACAACCAACAAAACAAAAAGAGATAAATGTAGACACCAAAATCGTGTCTAACCCTTGTTCATTCCCCCCTTGGTCCATTCCTAACCCATTCCTAAACCTTGCACTTACTAATTTAAAATAATAAACTTATTAACCCCCTTCCTTTAACACATCACACATGACACCTCACCTAGGACACCTCACCTTGGACTATTTCCCATCCTATGACTCACCTAAGACCTATTCTTACTTCTCTCTAACTGCCTAACCAACTCTCATGCGTATTTAGCCCAACCTTTGACATTTCTCCAACGGATCTTGCACTTGGAAGATGGAGAACAGGCTTGGTGGCTCTTTTACCCGTTCTCCACCCACCGACATCGGTCAAATGTCAGCCAATGCCGGTGGGGTCACCGACGTCAGTTTACTTAAACCGGTTTCTAACCTCTTTTGAAAGCTAATCACAAAAAATCACAAATTGCTAATCTCTGGTGAGCTAATCATGAATCCCAAATCCTCTTTCGGTGAAACAAAGTTCTCGTGCTCTTGCTTTTTGGTGTTTTAGCTTCTTGTTCTCTTGCAGGGATCAACATTCTTGACAACATTTCTTAGGCACTGAGATCTTGCATCAGACGTTTTGCACAGGGACTGCATAATATCTCCATCACCATCGATAACAGAAACATAGCTAAGTATTTGTACTATTTTTATTTCAGTATCATTTAAATTATATTAGCACTCTATCTACTATCTATTCCAACATCCTTGACCCAATCTCCTCTGTCCTTCCTGGAGAGGCTGAAAAGCCCTCTCTCCCGTTCATCCTCCTTTTGCCTTTGTCACCAATTCAGTCTATTTCCAGACAATATTCTCAGTCTCTTAGACCCTAAGTAGTCCCTCTGAATCCCACACAGACCCTCAGACGAGACCAAAGTCCATTCTGTAGACCAGAAACCAACTCTGTACCTTGCTCCTGGCCATTGCCCTGACCGATGCCGGTCACTTCCCCTACCGATGTCAGTGACCTTCCTGACCGACGGCAACAATACCACTGACATCGACGACTGTGCAAAGTAGATTGCTGCTAAACATGTATGCTTTTACTTTCAGTTCTTTCATTATATCTTTTATCATTTATCACTTTCTGTCCCTGTCATATTCTATTTTAACAGTAGATTGTCATCCTCTAAGAAGTCTTAGCGCTTCTAGGATCAAGCATCTGCTTGGCAATCCACCCTTTTGTCATCTAACATTTTTTGTGTTTTAGTATCTTTCTCTTTCAGGTGTCATCCTCCACAACCAAAGAGGAGTTCTCACTATCATTTGAATTTTGGTGTGCAAAATTATATCCAGGTACATACAAGCCTTAGACCATATCTCTTAGTTTCTTATTCTTCTTTTGAATGTGAAAGCAAAATCTAGCATAGAAACACCCGCAAAGGTGAAGAACGGGGAGGGAGATGACATACAGACATCAAAAATCACCGCCCTTATGGGCTTTGGGACAAAATCCATGGGAAATGGAGAGGGATGGCATTTTTAGTCATTTCAGCAGGTAGAAAGGATTCACAAAAAATGATAAAGAAATTGATGAAGAAAAAGAAAAACAAATGCAAAAGACAAGACCGACCTGGTGTCTTACACGCCACAAGCTCAAATCTATGAAAACATGCTTCAAATCGCTCATCAGATGGTCCAAACGTAGAAGGCAGGAGGAGAAGAGGAAGTAATGAGAAGAAATAGGGATCAAATCAGTTTCTATAAGGTGAAAAACAACCCCAACCTGCCACATGTGGTAATAAATGTCATGCACAGAAAATAAGGCATGCTTAGGCAGAAAAATTTGTCACCCTTACATGTTTCGGTGCGTTTGAATGCAGGGGTGGCAAAATTTGCCACCCTTGCACGTCAAGATGCAGGGGCGACAAAATTTGCCACCCTTGCTAGAAAAATGTAGAGGCGATAAAAATTGTTGCCCTTGCTTCACAAAGGTCAAAATATACTGGCAGCAAAATTTACCGCCCCTGCACGAAAGAAGAAAAGACCAACTTAAGAAGAGGAAGTCTGAAGAGGGAGTCTCTTGGTCACAATGAGATAATAATCACTCTCACATTCTTAGACCAAGCTGAGAATGAATTCAAAATTCATCTCGAAAACAAACTTAGAGAGATAAAAGATGAAATGAATGAGTTTCATAGGGGGTTGTTCTTAAAAATGGGCTAAACTAATTTTAAAAATAATAGTTGGCTCCTGTTGGAGAACTTCTATTAATCAAATTGATCAGCGAGAGTAGAAACCAGTCTCTAAGTGCCTTCATCCAAGCCATTGGGTTACGGAGTCAGGCTAAAAATAAAAGAAAAATAGTCAAAATATAAAAACTGTACATATATACAAATAGACTTCTCCAAGCCTCAAAGATTGAATAGCTTCAGATGCTATCCGCTGTGAGGTAGTGCAAATGGTGTTCCATCTTGGTACTCTAGCAAGAAGCTAGCTTCACCACATAGCTGTCGAATGGTGAATGGGCCTCTCCATAGGGAGTCGAATTTGCCGTGCATCCCTTTTAGTTTTCGCCTCTTGTCCCACAACAAGACTTGATCTCTAACTTAGAATTTACGAACTTTAGCTTTTTTATCACAGAGTGCCTTCACCCAATTCTGATGTTTCTTGATTTGATCTACTACCATAGCTCGATGCTCATTCAGCTCGTTTAGACACATGATTTTTTTGTCGACTGAGCTTTTGAAGGTTGAGTCTTCGATTGCTTTAGTTAACTTGAGCACTGATAGTTCAAGGGTGATACCTATAGCCCTTTTAGGTGTTGTTCTATCCACCCATAAAGCATCATACAATGCTTTGTGCCACATTTTTTGATTGTCATCCACCAACTTCCTGATAATAGTAACCAGGTTCTTGTTACTCAATTCTGCTTGAGCATTTCTTTGAGAAAAATAATCTGAAGTATGGGATAAGGTAATCCCATAATAAAAATAAAATTGAGTAATTTCATGTGATGAAAAATAGGCCGCATTATCTATCACAATCTTTAGTGGAACCCTAAACCTGGAGATGATATTTTTCTTGAGAAAGCTGCATACCACTTCAGATGTAGCGTGCTTGGTGGGGATGGCCTCCACTTACTTAGTGAAGTAATCTGTTGCTGTGAGGACATAATCATGTCTGGTATTTGAAGATGGGTTGACTACACCAATGAATTCAATACCCCACTACTGAAATGGTTCTTTGATTACTACCAGCTTGAGAGGTAAAGCAGGCAGCTTAGGCTTTTCAATGAATTGTTGACAAAAATTCACACCTACGCACCCATTTGTAAGTATCTTGAAAAAGCATGGGCCAATAATACCTAACTCATAGAATTTTATGTGTTGTCATTGGTGCAGAAAAATGTCCTCCATAGGCTAGATTGTGAAAAGATTCTAAGAGTCTTTCTTGTTGCACCTTGTCAACACAATGAAAAAATGCCCCGTCTAGGTTTCTCTTGTAAAGGCCATTGTCTCAAAGGACATAACCAACTGCTTTTAACTTAACATTCTATTTTTATTTAAAAGAAAGATGAGTGGGACACTCACCATATGTCAAAAAGTGAGCAATGTCAAAATACCACTCATCAGTGGTGGTAACAAAGAGGACTGAAGGCATGTCTTCGATCTCTACTTCTTCACTTTCTATTTCACCTGGAATGTTGTTGGCAATCAACTGGTAGAGACCCTTTCCTCGTACAAGCTTGGTTGGTTTGATGTCCAGATCAAACTCCTGAGTCTTGGAAATCCAGTTACCTCTCTTCATACGAAACTCCTGCTGAGTTAAAATAGATTTTACCATTGTGTCTGGCACGAGAACTTTGGTGTGAGAGTTCAGGATATAAAACCTGAAATGCTTGACCACTTTGACCACTGCATATGCATGCTTCTCCATAAGGGAATATTTTAGCTCATGATCCTTGAGTGGACAACTCATGAATGAGGTAGGAGATTCTGCACCTTCTGGATTTTACTAGACCAAAATAGCCGATAGTGTATGCTCGAAGGCATAACTATATATTTTGAAACTTTTAGTATAATTTGGACAGACCAAGACTGGTGCATGGGCAATTGCTTCCTTAATTTCTTTGAAAGCTGATTTGATTTTAGAAATCCACCTAAATGTAGCATTGCCCTTCATCATGTTGATAATGTGATGGGTTTTTTCAACAAATTTAGGAATAAACATTTAGAGAAAATTCACCTTTCCAAAGAAAGAGTGAATTGCGGTCTTACTAGTAGGCAGAGTAAGTTTTTAGATGGACTTAACTCTTTTTGAATCAATTTTAATACCTTCTCAGGACACGATGTGTTTGAGAAGTTTTCCTTCAGTAACTTCAAAAATAGATTTCTTTGGGTTTAAAGAAATACCGTTCTGACAACAGTGTTCCAATATCTTTTGCAAATAGTGAACATGCTCAGAACGATATTTTGAAAACACTGTCAGATCATCCAGGTATACTACAATAAATTTTCCCATCTCATCTTTGAAAGCTAGATCCATCGCCCTTTGAAAAGTGGCACCTGCATTTATCAAACCAAAGGGCATTCTTCGGTAAGCGAAGGTGCCCAAAGGTGTGGTGAACGTTGTCTTATGCTGATCTATTTTTCTTACTTTGACCTGATTGTACCCCAAAAAATCATCTAGCATTGATAACATTTCTGAACCTGTTACCATCTGCAAAACTTGATCCATGATAGGAAGGGGGTAGTTATCTTTTAAAGATAACTGGTTTAAGTTTCTGAAATCTACACAAATTCGAATTTCACCATTTTTTTTTCTGACGGGCACTATGTTGGGAATCCATGTTGAGTGATAAATTAGAAAAATTATCCAGGCATCAAGCATCTTTTGTATCTCAGCTAAAATAGTACCTGTGATTTTTGGATTATATCGCTTAGATTTTTGCTTGTAAGGTACAGAGTTGGCTTTCAGGAAAATGTCGTGGTAGATGTCATTTGGCCTGAGTGATTTCAAATCATCGTAATAATAGGCCAATACATCGATATATTGGCAGAGCAGACTAGCAAGCTCAAATCTTTCCTCAGGAGTACATTATTTTCCAATGTTTACCATCTTAGGATCGCGCTCGATTCCCAAGTTTACTTGATCAAAATCTTGGGAGAAATTTGAATCTGTTCACTGTTGTTTAATAAACCTATCATGGTTATCAAACAACTTCTCTAGAGAAATCAGACCTTTGGGAATCTTATTCCCCTTAAGCTGTAGGAAATCTTCACATGTATTCGAATTTGGCTCGAGAGTTGTTTCACATCCTTAGAGTTTGCTACTTTCAAAATGCAGTTATTCAAAACTATCTTTTTGCTCTAAGAAGGCGATGATTTAATCATCATTGTTAAATACTTGCCAGTGGCTAGCATTATCTGATACACTTGGCTGAAAGACCAATTCAATAGTGTACTTATCTCCCTTAATTTTGGGTGAGGAACTAAGAGAGTAGCAGAGATAGCCAATGCATCTGCCCAGTCATTAAATTCTCTTGGAATGACAGAGATATTGAAAGCATCAAAATTTTCAATCTGATCCCAGACTAGATTGTGATAGTGGCACAACCTTTCATTTTTTGTCTGATAAAAGTTATTCACCTGGCAAACTATCAACTCAGCGTCCCCCTTAGCATGGAGTTGACTAATGCCTTTTTCTATAACAGCCTGTAGTCTGAGCAACAGGGATTTATTCTCAGCCATGTTGTTGGTATTATTGAATTATAATTTGTAAGACAAAGGAATAATATCTCTCTGAGGAGATACCAACACGACTCCAGCTCCCAATCTAGTGGAAGAGCAGCTGCCATCAAATTCTAAGGTCCATACCTCGTTAGGTGCTATTTTTTCTTTGAAAACTCCTTTGTTTGGGGAAAGAGGTTCTTCCATGTGTTTATTTTGATTTGTCAATTTTCCCACTATATCAACTGAACACAATCTCAAGCTATCACCCAAAGGAGTTTCATCAAATGCCTCATGGATCCCGTCTGTGGATAGGAAGTAGTTGCCCATCCCCAAGGACTCAAATAAAATTTGAGCTTCTGGTGCTGACGATTGGGTAACTACATACTTTGCTTCTTTTTTAGGAAGCAACTTCTTTATGACACCTTAAACTGGAATCCTTGCTTCTAACAAGTCCATACTTAGCTCACCTCCAACATATTTGCAGAAATTCCACCCAAGCAAGATGCCATAAGATGTTAGAATATCAGCCACTAAAACTGTCATTTTTATCCACTTTTCTGGAAAAGCTATGAAGGCATATTAAGCATCTTTTATTTGACCAAGGAGGGGAACTTGCTTATTTTCCATGGAAAAACACCTCCCAAAAGTTTTGGTCAAAGTCAGGCCAAGAAAATCTGCCACCTTCACAGGCATGACATTATCTGAGGCTCCAGAATCTATAATATAATTACTCAGTTTATAACCATTTATAAGCAGAGAAATGTAGAAAGGTTCTATTTTCCTGGAAGCAATAGGGGGAGTCACAATCAGATTGTTTTGGGCTGGTTTCTCTTTAAGAGGGTCATGAGTAGCCTTCAAAGAATCTTGTCCTATAGGGACGGTTTTGTTTTTCACATATTCTGCTAACCTATCAAACTGTTTGAGGTTAACCCTCAAATATTCAACCTCTGTCATTTGAATTTTAGTCTTTCTAGCATGATCAATTATATCAAATAATTGGAAAGAACTTGCAATAGAGGAAGAGAGTCCATCATCAAAAATTTTAATGGGTATGGCACTGGTCTGAGCAACAGAAGTGGAAGGTGGCGGGTGGTTGGAGGTACTTACTTTTTTATGGGTTATCTGATCTTTTGATTGTAGAGGCAATGGGGTGCCTCGTTTGGTGATAGAAACCGCTGGTCGGGGTTCTTTCTTTACCTTTTTTTTGTCAATCTGTGAAGCTGACTGATTTTAAGATCTAGTGAAAATAGTGTAAGATCCATCTAAACCCTCCCCTTTACTTCTAGCTTCATCCTAATAATCTAAGAAACTGATATTAGAGTCACCAGCTAATTCTTCTTCCTGCTCATCAAAGAGATTAGCATTTTTTTGTCAGTTCAACTAAGGTTGAAATGAATTATCGTGCTCAGCCTCCAGGTAACAGACTATTGAATTGGCAGGTGCTGCTTCAATGGCCAATCTCCCTAGGGGGAGGTAGGCGATTGGATTGCCCTTGATTTTAGGTAGAATTACCCTGATATTACTAATTTTGAAATGTTCTGCTGGATGCATCTCGATAGGTAGGAGCAGACGTACCTTGGGCTATTTGCCTCTTCAAAGCTATCAGTCCATTTATCAATTTCTGCACCATAAGATCCATAATACCTGAAGAACTTTCAGCAGATGAAGAGAATTTATTTTTACTAAGGTCTTTTTTGATCTTACCTACCAGGATAAGATCATCATCAATCTCATTGGCCAAATTTTGAGCTAAGGCTAGATCCATAGGGCTAGCTCACCTCAATAGGAAACATACTTCAGAAAGCTGCGAGTTGATAAAAAAGCACTTGAGATTTTTTGGTGTGGCCTGGGCTACAGTAGGAATCTGGTTCCTCAACTTGTTGAATTTAGCTATGAAATCCCTCATGGGTTCCTGGGATTATTTTTTCATCTGTGCTAGCTGAGCTAACAAAGCATGTACATCTTGAGTAGGTTTAAATCTAGCTTCAAATTTGGACTTGAGCGTATCCCAGTCAGTTACTGACCCAGCCTACAGGTGGTAAAACCAATCTACAGCAACACCTTGCAAAGTTTCTACAAAAAGTCTAACTGCTACATCTTCAAATTCCATGCCAATCATGCCACACGCTATGGAAAAAGTGGCAATATGCTCGTCGGGATGAACTTTTTCATCACCAAAAAACTTAAGAAATTTTTTCCTAGAACTACGAGGTAGTTCATGCAAGGGTGGAGTCAAATTAAGAGGACCAAAGGAATTACCCCACAGACCTTGGGCCATTATGTTAGGGAAGTTAAACGGTGGGATAACGAACCTTGGTGGGGTATTTATAGGTAGGGCACGATTGACAGCAGAAAAAGAAGCTCTACCTTGCGTCGGTGACCTGATAAAGTTAAGAGGAAAACTCCTAGAATGTTGGAGGAAAAGTGACGGAGGAAAGAGATCAAAGTTACTCTACTACACCAACTCAAATACGGGGTCAAAAACACCCTTAGCTCTCTAGCTTCTAGTGTAACGTGGAATTGCCAGATTTTAAATGAAAAAGAGACTGAAACTGCTTCAAGTTGGAGCTTGAGGCTTCAAAATGTACACTCGAGTCCCCAGTAGAGTCACCAAAAAACTGTTGAGTGAATATTTTGTTATCAACTAATTGATGACAAAATGGGTATATCAGCCACAACATAGGGAGATTTACACCATGAAAAGTATGAGTTTACCAGATCTGGATGAAGTAAATCTCTCCTCTCATCAAGGGGAGGTTCCCTATTAATATTTATGTGATGGATATGTATATATATAATTAAGTAGAAAATAACATATGGGGTGGTATAATAGCATCTACCTATCTTTTTTCAGAGGTAACGTATAAAGAACAAAAAAGGGAAATTCTGGTCCTTGGCTAACAACATTCCTCTTCTTTCAAGAATGGTATCAAATGGGAAGCAAAAAATCACCTGAAGTAATAAGTTTCACAAGAACACTCATGTAAGCACAAAGTCTTTCATAGCCTCCTTCACTGATTTAAAACAAACGTAACCATAGAATGAAACGAAGCACAAACAAAGTCTTCGCATGAAACTACAAAAGATAACTGAATCTGAAAGATAAAAGTAGCTCAAAGTCTATCCTTTACCCTTTAGAAGTGCCCTTAAATAATATAAACACACCTAATTTGCTTATTAAACCAGATAAACAAGATATTACCAAGAAAAAGGACATAAGAACTGTTTCCTAAATAACATAGATAATCTCAACACAAAGTCTGAAATAACTTGCTTCTCATTCATTCAACAAAATATGATTTACAAATTTGAGCACAAAGTCTCAAAAATTGCTTCAATTTTGGCAGAGTGTTTGCTCTCTATTTTTCTAAGATCCTTTCACAAATGAGGTCTCCACTATATATAGGGAGAAAATCCTCAAAAACTAGAAAACAATAAAATATAAAAATATCTCAGTCAAAGATGACTCATCTTTGACTTTGAAATATTTTTCTGAAATATTTACATGTAATTAAATTTTGCAAAATTGCATGTACTTTCACGAAACAAAAGTGCATGAGGGAAAAAAATTCAGTTCTTGCTGCCAGATTTCTTCAGATGAGCATTGTACATAGTAATGGATGACTGAATTCCTATGCTATCTAGCACAATAATGTTCTTGGAGATGATTCTAGCTTTGATTAATGCATCCTTCAATGTTGTGATGGCCTTAGCATGACCAGTTAATCTGAATTTTAGATTTTCCAAAGTTAACTGAGCATCTAGAATATTATCCATAGAAGACATTGAGAAGGATTTTTCTTCAAAATCTCTCTGAATCATCTCTTTGAAACTCTAGATCATTTCTTCTACCGAAAGTAATTGATTGTCCTTAGAGGTTAGGTTGCAAGGTAGCTCTTCTAGTTTATTTAGCAGGCTTGTGTCACTCTTTTCACTAGCCTCCCTGAAAGCTTTGAGATCATCAATTAAATCTTTGAGTACTTAGATCCTGAAAATCAGTGACTCTTTGATCTCAACATAAGAGTCCTTGCTGGAGATGACACCGATAGATATCAAGGTACTTTTCTTTAGATCCTTCATCTCCTTCCATTTGCCAAGATATTTTTTTGAAATATCAATCTCCTAAGAGATAATAAAGACAAAGTCATCTAACTCTGCCCTTAATTTCTTCATTTTATCCATCTTTTTTGCAACCTCTGCAAGCAAGGAAACTCCCTGAGTATGCATTTTTTCAATGTAGTCCTCTTGGAATTTTCCCTTTAGGTAAGTCTTCTCTGCCTTTTGAATGATCAGGTCATCAACAGAGAAGGCCTCTAGAGTTGCCGCTTCAGGGAGAAGAGTGAACCTTCTTATTACTATTGTTAGTTGCTCTATTTTGGCCTTGTAATAATCTTTCATCTCTTTCTCTCGGTCAAATTTCTAGACCATGATGTCCATAGCAGACTGAAGGTCACCTTTCGCACCTTCGTGAGTAACTTTGCCAAGTTCAACATGAGAGATGGAATAGCTACTCATTTTGAAACACTCAAGGGTTGCATCCTGAGGAGGCTTGGCAATTTCTAGAAATTTTTGCCCTTTTTCCTTGACCAATCTCGAGAGGATCCTTGGCCTCTTAGGAGCTTTAGCTTTCACT
The DNA here is from genome assembly GCA_037957365.1 of Torreya grandis. Lineage (NCBI taxonomy): Eukaryota > Viridiplantae > Streptophyta > Pinopsida > Cupressales > Taxaceae > Torreya > Torreya grandis. The sequence continues at coordinate 1,625,508 of JARHVA010003644.1, forward strand.
GGCACTATTTTGCCAAAGTTGAAGTCATCTAGAGAGATAGCCAACTTCTTTCTTTTGGGGGTGAAAGCTGACATCCAAGGTGGGAGAGAAGTACCTGCTACAGTGATGGTTCCCTTGGCTAGTGTTACTGTAGTAGCTTTTACACTGCTAGTGGTGACAGTGGTCACAGTTAGAGTAACCAAAAAAATTGTACCAACTACTGATTTTAGCTCTTGTGTAGGACTCTCTACCAAATTGAAAGAAGGAGATGATAAACTTGGAATGGACCCAGAAGAGCGAGGATAACTTCCAAAAATGCCCTGAGGATCGCCAAATATGACTCTAGAAGGAGAGGCAGCTCCAAGAGAGGGAACACTGATCAGAGAGATAAGAGAAGAGGGTGCCACAGGAGACTAAGGTGGAGAAGGAGAGACGCTCTTGAGCGGTTGTGCTTCTCCTTGTGAGGGCAGAGGTTCAGTGCTTGGTTGCCCTGAAGGCTGATCGTCTGTCTCCATTGGTTCGGCTGCTTGTGCTGAGAGCTCTATTTTGCTACCCCTTTAGCTACTACTTCAAATTCTTTAGTAGTCTTTGGCTTTTTGGAAATAAAGATGATTCTAAGCTTGTGAGGCCTAGACGGAGAAGGTACATCACCTTTGTTCTTGGTTCTGTTCTCTGCCTTCTTCTTCATCTCTGCTTAGAATTTAGCCTCTAACCCTGTGACAAATTCCTTCAAGATGATCCCTTTGGCTGATAACCAATCATTGGTGTTAGCTAATATTGGTTTGAATCTTTTCCTCAGAGAAGTCAACTCTTTCTAAGACCATTGAGTTGGGGGAAGAGGGGAACCAACAACTTTTTCTATCAGGTATCTACTATTGATGACATTTCTTTCATCGATCAGACCAGAGGGGATCTCTGCAAGCCCTAAATATTTGATCTGTTCTAGAGTCAGCCTGCAAAAGTTCATTTTTCTAATTTCTTCAGCTATCATTAGGTCGATCTAGATATCTTCAATCATGGGCTCATAGAATTGAGTTTTTCATTTGATTTTGTCCTTGACTCCCCTGTAGTCAAAATTTTCCCTTCTTTTGAACTGCTTTAGGGTCACCATCTGCATTTTTATTTCCATGACTTTAGCTTTGGCTACTGTTGCAATAGAATATCTACCAATTTCAATGGGAAACTTAAAACCTGGTTTCTTCAGCTCTATTTATCTGGTATGCATGACAATCAGTTGTCAGCAAAGTTCCATTAGTACCAACTTATCTAAAGGGAACCTGGGGAGCATATAGGGTTAGCCTTGGAAGAAGCCAACCCAAAGATAGCAAAAAGTGGGGAATTGCAGGAACATGCACTCGTAGTCATTGATGACTGCCCAAGTCTCATCTGATACTCTCTTTTGCTCAAGTTGAGGGTTGAAGAGACATAGAAATACAGTGAAGAAGGTGTCATTTACCCTTTTGAAATGATAGGTTGATCCTTTCAGAGTCAGCTGGGGGTAATATGAGTACACTGGGGTCATCTTTCTATCCCCCTCAGTTGTTAAGCCCGAAAAAGTTTGCATAGTGACAACTATGTACACAAGGTATGAGGTCATATAAAACTTGAAGGAAGTTTGTACCTTGGTTAGCTGCTCATGGAGAGCATTGCTGATCTGCTCTCCTTAAAAGATGGCATGCTTTCCTTAGAGGATGATCTTGATGAATGGATACATCCACTCATGGAATAGTGAAGAAGATGGGAGGCCCCATACTCTGCTGAGAAGGGTGATCAAGTCACCAACTTCCTCGATGAAATCACTCCTCAAAAAGTTCCACAGCCATTTGGAGAGGTTGGTCTTGGGGGTCTTCAGCCATTTGTAGTTCATCACTTCTTTTCCCTCTTAGGGTCTTTGTCGTATTCCTTTTGGGCATTCGTGAAGTCAATTTAGGTTACTTTGGTGGCTAGAAGGCACATGAAGACTTTATTGATGAATTTAAGATCCAACTGAATGACCACATTACTGCTAGCATCTAAGACTGACCTGGTCTCTTTGTTGTAGAAGTAGGAACATTAGAGAATAAACTCAGTATGATGTGCTACTACTGAAAAAGTGGCCACCAAGTGGATCTTACTCTCAACGATCATTTTCATCCTAGTGCTTGGGTTCGTTGCCTTTGTTCGAGTTATGAACTCAGCCATATCCACATGGCCAATTTTGGTGTCTCAGATGTCGTCGACATTTGAGAAGACTGACATGAGCGGGAAGATGCCCTTATATTTGTATTTCATAGTCTTTGCCTTTTTTGGAGATGCTTCAGACATGGGAACTAGCTTTGGTCAGAGAGGTGGCGATGAGCAGGAGTTATCTGAAGGTACTGCAGACATGATCACAAAATTAGGAGAGAGTGGATGAATTGGGAAAAATGCATTTTAAGTGATCTTGGTCAATGGAGGTCACTTAAAAAGGTTGGGTCAGAAAAAAGGGCAAAAAATGAGGAAAAAAGGAGAAGAAAAAGACACGATGGAAAATCCTCTGGAGGAGGGATGTACGGGTGGCAAAATTTGTCACCCATGCATCTTGAAGCAATTGAAGTGCAAGGGTGGCAAAATTTTCCGCCCATGTAAGGTTGGCCTGTATAAGTGGTGAATTTCACTGCCCTTATAGGTTAGTTAGGGAAAAGGTAGGGGCAGTGAAATTTGCCACCCCTACAGTTTGGAAAAGTGGGGGTAGGGGTGGCAAATTTTGCCACCTCTACATAATGGACATGCCTCGATGGCAAAATTTGCCGCTCGTGCATGAAAGAGAGAGAGTGCAGGCGGTGAAATTTACTGCCTGTGAAGGTGAAAAATAGGGAGGGGGATGACATACGGGTGGCAGAAATCACCACCCTTGCGGGATTTGGGATGAAAGCCATAGGAAATGGAGAGGGATGGCATTTTTAGCCATCCCAACAGGTAGAAAAGATTCACAAAAAATGATAAATAAATTGATGAAGAAAAAGAAAAACAAATGCAAAAAACAAGATCAACCTAGTCTCTTGCATGCCACAAGCTTGAATCCATGAAAATGTGCTTCAAATCACTCGTCAGATGGTCCAGACGCAGAAGACAGGAGGAGAAGAGAAAGTAATGAGAAGAAATGGGGATCAAATCGGTTCATATAGGGTGAAAAATAACCCCAACAACCCGTCGTGTGTGGCAATAAATGCCGTGCATGGAAAATGAGGCATGCTTGGGTGACAAAATTTGCCGCCCTTACATGTTTCAGTGCGTTTGAACATAGGGGTGGCAAAATTTTCCACCCTTGCAGGTCAAGATGCAGGGGCGGCAAAATTTGCTGCCCTTGTTAGAAAAATGTAGAGGTGGCAAAAATTGTCGCCCTTGCTTCACAAAGGTCAAAATGCACTGGCAGCAAAATCTGCCACCCCTGCATGAAAAAAGAAAAGACCAACTCAAGAAGAGGCAGTGTGGAGAGGGAGTCTCTTGGTCACAACGAGATCGTAATCACTCTCACATTCTTAGATCAAGCTAAGAATGAATTCAAAATATGTCTCAAAAATAAACTTAGAGAGACAAAAGATGAAACGAATAAGTTTCGTAGGGGGTTATTCCCAAAAATGGGCTAAGCTGATTTTGGAAACAACAACTTTGAAGGAGGCAAATGAGAGCGCAAACCTGGAGTTTTATAAAGATCTGGTAACAAGATTTGGAGTCCCTACCACCATAATCTCAGATAACACCTTGGCTTTTCTAGGAATCAAAACTAGTGAATGGACGCTGAAGTATGGCATATACCTCAGCACTTCATCAAACTATTATCCATAAGGGAATGGGCTAGCTGAGTCCACCAACAAAAATCTGATCAAAATTATAAAGAGGACTGTGGAAGAAAATTAGAGAACCTGGCATACCAAGCTAAAGACAGCTCTATGGGCCGATCGAATTACTCTGAAGAGAGCAATCAAAAATTCTCCATATACACTCATGTATGAAAGGGAAGCCAGGCTTCCCATCTCACTTGAATTTCCAGCATTAGATCTCACCCATCAGCTATAGTTAGAAGAAAGGACCAACATGGAAGTCAGATTATGTGAGCTAATGGAGCTCCAAGAGGTGAGGGATTAGGCTATGGCTTCTCTAACAAGTCGCCAATAGCAAGTAAAAAAGCACTTCGACAAGAAGTCCTTGTCAAGAGATTTTTTTGAAGGAGACATTGTTCTGAAATGGGATGAAGATCGAGCTAAGCCCAAAAAACATGCAAAATGTGACACCCTATGGAGCGGTCTTTATGTGATTACTCAGTGCAAGCAGCATAATGCATTCCAACTTTCAAAGTTGGACGGTGAAGAACTACATATCCCAATTAATGGGATACATCTAAAGCATTGCCACTAATCTTTTTAGGTTCACTTGTACATACTTTCCTTTGTTTTCTTTCCTATTTTTTTCTAAGTGTTGTTGCACAAGTAGTTTTCTTAGTCTTGTATGTGCTGTCTTTTCGTGGAGGTAGATTGAGTGGCTGGTCTTAAGTTTTGACTGAGCTCTTGTTGGTTTTCAAAGTTATCGTCTGACTCCATGCCCAATGGATTGAAAGGCAACTAGTCTCTATGCATAATAGGCATGCTTCTCTTAGGAGTCACCAATTTGTTAACCAAATTTTACCTACACATAAAATTTTGGTCCCCTTCCTCCCTCGTTGTTCATGCCAGTTATATTGCAGGTTGTTTAGGTTCAACATTCTCCATTTCTTGGTGCAAAGGGTTCACTATTCGGTTCAATTATTTCAATGTAAACATGTTGAACCTTCATATTATTGAACCGTTAAACCAAAATGTTTGGTTCAATGGGCTTGGTTCAATGGGTTCAATTTAACGGTTCAGTTCAAAGCTGCTTGGTTCATGCAATTGGTTCAATCATAAAGTTTAACGGGTTCAATGGAGAAGGTTTGTCGGCTTGGTTCATTGGGAAATCAGCGCACAATGGTTGAACCTTGAACTGTTGAACCAAATTTTGGTTCAACGGGTTTGGTTCAAAGGAGTGCCCTTCGGCTGAAGAGGAAGTCCAATTCAAAGAGCCTGTTTGAAGGGGCCGACGTGTAAAAGAGAACCCGGGTCACTCATAAGACATGTAAAGGAGTTCTACCATCATGGACCTGACTGCCATGTGGACCCGATGACAGTTGTGAGGCCATCAAATTTAAAAGAATAGAATAGTCGTTGGCGTTCAAAGAGATAGTTATTTGCTTTCAAAGCAAAGGAAGAGCTAAGTATTGCCAAGGAGTCCAAAATGCAGCAACCTACTAAAAGTTCATTCTTGGGAGGCCAAACAAGCTAGATAGAGATAAATTCGATAAAAGACAAGAGGACACGCATGAAATAAGAAAATAGTAAGTCCAAGCAGTGCCAATTTGAAGAGGTTGCTCTAGTAGGTGGAACAGTTCCCTCGAATTGACCACGAAAGGATGCAGTAGCTAAGAAATGTAACCGGTTTCTTCATTTTTCATTTAATGGATGGACAAACCACATTTTACCATTAAGAATGCAGACTTCGAGCAGAATAGAGCACATGGCTCATTAATATTTTGAGTGGCTTGTTTCTTTTCATGAACAACCATTTGTAAAAAGAGCACCAAATGAGCCTCTTGGACTTTGCTTATATATTTGATACTTGTCATTTTGTAATAATCTTTTTACAATTTTGGTAAGGTGCAGCCCTGCTAAAATTTCTACTTGAATCTATAAAGACCATTTTTACCTCTTCTTGGTCAGATTTTCTATGTATGTCTAAGTGTTTGAGTTGTGTCCAGTCATTGTCTTTAATGCTCTCACAATTCTAGCACCAACACACCAGTTATCCATAAGGCACCATTGTCTACAGGTGACAGGAGGAGAGTTCCATTTTGGAGATATAAAGTAGAGGAAGTCATTTATAGTATGTATTCCACAGCATCTTGGTGAGTCTCTATTCCTATTTTTTCATAAGAACCTCCCTGCCATTTTCTTGTACCCTAGTATTCCCTACCAAGCCTGAGTGTATGCTTGTGGTCTTTGTTCGATTTTGAGAGTAGGTGTGAGAAGATCACCTTTATTTTGGTGTATCACCTCGTTAGAGTAGGCTATTTGTTTTCCTGTATTTTCTTCTCCCTTTTCATTTCCCCCTAGTTTATATAGCTGTATATACCTATGTTTTTTTTCCCTGCTAGAACAAACAATGATACATCAAAGGGAGCTATCCCTTAACTAGAGACTCTCCTCTCCTAATTCACCATCCCATAGGTGAGAGAGGAGTTTCCATGTTGTGAGGAGAGGGCAGGAACCTATTTTCCTACCACCGGGTGTACTTTCCTATGTCAACAGCTTCTTCCTCATGGTGTTCATCTCAAAGGTTTTCAAATTAATCATTAGAGTCCAAGTCCTTGAAATTGAGGTTAATTTCACCAATTTCTTGCATATATTTCTAATATGCTTCCATATTATATTTACTCTACCCCCTCTAGATGAGTTGCACTCTTAGTCCCTTTGTCATGTTTTTTGTAGGATCAAAATCCTAAACTACCTTATAAAAAGACTCGCATGGCTTGTGTGTGTTTGAAGTGATCTTGGATAGATCCACATAGTGATTTATATCATCTTCCATGGGTGACTTCCACTCCTCAAAGTATGGTCAGAGCACATGAATAAAGGAGGCAATGGTCTTGAGAGTAGCTATGTTATCGATCAGGTCATAGCTCCATTGGTCATTGATCATATTGAGGCCTAGCTTGACCAATTTAAGCATAATGAGATGATATTGTGACCTATTTAGTATTATAATGACCCTTTTTGATAAGGTGATGTCATATATGACCTTCTTCTTCCATGCCACACCATATATGCCATCCACCACATCGATTTGTTAGTCTAACTTCAAGGCCAAGGTTTTGTCCATGAGCATGCATGGTAACCAAAATGGCTTCTCATTGAACCTAGGGACTTTGATGAAAGTGAAATGGGCTCTAAAAAACTAGTTGACAAGAATTTTATAGCTAGTGAGACATGATCTCTAGCGATCTATCATTTTGAAGGTGATGTCTTCCTGACTGAGGTGGCTGATAAGATGTGGGTCCACACATAGATGGGAATAATCATAGGGGATTCATTCCCATTTTAGTCTCATTGATAGTGAAGTATGATGAAAATAATTGGGAGCTCTGATATAAGACTAAGTGGAGGAGGAATACCTAAAGGTATTCTAGGATAAAAAATTTCTAGCTAATTGTGAATGGTAGTGGTGATGATATTGATGAATTTCATCTTGTAAACCTTCTCCTTGATTACTATCTTCAAGTAAAAGACTACGCCCAATTGGAAATCATGTATTTTGGTATACAAGTCCATTTCAAAGATGAACTCTAACATGGATAGGGAATCTTTCATGTCTTGTGTTACAAATATTGAGAGAGCAATGGGAAGAGGTGGCACTTTAATGTAATTGATATAGAGATTTGAGTTGATGAAAATTTTCTTATGGACATAAGTGTGCCATACATTCTACAAGCTCTCCATATCACACATGTTTGCATTGGGGTCATTGGGGAGTTGGAACATCTCCCTTACCACACCAACACTATTGTCCACATTTAGGAGATTACCTATGATAATATAAGTGGTGGCATTATATCTCTCTACACATAGGGCAATGATCTATAGGAAGGGTCTAATGAGAGGCACCATGTATTGATCCAATGTGGAGCTCCAAATCCTACAGTTGAATGACTTAAAGTTAATGTTTTGAACCTTTTCAAACATGTGGGCATGGGTACCATCCCTTAGGTTCTTTGTATTCTTTGTCAATTTCAAATCAAAGATCCCATATGCATAGTCTAAGACTAGTGTGGGGTCCCTACAATTCCCCTCTATGATGCTCTTGATGTTTGGTACTATGGGCTTTGGCTATGCAGGGGTGGAATCATATGACTTACTCCCTATAAATTATAGTGGAAGGTCTTCATGTTCATCTAACCCATGAGTTATTAATTTCCTAGGGTGACCTCCACTGGATGAGTATGTATAAGTCTCCATCTTATAACTCTTTTCAATAATCCTCTATAAACTTTGAGATAATATTTTATACTAGCCTCTACTCGTAATTATTCACTCAAATGATCTATTTAGCTCAATACTCTTGGAAAATCTTTGTGCATTTAAGTGTTTAGCTTGATCAAGAGAGATGTATTTATAGGAAAATAATTCTATCAATATCATCATGTATCCCTTTTGAATTTGGGCATGCATAAATGTTAAGGGTGACACACACATTTGAAGAGAGTTTCACAAGAGATTTGAAGTGATCCTTATAGGAGATCATGTAATATGGGGTGCCTATACATTAATTATAGGGAGAGTGGGGTAGATAACCATCTATCAATAGATAATTCAAAATTAGGGGAGCCAAGGTGTAGACACATGGCAGAAGATAGTATCAACTTGTGCCAATAGTACTTATATTAAAAGAAACAATAACAAAAGAGGGCAATCAACTAACAAAAGGGAAATTAACTATGTATAAGGTGAGGTTGACGAGTCAGTTGAAGTGTTGTAAATGGATTTTTTTAGTTAGAATATCTAAGGCATTGCCTTTTTCATCCTATAACTTGAATACATTTCATTACCTATTGTTGATGATGTGAAAGGGGTCACTCCATAAGGAATCAAACTTTTCATTTTTCCCTAAATTCATGACCCTTTCATCATACTTTTAAACCAATTCTATCAGCTTGAAGCTTGGGTTAGATGCCTTTTTGTTGAACCAATGCTTAACTACCTACTATTAGGTGACCTTAGTATCACTGGCTTGTTCACTCACTTCCTAAAGGTTGAGAAATTCTACCAACTTGACCTCCATTACTCTATTTTCCTCTATTTTGATAGATTTCAATAGATATAGAGTGGGAATATCCATTGAGATGCCCTGACTTCATGACCCTTTCATCATACTTTAAAACCAATTCTATCATCTTGAAGCTTGGGTTGGATGCCTTTTTGTTGAACCAATGCTTAACTACCTACTATTAGGCTACCTTAGTGTCACTGACTTGTTCACTCACTTCCTAAAGGTTGAGAAACTCTACCAACTTGACCTCCATTACTTTGTTTTCCTCTATTTTGATAGCTTTCAATAGATATAGAGTGGGAATATCCATTAAGATGGGCATGACCACTTCTTTCCCATACACTAATCTATATGTGGATGTCTTTAAAATTTGCTTATGAGTGATCTGATCAGCTTATAGAGTTATCTTCACATGGTGATGCCACTCCTTTATCACTTAGTACTTATCCTCTTAATCAACCTTATGAGGTTCTTATTTGTTGACTCAACTATCCCATTCCCTTGCAAGTAGTATTTGGATGAATTCTTAAGGAAAATGGCATTTTAAAGTATAAATTCCAAAATATTTTATTTAAAGAAAGATTTGGCACTGTTATATATAATAATTTTAGGAGGGTCAAAACTTGTGACTAGTTCCTCTAAAAATTTCAAGATCACATTATCAGTTACATATTTCAAAGGGGTTGCTTTAGTCCATCTTGTGAAGTAATATATGGCTACGAGTATCCATTTGTGGCCTACACTAGACATGAGATTGATCATCCCCATGAAATCCAATCCCCATTGTGTAAAAGGCTCATCTATCATGATTGGGTTTAGTAGCATGGATGAATTCTTTCACTTGCCTATAAAAACTTGGCACCATAGAAATTTCTTCACCACCTTATGATAATCTAAAAACATGGTCAACCAGCAGTATCCATCATACATGTTCTTGATTATAGTTGTTTTTACTAAGAAATGTATGTTTGGAGGGGTGAAATGCATACCCTATAATATCTTATTATCTTGGTTGTTGTCAATGTATCATAGAAGTTCCCCATTGAAGTTCTTTTTGAAAAGAACCCCATGAACTAGAGTATAACTATCCCCTTACAATATATAAAATCTCCTTTATGTGTAGGGAGGTCATCTAGGTATCAATCAAATTACCTAAAGTAGGTTATATCATTAACCCAAGATTTATCAATTTCATACTGACTTACTAAAACTATTTTCGATGCATTTGAATCCTCTATTAGTGCATCCACACATTGAGCTAGATACTCACTACGTCCCTTTCTTCAAATCACCTTGGTTTTCCTAAATTTGATGTCATATTCTATGATCTTAGTGATCTAACTTTTCCTCTTATCTATGAAATCTTCCTCAATTATGTACTCTTAGATGTTAGGATGCACCATATACACCATTATCTTGATTCCTACCATTAGGTGCCTAAATGTTTTGAGACCTTTAACAATGGAAAAAACCTACTTATCAACAAAGTTATACTTTGTTTCATATTTGTGCAAAGTTTTTGAATAGAAAGCAATATGGAGTTCACCCTTCCCTTCATCTTCCTTTTGAGTTAACATGATTGCTAAGATATGCTCACTTTCATAAACATACATAAGAAAACACTTTAAAATTTTAGGATTCACTAGCATGAGATTGATGAATATTATTTCCTTAATATTTTCAAAAGCTACCCTTCCTTCAGTGGTTTACTTGAAAGCTTGGTCTTTCTTTAGTTGCACAAAGTTAGATATGAATCGGTTGACAAAATTGATCTTCCTTAAGAAATATTGGACTCCTTTCTTATTAACTAGTAAAGTCAAGTCCTTGATTACCTTTACTCTATCTAGATCAATAGATATGCCTTATTTGGATACCACATATTCTAGTAGTTTACCTTGCGGGATATCAAAGACACATTTTTGGGGGTTAAGGGATACCCCAAACTCTTATCACTTTTGAAATATCTTCTCCAAATGCTTGAAATGATCCTCTTTTTCTTGGAGAACACTATCAGTTCATCTATATAGATGAGTATGATTTGGTTAATCAAGCCTTTAACGTCTATATCCATGGCCCACAAAAAATTAAAACCTATATTAGAGAGGCCAAATGGCATTTTCCCATACGTAAAGGTTCCCCAATTTGTAGTGAAAGTGGTCTTATGTTGGTCCTCTTCATTAACACAAATTTGGTTATAACTTGAGAATCCATCAAGTAGAGAGAACATTTATGTGCATGTTACTATTTGGAGGATCTATTCCATAGATGGAAGAGGTAATTATCTTTCAAAGATGCCTTGTTCAAGTCTCTAAAGTCCATGCATATCTTAATTTTTCTAATAGTTTTCCTCACTAAAACCAAGTTTGATACCCAAGTCTAATGCTTGATTTGGTATATGATCCTTGAGTTTATCAATTTTCTCAATTCTTGAGCCATAAGAGACTCAATTTTTTGGTTTACTAGCCTTTGATTTTGGTGGACTAGCTTAGATACTTCAACTAGATCTATCATGTGTTGGATGACCTCATGGTTGTATCCTTTCAAATCATAATAGGTTTAGGCCATAACCCCTTCATATTTGTTTCAAAAGGATATCAAATGATCTTTATCTTTTTAGGAAACTTATTTTCACACTTTCAATTTTTGTTCATCTCCTATATCATTTTTAGAGTAGTCAATTTTGTCAGCAATGAATTTATTTTTATCATTGCACATGTAATCAAAATCAAATAGATTCTCCAAGGTGATTAGTCCCTTTGGAATTTTATTATATTCTAGTTGTATGATTTGATACCCATAGGATATTTGATCTTCAGTTGAAACTACTCCACAAAATTGCATGACTAAAAAAATACATGACAGGTTGGACATGACTCTCAAATACTTGTTAGTTATGATCATTATTTGGGATGGTGGTATTATAATCACTTGCATCACTTGCTCGTTATTCAGTAAATCAATTACCAGATCAAATTGGGAGTCTATTACTACCATTCTATCTACCTCAACATTCATATACCTAAGAATAATATAAAAATTGAAAACTTAAAATTATTCAATCAAATCCCATACTTGATGGTGGTAAGATCTCATGTGGACATTATTTACATCCGTGGTTTCTCTTTCATTTTTTACAACAAGTTCAGAATCTTTGAACACTTTTAACTATTTTACACCCATGCACTCGATAAGACTAAGACCATGAACCAAGGATTTTTAATTAGATTCAATATTTGTAAAAATAAAATGGAAGTGGAAGGCCCTAAGGGTCTCTTTCCCTAATTGAGACATTAATCAAATATTTTCTCTAAAGTTGATCTTGCATTTCACACCATCAAACTGCAGATTCCAATATTCAAACTCATTTTTAGGTTCCTTGTTTTGATCCTCCTTTTTTTCCATATCATCATGGATGGTCTAATCTTCATTGTGAGTTACATAAGTCCCAAGGCTAGTGGTATCAAAGTTCATGAATGGATCATTATTGATAAACTCATTAATGAGGACTTCCTCCTCTAGGTTCATGTTGTCTGCAACGCTTTCTTCATAGAGAATTTACATGCAATACATCTATTTTTTGGAGAAATAGGTGTGCATAATTTTAAAATTCATCATATCATCATCATTTATGTTCTTTTGATGAAGCGGCTTATAAAACACCTTCAACTTTGAGCCATATTTGGTCCGTAAGATCAAGTGATACCAATCCAAAGACAAGTATCCACCTATCTTGGCAGTGAAATTTCTTGATAGACACAACCCAAAGAATAGAAGAATATCAATTACCATAACTTATTATGTGACTATGATATTGGGACAAGAGTACACAATTAGGGGAAGATCCCTAATAATACATATGGTCTAAACTTTCTTCCTATCTAACTACATAACCCCTTTACTTAAGGATTCATATTGAAGTTTTAATATGTTTGTAATCTATTTGGGCATTATTGTGGTGTTGGCACTAGAATCAATCATGGAATTATGCAACATCTTATCTCCCATAATGAGAATTAAATAAAATGGGGTAGGTATTATTTTACTTACCCTGCTTTGGAGTTGATGAACATAGATGGTGCATGAGGTTGCACATTGCTAGTGGCTTCCTTTCCCTTATTTGGTGCTAGACCCACAACTCTGTTAGCTTTCACAAGATTTTATTGGTATTTTAATGCCTCTCATAACATATATTTTTTATTTAGGATAGACAATACATCCCAAACAGAGACATTGATTAGATATTTATTCAACTTCTCTACCACATTGTATGACCCTTAACGTGGGAGCCTAGGGTATTTTATCTTGTTTTTCATTATTTCACCTCACTTTTAATATGTTGGGGGTGATGGTTGGGGTCTTGAATGTTTCTCAAAAGTCACTTTAGGCCTTATGAAGGCTTCTTGGGTCTTAGTAAGTCTCTTCTTTGATCAAGAGTAGTAGTCCAATTGGACTCATGAGGATTTCATCATAGTGACCTCACTTGCATAAACCATATATTTACCCTCTACCCAATAGAAAAGTGAATGCTCTAGGGCTATGTCTTCTTCTTACTCCAAATACATCCCTTGCATTTGAGCCATTAGGATAACATTTTCAATACTTAGGGACTGGTATCTATAAGTAGCTAAATCAGGGGCATTCCCTTATCTACGTTAATTGGTAAATTTTTGCTATAGATTACCCCTTAGGAAATTTTAAGGTATATACACATTGCTACATCAGAAACACCTAGAATTTGAATCATCCACCAAGTCTTTTTTGACCAGTGACCAATTCTCTATTTAAACTCAATAAGATTGTTTGCAAAGGATTAGGAATTGAGACAATTTGATTTACAAATCATACCTAATTATTATATTCCTAATGATTTTTTGCCTAATGATTTGGTCTCTACCATTCCTAGTATTGGTTATGTTGATATAGTGCTCTTATTTCTTGGTAATTTTGATAATGGGGCTTCAAGGGCATGGCATGTTACCTCTTGAGATTTATGATCTCATTCTCTATAACTAGTGTGGATGAAAAGGACATGCTTGTTTGAGTAGGCCAATATGTGTGTGTGTGTGTGTGTGTGTGTGTGTTTCTAATTATTTTTTGCTTTTTCACATTTAGAAGGAATAAAAAACTAGAGATAATGGTCAAGGGTTAGATGATACCCAGATGAAGTTTGTGCACCGTATTCAGACGATTGAAGGAGCTCCTCTTTGGCTATGGAGGATGACACCTACAAATAAGAAAGACTCAAACAAAGAAAATGTTAGATAGATATATAGTGGACTGCCAAGAAAAAGCTTGATCTTAGAAGTGCAAAGACTTCTTGGAGGGATGACAGTCCACTAGTTGATAAAAGAGTGTTGCTAGAAAGATAAATGGTAAAAGACTAAACAAAATAAGTAGAGATAATGCGTACCTATATTTTGGTGTCAGTGTTCCACAGTCACTAACGTCGGTAGTTATATCAGTGTCAGTTGGTCAAGGTTACCGACGTCAGTTGGGCTTCCGGTGTCGGTAGGGGCAATTGGCCTTGGTACTGATGTCAGTAGGGGCAATGGGACCTGAATGAGTTTCAAGTCTGTCTGTGGTCAACAGAGTGGTCTGGGGTGTCTGTGGGAGTCTAATGGCTTGTGCAAGATTTGTAGGGAAGTAAATATGGTCTAAAAAAGGGGCCAGATAGAGGACAAGGGTGGAAGGAAAATAAGGATGAGGGGAAGGCCTTTCAGCGTTTTCGGGGAGGAAGGTCAGGTTGTCTCAATAGTACTCAGAAGTAGCCAATGGACTGATTACCAAATGCACTTAAAAGAATACTAAAATATAAACCAAAAGAAATTCTTAGCTCTTGATGGAGAACCAGAAGTGTAGAAGACTTGTTTCCGTTATGGCTGATGTGGGAGACTTCGTGTAACCTTCAATTTGGTGTGGAGTGACTGATGCAGAGCTTCTTAGCCTAGAGAGTGCTGTTAGGATGCTGATGCCTGTAAAGAGTTGAGGAGCAAGAGAACTCAAAACCTGGAGCAAGAAAATTTGCATTCGTGAGGGGGCCTGTAACAGAGGTTGAAATTTAGTTTTAAAGCAACTGACATCGGTGATACCGCCAGCGTCGGCCGACTGATGACCGATGTCAGTGGCTAAAGAATGGGAAAAAAAGCTATTTTTAGCCTTTTTCCCATTCTTCCAACTGCCAAGTTTAATTGTCATTAGAAAATGGTCCAAAGGCAGATTAAATAGGCATGAGAGGTTAGTGGGAGAGTTGAAATAGGTCTTAGGTAATTATGATTAGTCATAGGTGATGAATGATGGTATCCAAGGGCAAGGTGAGGTGTCATGGGTGATGTTATTAATTTATAATAGTTAATTTATTTTAAATTAATAAGTGTGTGGGTTAAAAATGTTTAGAAGTGGCCCAAGGGGGCCAAGGGGGAGTTGACCAAGGAGTAGACATAATTTTAGTGTCTACATTTGCCCCTTTTTGTTTTGTTGGTTGTTCTTAACAAATTGTAAGACAAAAATAGGAGTAAGTTTCTCTAGGTATGAGATGAGGTGTTCCCCCCTCAAAGTGGGAGTCGAGGGAAGGAAACCTGATATCAGGTGCTGATTTGATAGATAGTGGATGGATATGGTGAAGTTGGAGTGTGAACGTTGTAAAGGGTGGGATTACACATATACCACTTTAAGTGATAGGCAGGTCAAATTCTCACAGTCAAAGGTCGAAGAGTGCTAAAATTGAAATAATCGGGCCCCAGCATTTAGTCATAGCTGATTGGGTTAAACAATCCAAGCTGTAGCTCCAATGGTCGTCATGTTCCAAGTATCTCGGGCTCAAGAAGTACTCTTGGAAAACACAAAAATGTCACAAGTAGTGGGGATCAACTGAAGCGTGATCCAATACTTGTGGGGGTCATGGATAATTTGCTACCTATTTGTGAGGTATCATAGGCAATCAAAACAACCAAGACAGAGTTGTCTAGAAAGTGGTCGTGGTCTGAGGAGATAGTCGTGATCTTCAATGTCTTGTGTCAAGTCAGGCAGAGATAAAAGTGATCTCAAGTGTGCCCCAGGAGGAGGCAAAGATGATGTCTATTGTGAGGTCTAGTTGTTTTAGGCATGATTTTGGTCATTTTGAAGAATATTGATGTGTTAAGGCTGCTAACATCAATTATAAAACTGATGTCGGTGGCTAAAAAAGGCCAATGTCAGTAGAAATTAGTCGACATCAATGGCCTAGGGCATGCTTCTGCCGACATCAACAGCCTGCCAAACCTGAAAAAACTAGATTGGCAGCCCATCAAAAGTCATTTATGACATTTGTCAAAGTGAAAAAGTGAGATCTAAGACAAGTGAGTGAAAGTGACTTCAAGTTGACCGGTGCAGCAGCGTGAGGTGCTAGAGTGTGATTGGTGGAGAAAGTGAGTGAATTTGAGTGGGATTAAAGGTTGTAGAGGTAGTTGTGGGCCACCAAGGAGGTTGGTGAGAAAATGAGGTAGAGGAGATAGCAGAGGGTGGAGGAGGCCCCGAGGGAGGACCACCACTAGTGGCACCCATCATACCACCATGGTGGTGGTCACGGGATGAGGTAGGAGGTGTATTTTGATTTTTTTGGTTTGGTTTTGTTTTTGAATTTTTTGTATTTTTAGCTTGAAATTGAGGGGGAAGGGTAGTTAGAAGCATGGGTAGGCTAGATAGGTCAATTTAGGTAGGTTTAGGAAGGCTTTGGGTAAGAAATGGGATAAAATGGGGGAAGCCCTAATTTTAAGGCTCACCCCGTTTGGCTCAGGGGCCGAACCAGTCACCGACATCAATGAGTTCACTGATGTCAGCCAACTAGTAATTGACATCGATCACTTAGCTGCCAACATTGATCACTAAGTGATCGATGTCGGTTAGATAAGTGCTATCATCAGCATGTTAACCGATGTCAGTGGCTACTTGGTCTAAAAAAGTTTTGAAAATTGATAAGTCAAAGAGTCAAAGTCATGCCGAGAGCTTCCAGGGTGTTAGGATAGGCATATAGGTGTAGGTAGATGGTCAATTAGGTAGACAAAAGGGAGAATGGCCGAGCTAACCTTAAGAGACCCCATGTAAACTGAGTGTTACCTACATAGCCTTGGTTGTTAGGGGCCTCAAGCCGATGTAGTTCTCCCAAAAGGGAAAAAGAGTCATGGTAGTCAGTTGTTATATGGTTGCAATTTCGGTTGGATGCAGGTGAGGCAGACGTTGATGCTACAAGATTGTCTCTTGACATTTCTGACATGGATACATCAAGACATTACCGACGTGGAGTGGACCCACATCACTATAGTGGGATTAGGCAGGCTACGGTGCTACTGCCGAGTAGCAAGGGATGTGAGCCTCATAGTGGCATTGATTGAGCAGTAGGATCACTCCACCAACACTTTCCATTTGCCCATAAGAGAGTTGACAGTGATGGTGGAGGATGTGTACCAGATTTTGTAGCTACCAGTACATGGAGCATACTTATATGCATGCTCAAGAGAGGTACATGATTTTTAAATAGTTACGCTATTTGGTGAGCACGCTGCTGAGGCAACTTACCATTCAATGAGTTTTATATATGAGCCTTTATATGCTACTGATGAGGATGCGCATCGACTGGCCATCTTGATGATGATCGGCATCACAGTCTACGCACTACCAGATGTAGAGGAAGGTTGATTTCTGATTGTTATGACTAGATTTTTGATAGAGATGTTGGAGCAATAGACAGTGTTTGCTTGGGTGCCCATATTTTTCGCCTAGGTATATAGAGAGTTGTGGGGGATCAGTCAGCGCTGGTGGTACAGTCTATGTGTAGGCCACCTCCTACACTGTTGGGTGTATGAGCACATTATGGTCACCTGACCTCTCAGCCTTCCAGTTGTGATCCAAGATGGCTTCAGAGTTGGCTTGAGGTGATGGCACGAGGTCATGGTACAAACACGTATGGATAGAGTAGTCAGAGACATCAACTACTACAGAGGGGTACTGGAGGCCCTGATCCCAACAGACATCATTTGGAGACCATACTAGTGTACCCAGCCTTTAAAGACTAGGTAGAGAAGCTGGTTGGGTTGCAGAGCTTTAGATGGGTTAGGAGCAGATGAGCCGATGAGCTTGAGAGGGTGCTAGTAGAGAGAGTGCAGTGCCAGTTTAGGCTACTATAAGATGTGCTACTCACCTTTCCATAGTACAGACGGCATGATATTGAGGCCCTGCTCCCACTACCAGAGGAGATAGAGGGGCCCAATGTTTAGGAGCTATCGACAGGTCCTCAGATAGTAGATCCAAGATGCACAGAGGCCTACTTGGCATGGTGGGTAGGGCAGTACATGGGTGTGCAGGCAGGACCACAGCCTGATCTGTAGGCAGTGAGCAGAGAGAGGGATGCGGCTTGATAAAAGAGGGATGCTATGATCCAGGAGAGGGACGTAGCCTAAAGATAGGTGACCATTTTGTAGGGCCAAGTCACAGGTTTACAGGGGCAAGTGGCAGGTTTGATAGGTTAGGTGGCTACTTTGACAGGGTAGATCACTATTTTATAGGGGCAGTTGGCCGTAACCCAGGCACAAGCTTTGGAGAAATAGGTTTTTGGAGGGTAGGGCCCTATTCAACATCCACCATAGTAGCTAGCTCAAGATCCAGCATAGTCAACATCAC
The DNA here is from genome assembly GCA_037957365.1 of Torreya grandis. Lineage (NCBI taxonomy): Eukaryota > Viridiplantae > Streptophyta > Pinopsida > Cupressales > Taxaceae > Torreya > Torreya grandis. The sequence goes on from JARHVA010003644.1 coordinate 1,643,991, forward strand.
TATAGCCAGCTCAGTCACAGCCACAGGGTTCAGTGTAGGGTGCAGCAGTAGGATTAATGGGTCCACCATAGACTGTACCTATATCTAGGTACAATACTACTCTGGATGAGATCACATATTATGAGGGGGCCATCAGGGGGTTCTCTCAGATACAGCGACACTCAGAGATGAGAGCTAAGTAAAGCCGACAACAATCTATGTCGCGAGTGACTACTTTGGGTTCTCACAGATGGTGCAGATCAGAGGGTGGAGATGATACAGTGGCTTCTAGCCACCGCCACCATTGCCATAACCACAGCCTTGAAGTCACATTTTTGACATTATATATATACCGATCTGCGAGTCGTTGATGCAAGATGTACATTATTTTTTTTGAGAGAGAGAGACACAGATTGTATCATTGTAAAATATTGATATATATATGATGAGAGTTTGACTAGATTATTGATGTGTTATGTATATGATGAATGTTAGCATTTTTCATATTATGTTACAACTTTTCCATTATGGTGTAATGATGTATGCTATAACATTGGTGTGTGTTTTGGTTTGTTAGTTTCCAAGTGTATTGTTTCCCATAGAAACTAATGTGATTGGTCTATGATAATGTGAATGGTTGTGGAAATATGTGATTGGTTGTTATGCGATTGGCATGTGACGAAGGAATGACTGAGCTAACCTCAGAAGACCCCATGTCAACTGAGTGCTGCCTACATAGCCTCTATTTCAAGGGCCTCATGCCAATGTAGTTCTCTCAAAAGGGAAGAAAGGTCAAAGTGGTAAATAGGTTGGTTTGGTCATGATAATGGTTTAGCACTTCCCATATGTCTGATGGTACATGCTTGAAATGATGAGGGTAAGACGATGTTACAACCTTTTCCATATTGTGTGATGGTGTATTCTGTAACATTGGTTTATGGTTTTTCATCCCTAGCAATTTTCCATATTGGTCATAGTGTATGCTAAAAATGAAATGAGTTTATTTATGCTTCAGCAAGTAATGGTTTATGCTTGACATAAATTGCGTGGTCGATAGTTTCCATGTGTATTATTTTACATAAAAACTAATGTGATTGGGATATGATAATGTGAATGGTTGTGGAAATATGTGATTGGTTGTTATGTGATTGGCATGTGACGAACTTAGGTAAGAAGTGAAAGGTGTGTTGCTCTTTCATTGGCAAGGACCATAATGATAGCATAGGTAGGGGGTTTTTGAAATAAAAGCCCCGTTTATGCATTATGTCGTTGACCATTAGTTGTGTTAGAGAAGTAATCAAATCACTTTGATATTAAATGAGCTCGAAATCCCTTGAGTATGTGGGGGTAATAGGTGATGTGATATGTTAGGATAGGGTACCCCTTTTTAGTAGGGATAACTTTGCCCCTTTTTATAGGAGACCCTAAGAATGACTATAAGTCAAGTCCATGATCTTTTTTTTTGGAGACTGATCGATGCGGGAAGTCTACGTGGGGATGTTGTTTTGTTTTGTGGTCATATGTGAAGTTGATCAATGCGAGAAGCTTCTAAGAGAGTGCTTTTTGTAGCAAGATTTTTAGGCATAGCCATCCTTTAAGGGAGTGGTCTATATTTTTACTTTATATATTTTTAAGGGCTTTGAATAGCTGTCATTCAAGGGAGCAGTCTATTAGCTACAACAATGGTGATGTAGCTATCCTTCGAGGGAGTAGTCTGCATTTAGAGTTTATGACCTTTTGATATTTTGTTTGACATCCCAATTTATTTTTTGATAGAATTTCTAGTCATGAACAAGACTATAGAAGTTTAAGAGTTCCCTTTTATTAGGACAAAGCATTCATACTTTATAAAAGGGTTACATAGTGTTTGTTTTAGGGAAACAGGGTTGAAAGGAATGGGGATTAACATGACAGGGGTTGCTCAAGGGATGAGCTCAAGGTAAATATCAAGTGAATGAGTACTTGATTAATAGTAGAATGGTTGCAGATGTAAGGCATTAAGGGGCTCAAGTTCTGGCCATCCTTCGAGAGAAGATAGGTGATAAGTTCTTGATCCATACTTGTGTGTTATGATGTAAGGTCTGAGCTAATCAGGAGCAAACTTACCTCATTTGCTTCTTTCCATATTGGTCACATGTTGGTTCTCTTTGAGGATGAGGTCTCTAATTTTGAAATCTCATTCTCTCAGATTTTTGTTATAGGCATGTTTGATATGATTTTGATAGACATGGAGATGGTTGAGGGCAATAAGATGACGTTCGTTCAACAACTCAAGTTGAGCTAATTGGTCTTGATGAAAGTCATCGTTAGAAAGTATGTGATGCAAAGAGATGCGTAAAGAAGATATTTGTACGTCAAGAGGTAAGACAGCCTCTATTCCATACACTAGAGAGAAAGGTGTAGCACTCGTAGGGGTTCAAATGCTAGTGTGGTAGGCCCACAAAGCGAAGGAAATGTGAATGTGCCAATCCCTTCCAGTGTCATTAACCACTTTCATTAGAATGTTGGTTAAGATTTTGTTGGAAGCCTCAGCCTACCCATTTTCTTATGGGTAGTAAGGCAAGGAAAAGCTGAGCTTGATGCCAAATGAGTCACAAAGTTTTTAGACAATTTTGTTTTTGAATGATTTGCCATTATCGGTGATGATCTTGTGGGGTACACCGAAATGACAGATGATGTGGGTGTTGATGAAGTTGACAATTTTGTCAGCTTTAGTGGAGATGAGAGGAATAGCTTCCACCCATTTAGTGAAGTACTTAGTTGCAGTGATAATGGACTGATGTCAGAGAGACGAGTGGGGGTTAATCTCACTGATTAGATCTAAGCCCCATTGTGAAAAGGGCTAGAAATACTGAGTGACTTGTAAAGCCTGGCTAGGGACGTGAAGCAAGTTAGCGTGCTGTTGGCATTTGATGTAATGCTGAACATAGTCGCTATAGTCTTGGTAAAGAGTGGGCCAATAATAGCCCAGGCGAAGGATGCGTTTGGCAACCAAGTTACCACTGAAGTGCCTGCCACAAATCCCATCATGGACTTGTTTGATGGCATGAGATGCTTCAGCGGAGGTTAGACATGAAAGAAGGAGGCCATCGAAGCCTCTTTTATAGAGAAGACCCCCTAGCATAGTATATCGAGTCACACTTTTGATAAAAGTGCATCGTACATTGCTAGAGAGATCAAGAGGGATGATAGAATGAATTAAGTAGTCTACGAGTTGTTTATACCAAACATCTTGTAGACTAGAGTCAATGGTACTGATGAGGTTGATGTTAGTAGAAATATATGAAGGCAATAGCACACGATGCACTGTGACATAAATTCTTGATGAAGATGATGAGGATGGAATATGTGAAGTGAGAGAAGCCATGGTATCAGCAAATTTATTCATATATCGAGGAACAGTTTACAAGAGGTAATGGTCAAAAGATTCTAGCAGGGTGTCAACATGGTGTTTGTACCTTTGCAAAATTTTATTTTTACAAAGATATGATCCGTTGATTTGATTGATGATGAGTTGTGAGTCACCAAAGATGTTAATGGTCTTGATGCCTAGGAAAAGGGTGGTTTGAAGTCCCAAAATTAAGGCTTCATATTCAGCCATGTTGTTGGTACATTCAAAGTCAAGTTTGAAAGATAGGGGCATGGGCTCACCCTCGTGTGGGATGAGAATGACGCCCGCACCCCCACCATGTTGACATTTAGACTCATCAAAGAACATTGTCATTTGATAGAATATGTCATCAGTAGAAAGTGTGGTGATGGATTCGTCAGGGAATTTGAAGTGAGAAGGTTGGTTATCAGGTAGAGGGGTGTCTGCTAGTTGGTCAGCAATTGTTTGCCCCTATATATATTTTTGTTGGATGAATTCCAAGTTGAACTCAACAAGAATCATGAGCTAACGAGCCATACATTGGTTTTGGTATGGTTTGGAATGCATATATTTTAGAGGGTCGGTATGAGTGATGACGTAGGTTTTGTGATTGAGAAGATAATGATGGAGTTTGGTAATGGCAAAGACTAATGCCAAATAGAGTTTTTCAGTATGAGTATACTAAGTTTTACAATCAATAAGCATTTAGATTATATAAAAAACTATCTGCTCACGATGTTGCTCATCTCGGTGTGCGATTATGGCACCTAACAAATGGTTTGTTGCTAAGATGTAGAGGTAGAAGGGTTGATCGTATTTTGGTGGACTAAGGACTGGTGGAGAGATAAGATAGCGTTTAAGGGCTTCAAAGGCCTCTTGGCAATCCTTACCCCAATGAAAAGAGACTTCCTTCTTGAGGAGGTGATGAAAGGGTTGACATCGGTCAAAAAGCTGAGAGATGAAGTGATGAATAGATTGGAGCTTCCCTTGCAGGCTATGAAGTTGCTTCAGATTGGTGGGTGGCGGCATCTCGAGTATAGCTTGAATCTTAGTGGAATCAATCTCAATGCCATAAAGAGAAATGATGAACCCCAAGAGCTTCCCTGAGAGAACCCTAAAGACACATTTCTTAGGGTTAAGGCAAACATTATATTGAAGAAGGTGAGTGAAGATTATTTTAAGGATGGTTAAATGGTCAAGACGAAGCTTAGATTTGCCTAGTAGGTCATCCACATAGTCCTCCATGATTTTGTAGAGAAGATCATGAAAGATGTAAGTCATGGCACATTGATATGTGGCACCTGCATTCTTCAGGCCAAAAGGCATGACCTTATAGCAAAAAGTCTTCCATGGGGTGATGAAGGTAGTTTTGTGTTGATATTCTAGTGTAATTAGGATATGGTTATATCCTAAAAACCTATCCATGAGCGATAACATCTCATGGCCGGCCGTAAGATCAACAAGTTGGTCGATGTTGGGTAGAGGAAAATTGTCTTTTGGACAAGCTGAGTTAAGGTCACGAAAGTCAGTGCAGATTTGGATCACCCTAGTTGCTTTGGTGACAGGGATGATATTAGACACCCATTACAGATAATCAATGGGTTGGATGAAGGAGATAGAGAGAAGATTCTAAAGGTCCTCTTTGATGAGGAGTGCAATTTGAGGATGCATCTTGCGAAGCTTTTGCCTGACAAGTTTAGCCTCTGGGTTTAAGACAATGTTATGAATGGAAATGTTAGGGTTGATACCGGGCATGTCGCTATAGGTCCAAGTAAAGGCTTTGCTATGGTCTAAAAGGAATTTGGTGTAGTTGATTTGTTCTTGGGCATCCAAAGACTGACCAATCTTTAAAACATGAGAAACATCAGAAGATAGAAGGTTAATGTCAATGGTTGATTCGTTTAACATAACCTGTGTTTCTGAAGGAAGAGATCATTGAATGAAAGAGTCATCAGCACCCATGTAGGTGAGAATAGCATCATCGTCTATGCATTAGATAGTGTTGATGGTAGTAGATTCATCATCTATCATGTTTGGATAAATGAGAGGGAGAGACCTAGATACCCCACCTAGTTGATAGGTTAGTGGTTCTAAGCGAATGGTGTTTATAAAAAAAAAACTAGGAGGAATGGAAACCACTGACTTCGTAGGTGAAGATGGGGGAATAGGTGAGTTTGGAGGTGATTGGTCTATGATAGGTTCGAGGCAAGGGTTTTTAGAAGTTTCAGTAGGTTCTTCAAAACCCAGGCCATGTTGCTTCTTGGCATTCTTTATGGCCTCGTCATTTGGTGGTTTGATGGGCTGGTGGGAGCCTTGTTCATAGCGCCCAAAGCCAAAGCCCTTCCAAGCACACCTATAAAGATAGGTATGAGCAAAGTTTGGATTTCCAAGAAAAGAGAAGTTAGATGTGAATAGTTGAGGTGAGGAGAGAGGATTCCCATCAGTAGGAGCTCAATCTAGCCCTCCATAGATGAGATTTGTTTGAAGATTGGGAGGACCATAAGGGATGACCATTCTAATCTGATGGTCATAGCCAAGACTGTGATGAAGTTGTCTATACTCTTGAGGAGTCTAGAACATGTCTAAGGTGAGTAAACGATACTCCCCAAGTGAAAGACGTTGGAAGATATCTTTCATAGGGTCTTTTGTTGTCACTTGAGGAGGTGGTGTAGGTGTAACCGTCATTTACGTACTTGTTGAAGCTTTTGTGGGTGGAGGTGGTGTTTGGGTCGATGTCTTGAAAAAAATGAGAACATCATTGGGTCGATAAGTTGTGTTGCGTGTCTTGAAATGGGAGGGGTCTATGAGAATGACATGGACTTGATCATCGTGTTCAAATTTGACACAATGGTGTAATGTAGAAGGGACACAGGCCATGACACAGATCCAAGGTCATCCTAATAACATGTTGTATTGGAACTCTCCCTCAATGATGTAGAAGAGCTCTGAGACTGTTCGTGGGCCAACATGAATATGTAAGACGATGGTGCCAATGGTAGTGGCAGTGGTGTCATTAAAAGATCAAAAAATTGTGTTAGTCTTTGACATAGAATTCTTTGGGAGGGCTAATTGGTCATAGGCATGGGTAGAAATGATATTGATGCTGGCACCCCCATCAATCATAACTCACTTAACGCGAGTTCGATCAATGTAGGTTGTGATGAAAAGGGCGGCATCCTCATCTTCCAAGTTAGAGGTAGGAATTTTAGAATCACTAAAGGTAATAGAGGTGATGGTGGATAATGATTGGACTAAGGCAGCTAGTGGTTGGGGGTCCTCGGGTTGGACCTCTACTGCCTATAAGGCTTTGATTGAAGCTTGACGATGTTGTGGAGAGCTTTGAATGAGGTCATATAAAGTCATCTTCATGAGAGTTTGGTGAAGCTGTTTCACCATAGAATCACGGATTGCCTCTGAAGAAGTAGGTTGGGATGTACCCAAAATAGAAATTTTGGGTTTTGGTGGTTGAGGAGGTTTGACAAATAAGTAGGTCCAAGGAATAGCAGCTTTCTCTTTTGCTTTATCCTTTTGTGATCTAGTGGCCACATTGATGGTATTAATTTTGAATAGAGGGGGCGAAGGAGGTAAAGGGACCATAGTCTGTTGATGGGATTCTGATGAAAGTGAGAAATTTTGAGAGATATGGGAAGGTGTCAGAGGTTTGTCAAGAGTATCCTCAAGAAGGGTGTCTTTCTCCAAGTATTGGCGAATGGCAACCTTAAGGGCACAAACAATTTCAGTGTCATGTCCAGGTGTGAGATGATATAGGCAAATTTTAGTGTCATCAAACCAAGATGGTTTTGATCTGAGAGGTTGAAATGGTTTAATAGGTGGAAGAGTTATGCTAGAGGTTTGCAAAAGTCAACGTAGTATCAAAGCATATGAACCTACTAAGGGGTCTGTGCTTGTTGATGCACTAGGTGTTGATGACTTTTGTTTGGGAGTTGTTGAGGGAGATTTATGTACCACCTTTTGGGTTGGTGGTGCGGCCACTCACGTAGATGACACTTTCTTTGTGAGGGGTGCCAAATTATTCAGAGGAGATATGTTTTTGGTGGGTAAAGGGAGTAATGGAGGCAACTTGTTTTGGTCAGGGGTTGGAGTAGGGAGCACTCATATTATGGTAGAAGGATGAGGGCCCAAAATGGAGGACAATGATGATGGTGGAGGAGGAGTTCATTGATGTTGTTTAGTAGCCTTCTTTAGTTTGGTTTGAGGACCACTATTGTGTAAGGTAAGGTTCAAGTCTACCTTCACTTGCAGGTGAGTGAGGTTAGGTAAGGGGTGAACTCTGAGGGATTTAACCGGTTTTGGTATGGTGGATGTTTGTGAGGGTTTAGGTTTAGATGTGGATGGTTGAGCTTCTAAAGATTCAGAAGTAGAAGCCTGGTCTTCATTGGAGACTTTTAGAGATTTTGTCATAGAAGATTTGATAGTACCAGATGAAATAGGAAGTGTAAGGTAAGGAATTTTAAGTCGCTCCATGTTCTAATTTCCTCGAATGGAGAAATCCTAAGTTCTCCACCAATCGAGAGAATGGTTTGGAAGATGTTGGATGAGGCCTTGGTTCTTTAGAAGATGTGGGTGGTTGTGAGACCAAAAATATGTTAGATGTGGTGATTTCAGGCCAAAGGTGAGAGAGAGCCATCACTGGATCATCTTCAGTCGAAGTAGGTGAAGAGACAAGTTCTTCTCTTGATGGAGAAGGAATTGGAGAATGTGACTCCTCAAGAGGATAGAGGGCAGGAATGATTATGCCTTCTACTTATGGTTGAGGAGTGGGAAAAGTAAGGTCCTCCATTGGTAGTAAGAAGGATGAAGGTGGGGCTCGCAGTGTTGGTATCATCAAAGCATCCTCCAATATAAGAGAGGTCGATGGAGAATTAATAGGAGAAGAAGGTTTGTCCACTTGTGGAAGAGAAATGGGAGAAGAAGGCTCTTCTACCTATGATGGACAAATAGGAGAAGAAGACTCTTCTACCTATGATGGACAAATAAGTTGAGCAACCTCTTCAGACTGTGAGAGAGGTTGGTCAGGTATAAGAGGAAAGACCATGTTGACTGTGCGTATATTATGCTCCTGAGAGTCCTCAGCTATGCTCTGAATGTTATTTTGACTAGGGGGATGATTATGGAAAGGTTGTCTAAAGATGTCTATGTTTTGATTAGGTGGTGCATTTGGGTTATCCAAGACAAGATCACCTTTATCTAACATATCTTGAATGATGTTCTTAAGGGTTTTACAATTGTCTGTGTCATGGCCTTTGACACGATGATAATTATAGAAGTCATTCTCTCGATACCATGCAGGGATAGCATGTGAGCTATCAAATTGAATCAGTGGTCGAATTTGGGGGAGATTAAGGACTCCCTATTTGACAAGTTTATCCAACACAGATGCATATGATTATCCTATTAGAGTATACTGACGCTGTATGTATCATTGTTGGAATTGTCATGTAATGCTTTGAGATGTGGAAGGTTTGGATTGGTTAGTTGTGGTTGTTGATGTTGATCTAAGTAGCACAGCATTTGATGATCCCTTAGATTTAGAATTAGAGGAAGAAGATTTGGAGGAAGGGTCATTTGACTTTGTGTTGGGGTTTTTACTTTGCAATTTGACTTTATTTTCTTCAATAGCACGGAGTTCAAGCTTCCTAGCCATGGTGAAAGCTTCGTCAAATGTGCAGAATGTTTGGACCCACAAAGTAGATGAGATGTGTTTGGCACACGCTTGTGAAAAGAGCTCAATGAGCTCGAGTTGAGGTAAAAAAAAGAGAGTTGGTTGATTAAGCCTCTCCAATGGGCAATGAAATCAACTATTGATTCATCGTCGAATTATCTGATAGAGTATAGGTCCATGATGGAGACCTTTTTGGTGATGTTGATCGAAAAGTGGTCAAGAAAAGTTGATCTAGTTGAGTGAATGTAAAAAGAGAGTGACTAGTAATAGAACTATACCAATCGAGGGCAGTGCCAGAAAGTGACATGGGAAATGTGTGTAGTAACAATGCATCATCATGTGCTATAAGGTAACAAGTGTGTCTAAATGCTCGTAGGTGTTGTTGTGGGTCCTCCTTACTCTGAAAGTGAGTAAACTTGGGAAGGTCCCATTGACTAGGATATGGTCGGATTGGGACTGAAGGATGAATAGGTTCATTACAGATTTGTTCATATGAGAGAACATTTCTTGAACCCAAAATGGATGTCTCAAGATTAGACATCTTGTCCATAAACATCTTGATTAGATCGATTGATAGATTTGTAGGTGGGGCACCTCCTAGATTGTAAGGCATTTGGAAGGTGTTAGGAGGGGCATATGACGTAGTTGGTTGTGCTTGTATATGCGTAACATATGGGTAACTAGTCATAGGGACTGATGTTGAAGCTAAGGGTGGTTGTGTCATGAAGCTAGAAGGCACAACTTGACTTGATGTCACCAGCGGTGGTTGGATGGTGGCAACATTAGTCAAAGGATGAGTAGCCACCCTTGTGTTGATGGGTGTAAGAGTAGGTGGGATGGAGATAACTAAGTTTTGGAACAGCGTAGAACTTTGTTGAATGGTTTGTGGTTGAGGGGGTACCAAAACCCCAATATATGTAGGTCCAAAAACAGAAGGAGAGGCCACACTTTGAAGATTGGTCATGGTCAGGTTATTAGTTGAGGCAACGGCCTGGGTGTCTATGGGTTGAATTATGGAAGCTATTGATATGATTGCTATCTCAACTAAGGAAGTTGGCATCCCATAAACTAGGTTGCCTGAAGAGTTTTGCATTTGACTTCTTGTGAGATAGTGCTAAAGGGCCTTGACATTGAGGTCAAGGAACCTTTCAAAGTCTTGGTCCCTTTCGGGAACAATAGGGGGTTGAGTTGGGGTTGGTTGGATAGGAGTTCATTCAACTTCTGAATTATACTCCATTTGGGGACTTGGTATAAAAGGCGAAGGCGGGAGTGGTTGTTGCCTTGTGTGGTCAACAAGAGTTTTGGTTTGACTACGTGTCAAAACCATCCAAGGCAAGAAAGATTCAAGTTCTAAAGACTATATGTTTCAGCCTCAGAAAACCAGAATTTGTTTTTGATAGCACAAAGGTCAGGTTTTTAGCTTGCTATTTGAGAAGAGAATTTTCTGATAGTGACTGATGTCGGTAAAAAAATTGATGTCGGTGAAGAAAGTTGTCGATGTCAGTGGAAAAATGGATGTCGGTTACTGTGTATTTCCAAAAACCCAAAAAACTGACAGTTTTTGGAAAAAGGAAGAAAGTTCTGAGTTGTTTTGGAACTCAGAATAATGCATCCTTACCAGCTCAAAAAACTAGATAAAAATAGAAAAGTAGATGAAGGCAAGCAGACCCTAAACGTTAAATTCCTAAGAATAAATTTTTAGAGTTGTGTTGGCTTATGCCTTAGAAGAGTGTGTTTGGGAAGTTGGCTTTTAGAACGGGTCCTAGAAGAAGCAGTCTAAGGTTGGTTTCGGGTTAATTTTGGTGCTCAAGATCTGTATTAGGTTCCGTACGTGGCCTGGTGCTAGGACCTAGCTCCCCTCACTTCACGAGCCTAGAGATAAGCTGGGTCGCTTAGCTAGTATATACTTCCCCTAGAGTTTATACTCTGCCAGAGAATAGAGTGGGTTCTCCCCTTGGTAGTGAAGTCCAAGTGGGAT